>JADRCH010000078.1:3554658-3657018 GCA_019843965.1 Rhynchomys soricoides
CACAGTCTCCTGTGCGTGAGACCCACCTAAGCAGCACAGCACAGTCTTCTGTGTGTGAGATCCACCTAAGCAGCACGGCACAGTCTTCTGTGCGTGAGACAGGTTGTGTCAAAACAGCGCTGCCAGCCTTACCATTGCCATTCTCCGGGTTATGTACGGGTTACAGGTCAGGGGTTGAATTCTTAACCCAGCGGCAGCTCTCTTCAGTTTGAGGCTAGCCTGGTCTACACAATATGTTCCAGGCCTGGCAAGGCTGCACAGAGAAACCCTGTCTAAATAAATAAATAAATAAATAAATAAATAAATAAGGTTGAATTTGTGAATCTGTCTTGAGATAAGACATGCATGCCTCAAGTGTTGCTAGAATCATAGGCCTGCAGCAACATGCCAAACTGCAGACTGGGCAGTGTTGTGCCATGCTGTGCGACGTGTTCATTGGTGGCCTATGGTAATGGAGTACCATACAAAAGATAAAGGGGTTCACGCCAGAAAGACAAACCATTTCCTTCTCCTCACAGGATGTAATTGACACGGCGTGTGAAGTCCTGGCAGACCCTTCTCTTCCAGAGCTGTTCTGGGGAACAGTAAGTATGTCAGAGGGACTTGTGCTGTAGCACTCTCTAGAGCAGCGTTCTCAACCTTCCTGATGCTGTGACCCTTTAGTACAGTTCCCCATGATGTGGTTACCTCACATGAAATTATTCCATTACTTCTTGACAACTCTAATTCAACTTTTGTTCGGAATCCTGCTGTGACTTCTGTGTTTTCTGATGGTCTTTGGTGACTCCTGTGAAAGGGTGGCTCTGCCTCCACAGGGCTCACAACCCCAAACTGAGAACTGCTTGTTCTAGAGGAAAGAGAAGGGGCTGAAGAGACAGCTCGGGGTTAGAGGTAACATTTAGAGGCTCAGGGCCCAGCCGGTCAGCCCTTCCTTTGTACCCCAGCTGCAACAGTGTGCTTACCTAGCCTCCAGCTCCCTCTGGAGATGCTGCTTCATTCTGCAGAGGCTGTGCAGACCCCTGAGAGAAGCTGGTACAAGATATTTCAGATTGGGCATCTATTGCTTGTGTGGTGTGTGTGCTGGCTAAGTGTTGGCATGATTTTAATAGAAGCATTTACTGGAAGGAATTAGATTGTTTGTCTGTACAAGGGTGGCCAGGAGGAGGGCACTGGGTAGACAGGCAGTATATCATTTTTCAGTGAAATATCAATATCTTAAATTAGTAAAAAAAAACTGTTATTTATGTCTATGTAAAGGAAAACTGATTTTCTAGTTTTTCTTTAAATGTATGGACTTTTAAAAAATATTTCTTTTAATGAGCAGTGGTAGTGTACACCTTTAATCCCAGCACTTGGGAGGCAGAGGCAGGCGGATTTCTGAGTTCGAGGCCAGCCTGGTCTACAGAGTGAGTTCCAGGACAGCCAGAGCTACACAGAGAAACCTTGTCTCAAAAAAGAAAAAAAGAAAAAAGAAACAGAAAAGAAAAAACTACTTATCTTTATTCTCCTTTTATGTGTATGGCTATTATTTCTGTGCATGCAGCGCCCATAGAGGCCAGAAGTGGATGCTGGGTACTGGGGTTGGGCGTTACAGACAGTCGTGAGCTGCTATCTGCTAGAAGAGCAGTCAGTTGTCTTCCTGCTGAGCCATCTCTGCAGCCTATTTCTGGGTTTTCTGAGCACTTGCGAAGAGGGATGACTTCTTCCTTCTACTTTAGGAGCCAACCTCTGGTCTCGGGATCATCCTGGACAGTGTGTGTGGGATGTTTCCCCATCTCCTTTCCCCACTTCTGCAACTGCTCCGAGCCCTTGTGTCAGGGAAGTCCACTGCCAAAAAGGTGAGTGCCTTGGTCAGATTCCTAAAAAGTAGAGGGAGGGGCTGGCTGAGGTGTCACTGGCATCCTCTGCATCCTCATTGCCAGTGCGCTGCCAGGATGGAGTGGAGGTGAGTGAAATATGCCAGTTGGATGGTGTTCCCTCAGTTCTGTCTAGGCACATGAAGATCAGTCTGCTAAGTACCTATTGCAGGTGTTATAAGACTAAGCATGAAGTTGCCTGGTACCTGCTTAGGAGGGAGCGATAGACTTGAGAAAGGAATGACACTCTGAGGGTGTGCTGTGTGGTTACTGCCTCCCCAGTGTCTGCAAGGCCCTGGGTCTGAGTTCCAGCATTGGAGAGGGTGGTAGGTGAGAGAAAGGAGAGGCCAGCCGAGAGAGCCAGCTGTGTGTAGAGTAAGGGGAGCGTGGGTTAGGTGCGGAATGGTGTGGCCTAACTGAGAAGAACCTGAGTGGTAGTCTGGGAAGAGGTTAGTAGATGGGCACAGCCGGCTTAGAGAGCAAGTGTAGAGCCCTTTGTGTGAACATGAGTGAACTCACGGATGACCGGCCTTCTTGCTGGGTGTTGGCAGGTGTACAGTTTCCTGGATAAAATGTCTTTCTACAATGAACTTCATAAGCACAAGCCCCATGACGTGCTCTCTCATGAAGATGGAACTCTGTGGCGGAGGCAAACACCCAAGCTCCTGTACCCTCTAGGTAAGACAGAGGTGCTCTGCAGTAGGCCCTGATGCCAGCTAGGTCTTTTCATGGAAATGCCTGTGAGGCTCTTCCCCCTTCTCACTACCTGTTGATTCACTGAGTGCGGAACATCAGGCTAGGAGCAGTGAGTTGTGAGAAGTGAGGCTCCACAACTCAGGAGTGCCCCGCGTGCTTGCTCTCTTCTCCTTTCTGTCCTCTCCTGCTATCTTTTTGTTGTTTGTTTGTTGGCTTGCTCGTTTTGAGAGCATCTTATTTTGTTCTTAGCCCACACTGGCTCAGAATACATGATTTTCTTACTGCATACCAAGCTCTGCCTTTTTTTTTTCTTTTCGAGACAGGGTTTCTGTAGACCAGGCTATCCTCGAACTCCTCCTCTGCCTCCCAAGTGCTGGGATTAAAGGCGTGCGCCTCCACTGCCCGGCAGTTTTGCTGCTTTCTATATGTACATGTTGATCCTTGTGAAATGGTCCTATACCATGTTTAGTTTTAGTATTTCAAGTTTGATATAAAATCTTTTTTGGATGGATTGTTTGTTGTTTGTATGTTTTTTAAGACAGTGTCTGTTTACATAGCTCTAGCTAACGTGAAACTTACTCTGTAGACCAGGCTGGCCTCAAACTCAGAGATCCTACGGCCCCTCCCTCCTGAGTGCTAGAAGCTAAAGGCATGGCCACGGTGCCCTGCTCAGTGACAGTCCTTACACAAGTCCTTGTAGAAATCACAGGTGGAATATTGCTTATTTTTCTCTAATACTGTTAGACATCCTTTTTACAAGCACACTGGAAGGAAGTTCTGCCATGTGGAGAGACTTTGGGGATTGTTTGCTTAGTAAAATGTCAGAGTAAAAGTAAGTGGAAATCCAGTGGCGTTCCACTGACTTTTTGCACAAGTGATTGTGCAGCCCGTGAACTGATGTGCAATGTGGGTTTGGAGGGTCAGCACTGGCTCCAGTGCCACAGTCTACCAAGGATGACACACCAATACACTCCAAAGGAAGAGGGTCTCGTTCGTCACCACTACGCAGTACTGGCGTCATATTATAAATCAGATTTAAAAGTTAGTAGCATCAAAGATGTAGAAAATAAATAATCCTTCTAACAACCTGTTTTGTGTGAATGGCTGTTGTTAAGATTTCAAGTTGGGCTGACTGGTAGAGATAGAAACAGGCAGATCGCTGTGAGTACGAAACCAACCTGGTCTACACAGCAAGTTCTAGGACAGCCAGGGTTAAATATTGAGACCCTGTCTCAAAAGGAAAAGACTAGATTAGCAAACTGCCTGACACCGATCACCATCGGAGTCTCTGCCTGCACTGCAGTGGGAATCCTGGGAGACATTGTTGACTCACTGCCTTGCTTACTCTACTTTGACCCAGTAGCGTCTTGTTTGCTAACTCCTTCCACTCCGTCTCATGGAACTCTGTCCTTCAGACGTGGAGCACGTGTTCCCGTGTGTCTCATGGAACTCTATCCTTCAGACGTGGAGCACGTGATCCCGCGTGCAGCTGTGGTGACAACAGCTTGCACAGCAGTGTACAAGGCTAAGACTTGGAAAGATGCAAATATTATTTTACCAGTTTAGTTCTTGCTTTTAGAATATTCCATGAAGCTTAGTCAAAATGGGGGTTTTTAGGGTCTGCCTTAAAATATTTAAAGATCATCGTGCTCTGTAAACCTTCCTGGCACGGGAGAGATGACCCCTCAGTACCACATAGAGAGAGCGACGCTGTGTTGTCCTGGCTGTGGCCTCTGCTGCTGTCTCCTGCAAGGACCAGCAGCTTCTCGCTCACCCTTCCCATCCTCTCCTGTTGTTGTGGGTCAGCGGTGGGCATCGCACGAAACACTGCATTGAATATGTGACCTCTTAGGAGCTGGTGTTTCATTTTCAGTAAACAGTCCTCAACAAGAGATGGTCAGGTGAAAAGATGTATATAAAATAAAGTTTTGGCTTGGATGTTTGAGAGGAAAATGAACATGTGCTGTATGTATAAAGAGGGGTCTTAGTCCATCTTAAAAGAGAAAGTTTTATCTTAAAGCACGGCTATTGGTAGCACACATATTAGCTTGTGGTTGATACAGATTACATCAGGTATAAACCCTGAAGGCGGCTTCTTAAGAGAAATAAGCCAGTCATAAAAACACAAGTTATTTTTTTTTGTTTTTGAGACTAGTCTTACTTTGTAGCCCAAACTAACTTCTACCTTGAGGAAGCTACCTGCCTCAGCCTCAGCACTGAGGCTAGCCCTACAGCACACAGTTCAATGAATAATTCAAGAAATTTGATGTTAAGTGTATTTAAAACCAGGCTTGGTGGCACACAGTTGTAGAACCCAGCTACTTGAAAGATTTCAGACTGAAAGATCCCTTGAGCCTATGAGTTCAATACCAGCCTGAGCAGGACTGTGAGATCTTGTCTACAGAGGGGAGGGCGGGGGAATGAATGAGAATGAATAAAAATGAGTACTTGGTGTGCGCATGCACTTAAGTATGTTTTTGGAAGTTAGAGGGCAGCTTTGGGAGTGGCTTCTCTCCTTCCACCTTGGGAGGTCCCAGGTGTCAGAGTTGGGTCATTATGCTTGGCAGCAAGTACCTGTATCTTGGGTTTTTGCAAGCCCTGGGTTTTTTTGTTTTGTTTTGTTTTGTTTTGCTTTGCTTTTAATTTGGGGCAAGTCATGTGTGATGGCACACACCTTCCTATAATCCCAGTACTCGAGAGGCAGAGGCAAGTGAGTTTTTGTGAGTTAGAGGCCAACCTGGTCTACACAGTGACACCCTCTCTAAAGAAAAGGAACAAGACAGAAAGTTTTGGGGGCAAGATCTCAGTTCCCAGGGTGGGTTTAAAGTGTTCCTCTGCTTCAGCCTCAAAAGCCTGAGATTGCAGGTGTGTGCCAGCGCTTCCGCCTTTAGCATTTTGAATGTAAAAGTTGCAGGGGTGGTGTCTGCTGAGGAGGTCCTCACACCTCTGGGTGTGTTGAGTAGTGTTGTCTGCCAGAAGAACCTCCTTCCAAATTTGTACTAGGATTACAGGCATTTCTGTTTCATAGGGGGTCAGACCAACCTTCGCCTTCCTCAGGGCACTGTGGGCCAGGTCATGCTGGATGACAGGGCTTACCTTGTACGCTGGGACTACTCCTACAGCAGCTGGACGCTCTTCACCTGCGAGATTGAAATGCTACTCCATGTTGTCTCCACGGCAGGTAAAGTCAGCTCTAGGAGAGCAAGCAATAGGAAGAGTGAGTGTGCTTGCAGGATTGGAAGCCATCTAGCTTGGGGGCTGAACGTGCACACAGTTATCTTTTTATACGGTGGTGTGCCGAGAAGCCACAGGCCTTCTTTCCCCACAGATGTGATCCAGCATTGCCAGCGGGTCAAACCCATCATTGATTTGGTTCACAAGGTCATCAGCACAGACTTGTCCATAGCAGACTGCCTGCTGCCCATCACATCCCGCATCTACATGCTGCTACAGCGGTGAGTTTCTGTGGTTGGGAGCTTGCAGCCGTGACTATTGCTCTCCAGGGGCCTGGCCCTGAGCGCTGTGGGAGGCTCAGGGTGGTTCGCCAGCCACAGGCTTCCCTGTTGCTCTGAGCAGTGTGGTGAGCACTGGGAGCTCTTGTTAATTTCTGTGGGTACAGCACTTTGTTCTCTACCCAGGCTAACGACAGTGATCTCCCCTCCGGTAAACGTCATTGCTTCTTGTGTCAACTGCTTAACTGTCTTGGCTGCTCGAAATCCAGCAAAGGTGAGATGACAAGTCTCTGCAGCAGCTCAGGAGTGTCCATTTGGGATAATCATCTGGAAGGATGTGGACACTGAATTTCTTCTTTTTCCTTTTCAGGTCTGGACTGATCTTCGTCACACAGGGTTTTTGCCATTTGTGGCCCACCCTGTCTCCAATATGACTCAGATGATTAGGTGAGCCAGGTCCTGAGTGGGCAGACCTTTCTCCTTGCTATGAGCCATTCCTGGTCATGTCCAACCTGCCTTTATTCATTCTAAAGAATCTTCCGTCTTCACGGACTTGAGGGGGAGGGAGGGTAAGATGAAGAAGGGGCACAGAACTGCTCCCCTCGGGGCACACTGGTGCTTCACAGGGTTTATTTTGTTTTGAAGATAGGGCTTCACTATGTAGCCCTGGCTGGCCTGGAACTTGGTATGAAGACCAGGCTAGCCTTGAATTCATAGAGATCTGCCTGCCTCTGCCTTTTGAGTACTGGATGGTTCATAGTTTTTAAGTTTTTGAGAAATAGAATGGGACTTTTCTCATGCAGCTGCAACTACAGTAGCTGTGTGGGCATTTATGTTCCAGCTGAGAGAGTCCAGGGGTGTTTGGATCCAGAGACTTGGTGTCCTATTCTCAAGCACAGTCAGTGTGCTTCTCCTCCAGTCTGAGGGTATGTGAGTTAGGCCAGTTACTGAAACATAGGCTCCATCTTACTATCTGAGCATGCTCACCTCACTCTGCTTCCATGACGGGTGTTTCCCTGATGGCTCATTTGATTTTCACTCTAAACTTCTTGGAGTTATACATCAGTAAAGCATAATCGTACATTTTCTTCCCTGGCTTTAAGATTGCCTGCATTTGATTGTTCCCTTTGAAGAGCTTTGATGTTTTGTGCTGGAGCTGTCTAGACAACGAGAGTGCTGTGTAGTCAGTTTCTTCAGACCTTGAACATTGCTCATGGTTTTATCTCTCTGCCTCTGTCTCCCTAGTGCGGAGGGAATGAATGCTGGAGGGTATGGCAGCCTTCTGATGAACAGTGAGCAGCCCCAAGGCGAATATGGGGTCACCATTGCCTTTCTGCGCCTGGTCACCACTCTTGTCAAGGTACCATCTGATGAGATAAATCTGGGTCAGCTCCCCGGTTACCTGCTGCTGTAGTCACCATCTGCCGGACATTTATGCAGGACATCTGTTCTGAAGTCATGGCACATTAGCTTCTGTGTGTTGAGAGTCTGGCGGGTGTGTTCCTTGGTGCTTGCTTAATTGTGGGAGTTGTTTAGTAGTTAGAAGGCTTGTAGTGGGAGTCGAGAACTCTGGCTCTTGCAGTGCGTGTTAAACTATGGAACTATCTATCATCCACGTGCACTTTATGTCTTGTCCTATCTGAGCCTCTGTGCATGCTTTATAGGTCTGGCTTTGGGGTTGTCATCCAGGCTGTGTGCACTGTATATCTTGTCCCAGTATGTGCCTGCATGTACCCTCCATGACCTGGTTTCATGGTCTAGTTTTACCTCATCAAACGTACTCGGAGCCTGCTTGCTCAGTTTTCTCATCTCTTTCTTAAGCAGATTGTAGCCATGAGCTGATAATGGATCAGGACTCTGAAAAACTAGTGTATAGTTAAGAGCAAGAATTTTGGAATTGGAGAGAAGTAGAGTGACACTTGAAATTCATTACCGACTACTTGAATTTCTTTGACCTTGGACAGTTCTGAATTTCTGAGAGCTTCTATGGCATGGAACTATATGGTCACCCCTGCTGGAGTTAGAGGCTCACACATGGAAGAGTTCCGCAGCCAGCTTGGGGTCCCAAGACTAATCCTAGCTTAATCCTAGCTTCTCAGGAGCCCAACACAAAAAGAACAGGGTTAAGGTCTGCTTGGGCTGTCAGTAAGGTCAGGCCTGGAGACTGTTCAGTGGTAGTACTTCTTATAGGACTGGGGTTTAACATCAGCATTACTGCACACACACATGTCCTTCCTGTAGAAATAAGTGAGGGCTTAGAGAGAAATTACTGTGTCGAGTCAAAATGAGAGTCCAGTCTTAAGATACAGAAATTGGAATTAATCAGCACTGTTAAAAGAGAGTTTCGGACATCAGTGCTCTACTCCTGAGCTCCATGGTAGTGGAACTTCAGGTATGGGTGACAGTCATTGACTGAATGCCTTTCTTTGTTGTTGACAGTCCTTTATCTGGTGATTATGGAACCTCTGTCCTGTCAGATTAACTTTCCTCCCGCTCCTCCATGTCAGCACCTTGGTGACATTGTCACTTCGCCTTCTTAGTTGTTTTCTCTGTTCACTGAGTGGGTTCTGTTGAAGCAGGAATTTCTGATGTCTGCTTCTATTCTTGGTGAAGGTGTTCCTGGTTCTCCTTTGGACCTGTCTACGCTTTTGAGGTTAAATCTTGAGTAATAAAGGATGCCTCCTTACATGGCCAAGGCCCTCACAGAATGCTTTCCCATAGGGACAGCTTGGTAGCACCCAGAGCCAAGGCCTGGTGCCTTGTGTGATGTTTGTTTTGAAGGAGATGCTTCCCAGCTACCACAAATGGCGCTACAACTCCCATGGCGTCCGGGAGCTGATAGGTAAGGACAGCATGAGCTTAACAGCCCAGAATTTCTGCTCCCTGGAGATCTTTCCCTCCTTTCCTGGAGTCAGGTCATTAACACAAGGCTGCATCATCTCGTGTCTTTTCTGGAGTCTAGGTTGCCTAATTCTGGAGCTGATTCATGCAATACTGAACCTGTGCCAAGAGACAGAGCTGCATAGCAGGTAATAGCAGGGAGCTTATGGGGCTCAGCAGGGAAGACGCTGTATTGGTTGTTTCTAGTCCCCTTGTTCTTCCCAACATGTCACCTTCGTGGAATCCTGTCTTAGCTAGAATTTGTACTGCTGTGGTAAAATGCCATGTCTGTAACAACTTGGTGAGGAAAAGGTCCATACCGCAGTCTTTCACTGAGGAGAGTCAGGGTGGGGCCTGGAGGCAGGAGCTGAAGAAACTGCTCACCGGCTTGCTCCGCTTTCTCTCACATACATCCCAGTCCCACCTGCCCAGGGATGGTACCGCCCACCACAGGCGGGTCCTCCTACATTAATCACTAACTAAGAGATAACCCGTGGACTGATCTGCTGGGGCATTTTCTCAGTTGAATTTCCCTCCTCCCAAAAGACTAGCCTTTGTTAAGTTGACAAAAATTAACACAAACCCAAAACTCGTTCATCTCTACTTACAGTTTACTGGCCGTTGGCTCAGTTGTCGTTCTTCCCTATGGACAGAAAAGGACAGATGAAGGTTCATGTCCCCACCCCCCCCCACACACACACGCACACACACAGTTAGGATAATTATTTAAAAGTGCTGCCTGTCCATCAGAAAGTCTGGTGTGATGCAGTGTGCCACCTCAGAGGTGCCTGTTAGCAAGTCAGCGCAGGTTCTAGGCCTCTGCTCCAGGTACTCCCTACTCTGCAACTTGATTTTGTGCCCTCTCTTGTTTTTATATTTCTGAATGTTACATGAATGGGTTAATCCTGAATTATTTCAGTAAATGTATTCATTAATTGATGGGATTTAGATTACTTTTCAGGGAGGTCTTTAGGACCAAGTCTGAGAAAATCAGAATATCTTCCTTTCACAGATAGTTGGCGAAGCGCATGGGGCAGCCCTGCTTCCTTGTGGTTAAGAGCTCCTAGTGACTGAGAACCCTCTTTGTTTTCCAGCCACACGCCCAGCCTACCTTCCCTCTGCATCTGCAGCCTGGCTTATACAGAAGCTGGACAGACTGTCATCAGCATCATGGGAATTGGTGTGGACACCATAGACATGGTGATGGCTGCTCAGCCCCGCAGGTAGGGCCTCCTCTATGCTTGTCCTGTTGACCTTCAGACCCCATCTGAGCTTAACTTACAGTTGCTTTGTTTGTTTTTCCATCTTTTTAAAATTCAAATATAATTACATCATTTTCTTCATTCCCTTTCTTCCCTCCAAGTCCCCCCCGCCACCGTACTCCTTCAGGCTGATATGTTGTTAAACACACACGTGCCCGGTGTGTGTGCATAAATACACAAATGCAACCAGCTCTGTACATTTGGTGTTACTTGTATGCAGATGATTTCAGGGCTGAGCCATTGGTGTAAGATAATAAATTACGGTGCTGATCTCCGGGAAAGACTAGTTCCCCTGCTCTCAGCATTCCTTACTTAGCCGCAGTTCTTTGTTTAAGCCTGGAGCCACATGAGCTTTCCCCGTCCCGTCTTTAGCATGTCTGTTGGTATTGTATTCCTTCAGACCTTGTTTAGCAGCCATGTGGATGGGGCATCATGGGTGAAGCTTCATCTTTTCAAGACAATCTCCTAACAGCTTTCCTGCTCTTTGCAGTTTGCTTTTTAAAAATAACTTTGTAGCCAGATGGTGGTGGCACGCCTTTAATCCCAGCACTTGGGAGGCAGAGGCAGGTGAGTTTCTGAGTTTGAGGCCAGCCTGGTTGTCAGAGTTGAGTTCCAAGATAACCAGGGCTACACAGAGAAACCCTGTCTCCAAACACAAAAACAAAAAATCCTTGTATTTCCTAGCTAGTGGCTGCTGCACAGCCTCTTCCCTTTCCTAGTCTGAGTGGGGCTGCAGTGTAACTCGTGGAAGCACATCCTGACTGAGACTGTCTTATTGGAACTAACTGTGATCTCCATTTGGCACCTAGTGATGGGCCAGAAGGCCAGGGTCAGGGCCAACTGCTGATCAAGACGGTGAAGCTGGCATTTTCTGTCACCAACAATGTGATTCGGCTGAAGTCTCCTTCTAACGTGGTGTCCCCCCTGGAGCAGGCTCTCACTCAGCATGGTATGTGCTTCTCTTCCTCAGCTTCATTTCTGCCTTAAAGACATCTTTAAAGTCCTATGCTCACATGGCAGAAATGATTCTCAACTCATTTCTTTAGACTTGGTAACAAGGGGAATGCATCATACATTATTCTGGACTCCTACTTAAGGATGGAGACTGGGGTCATATTTCCTTGATTCAAATTTAGGTTTTGCTCAGCTGTGTGAGAACCTCAGTCATATTTAAGCTCTGTCTCAGATTTCTCATCCAGAATGGCATAGAAGTAAATTGCTGTATCCCAGCATCCATAGAAGACTGAGGCCAGAGGACAAGCTCAGCTAGGGCTGCCTAACTAGTAGAGTGCTAGGCCATCCGAAGACTACAGTGTGAGAAGGTTTCTTACCTGTAGGATGGGGAGGATGGCTCTCACTATCCCTCAAGGTGATGACGACAGTGCAGAGAGCTGGCAGCTTAGGAATAAATGATTGACTGTACAGAGGAGATAGGGCCTGGCTCGTGCCCACAATTCCCTCTCTGCTCTCCAGAGGCGAAAGGGCCAGGGCCGCCTGCTGGTCAAGACGTCCGTCTGTATGAGCAAGATCTTTCAAAAGACAACCCTGAAAAAACTAGCACGAAAAGTCCTTCAAAGCACATTGGCTCATATCATAGTGTGGCTTCTCAATCTCACTGTCAGTAATGTTGATTTCATGTCTAAAACCACTTATAACTTTAATTTTTTTTCTTTTCTTTTTTTGCTATGCTGGGGTCTGAACCCAGGGCCTTATGCGTGTTAGTAGGTGCTCCACTATTAAGTCTCTGCTCTGGCACCAGTTATGCACAGGCTGGCCTTACACTGATGATGTAGCCAAGCATGTCCTGGAAGTCTTTTTTCTTCCCCTTTGTTTCAATTTGTTACATTTGTTATGTTTGTGTTCATGATGTCTAGGTGTCAGCTCTTTCTTTCCACCATGAGGGCACTGGGAGTTGAACTATGGTCATCAGGTTTAGCAACGAGCATCTTCACCCACTGAGCCATCTCAGTGACCCCTGCCCTTCAGTTTCCGGTCCTCCTTTCTTCACCTCCCAAGTGCTGAGATTACAGACGTGTGTGTGCCACTATGTCCAGCCGAAGGGTTTTGTGTTTTTTGAGTGTGTTTGTGTGTGTGTGTGTGTGTGTGTGTGTGTGTGTGTGCACGTGCATGCACGCATGCATACTTACATGTGCATGTGGAGATCAGATTGTGCAACTTGGCTCTCTTCCTCCACCATGTGGATTTGGAGGACTGACTCAGTCATCAGGCTTGCAAGGAGCCTTTCCCCACCGAACCCTCCCTCACTGCCTTCCTGCTCAAGGGTTCAGGCTTAAAGCTTCTTCTTTTCCTTTATTTTTTTATTTTTATTTTTTTTTTCGTTTTTTAATTTCAGTACAATACCTTTTGTAACCTATTTATTAAAGAGTATTTCTTTTAAAATATTATCTTTGCATTAATGCATTGTGTTGAACTGTTTATCCCCAAATCCTGGTTATCTCTTTGCTACTGAGAACAAGACTGAACTGGCCACTTGGGCTTAGTTGGCCCCAGTGGATAGTGGAAGACCTGTAACAGGTCCCTGGCTCTCTGTTTTCTTTGCTTCAGGTGCCCACGGAAACAACCTCATTGCTGTCCTAGCCAGGTACATCTACCACAGACATGACCCAGCTCTGCCGCGTCTGGCCATTCAGCTGCTGAAACGTTTGGCCACGGTAGGATCCATGTTGCTAGCTAGAATCCTGAGGCATGAGCTTCCCTGCTGCTCTCCAGCACTCAGCCACTGAGTTTCATTTCATACTGTTGTGAATGCGTTTGCGTGTGGGTTTGCTCACTGGAATGCAGGTATCCACTGAGTCTACAAATGTCAGATCCCCAAACTAGAGGATGTATGAGCTAGGGATCAAACTCACTTCCTCTGTAACAGCAGTACCTGCTCTCATCTCCGAGTCTGCTCTCCAACTCAATTTTCTTTTTAGGTTTACTATTTTTATGCGTGTGTGTCTGCGTGTGTATATGTGAGCATGTATACCACCTGTGTGCGTGGCGCCTAAAGAGTGGAGGAGAAGGGTTAGGGCCCCATGGAACTGCAGTTACAGATGGCTGTAAGCCGTCATGTGGCTGCTGGGAACCAAACCTGAGTTCTGTACAAGGAAAGGTGTTCTTGTTTGGTTGGTTGGTTTGGGTTTTTGAGACAGAGTCAGAGATCTGCCTGCCTCTGCCTCCTGAATTCTGGGATTAAAGGTGTGTGCCACCATGTCCGGCTAAGAGCAAGTATCATTAAACACTGAGCTGTTTCTCCAACCCTTGCACTTTGTACTCTTTTTGTTTGTTTGTTTGGTTTGGTTTGGTTTGGTTTTTCGAGACAGGGTTTCTCTGTGTAGCCCTGGCTATCCTGGAACTCACTCTATAGACCAGGCTGGCCTTGAACTCAGAAATCCGTCTACCTCTTTCTCCCAAGTGCTGGGATTAAAGGCATGCGCCACTACTGCCCGGCTTTTTAAATTTTTTTTTAAAGAATTATTTATTTTAGTATGAGTATACTGTAGCAGTCTTCAGACACACAAGAAGAGGGCATCAGATCACAGATGGTTGTGAGCCACCATGTGGTTGCTGGGAATTGAACTCGGGACCTCTGGAAGAGCAGTCGGTGCTCCTAACCGCTGAGCCCATACTGTCTAGCCCATACTTTGTACTCTTAACATCAAATTTTATATCCTTCCACCAGTCTACAGACAGATACCTTATTTTTTACTTAATTCAGACATGAGAAACATTTAACATGTGAGTTCTGCACATGTGTGAACATGCACATGGGTGTTGAAGCCAGAGATCAGCAGTGGGTGTCTTCCTCAATCATTGTCCGTCAGTCTTAGTCAGTACAACAGTCTCATTGCATCTAGAGCTTGTTTGTTGGCTATACTAGCTCATCAGCAAACCCGTGGTCCTTTGGCTTCTGGCTCCCCCGTACTGGGATTCCCCGCTCATCTAGCCCAGCTTTTCTATGGTGAGAAGGCCTGCACTCAGGTCTCCATGCTGCTGCAGCAAGCACTTGTCTGGCCATCTCTCCAGCACTTACTGCCTTCTTTGTTTCTTCTGTAAATTCTTTCACCTCAGAAATTTATGTCTGAGTTGTTCTCTTATTTTCCATTTACTGGAATTCCTCAGTATCCTTCTACAGAGCCCCACTGAAGTTTTTCTGGACCTAGAACCCTGAACCTGTTTGTCCTGGTCTCCAGGTGGCACCAATGTCAGTGTATGCTTGCCTGGGCAGTGATGCAGCTGCCATCCGAGATGCCTTCCTGACCCGCCTTCAGAGCAAGATCGAGGACATGCGCATCAAAGTCATGATCCTGGAGTTCCTTACAGTTGCTGTAGAGACACAGCCAGGTCTCATCGAGCTATTTCTGAATCTGGAGGTGAAGGACAGCAGCAGTGGCTCCAAGGTCAGTCTGCACTTTGGGCGATGCTGGCTGGGGGCTTTGTGGAAGTATTGTCATGGGACTCAAATGTCTACCTGTCTCTGCTGTAGGAATTCAGCCTTGGTGTGTGGAGCTGTCTCCATGTGGTGCTGGAGCTGATTGATTCCCAGCAGCAAGATCGATACTGGTGCCCCCCTCTGTTGCATCGCGCAGCTGTTGCCTTCCTTCATGCCCTGTGGCAAGACCGTAGGGACAGTGCAATGCTTGTCCTTAGAACCAAGTATGTCCCCTCTGGGTGCTAGCTGATGCGTGAGCGTGACTGATGTTGTCTATAAAATGGAAGTAGGTTTCTTGTGAGTTCACCAGGTTATACATGGAACACATGGCACACAGTTCAGAACCGGGGACTCTCTCTTTTTCTTTCTTCTTCTTCTTCTTTTATTTTTTTTGTTCATTTATTTGCTTTGTTTGGGACAGGGTCTCGCTGTAGGTTTGGGTGACCTGGAGCATGTTATGGAGACCTGCAGCCCTCTGCTTCCCACCTGCAGAGACTAAAGGTTTTTATCACCATGCCTGGCTAAGGTTTTTTTGTTTTGATTTTTTTTTTTAAACTTTATTTTATATTCATTGGTGTTTTGCCTGTATGTACATACATGTACATGTCTGTGTGGGAGCATCAGATCCCTTGGAACTGGAGTTACAGATAGATGTGAGGTAACATGTGGAGACTGGGAATTGAACCCTGGTCCTCTGGGAGAGCAGCTCTTAACCACAGAACCATGAGCCTGCACCCTTATTTTCATTTTTAAAAAGTTAAAAAAAATTTTTTTGTTTTTGTTTTTTAAGTTTTGTTTTTTAAGTTTTTCTGTGGGTTGCAAGCACATGTCACACAGCTATGTGTGGTCATAGGACAACTTCTGTGACTTCTATGATGTGGTTCCCAGGAATTGAACTCCGATCATCAGTGTTGATGGTTGGTGCTTTGTTCTCACCAGCCCTGTTGCACTTTTTATTTATTTATTTTTTTTCTAGGATTTTTTCGAGATGGTTTCTCTGTGTAGCCTTGACTGTCCTGGAACTTGCTCTATAGACCAGGCTGGCCTCTGCCTCTGGAGTGCTAGGACTAAAGGCTTGGGCAACTACTGCCTGGCTCCCAATCGCACTTCTTAACTCGAAGATGTAGTTTTATTTATGGACTTTTTATGTTTATAGACGAACAATTGATTTATGAGAAACATTGCCAGAAAAAATGCCAGCAAGGGGGACTAGAGAGACAGGGCCGTGGGGAAGGGAGGAGCCATTTTAACACGTGTTTTTCTCCTAGACCCAAGTTTTGGGAGAATTTAACAAGTCCGCTGTTTGGAACTCTCTCTCCTCCTTCAGAGACATCTGAGGTGAGCTATGTGGAGGGCAGGGCAGTGGCTAGGGTCCCTGAGCAGAAGGGCTGGTCTGTGGCCTCGAGTTATGTAGAAGGCTCTCATGCATCCCCATCTGCAGAGCAGTGCCTGCTTCCTGTCCTCTGGGAAGCAGACGGACATGGCCGCTCTGAGTGGAGAGCTCTGGCATCTCCATATTGTGGACTTGGTGCCCTGTCCATTGGCATTTGCCTTTTGCATTCTATAAAGGTGTGTTTCTTGTTTTCTATGTGTTAGGCCCTTGCAGTCAGCAGGGGTGGGTGTCAAGTGTTTCTCCGTGTCATTGGTGTGTTCTGCTCTCCCCTCCACAGCCCAGCATCCTGGAAACCTGTGCCCTAATCATGAAGATAATATGTTTGGAGATATACTATGTAGTTAAGTGAGTCCTTTTCCCTTCGGGTGGTTTTGTTGTTACTGTGCAGTACTAGGGGCTAAACTCCTGACGTTTGCATGCTGAACCAGTGATCCACCAATGAGTCATGTCTCTATCCCTCTCCCAAAGATGGGGGTGGGAGATGGTGGAGCCCTATCACTGAACGCATGGTCGATAAGCAAGGCGCACAGGAGGGATGGTCTGGCCCATTTGTGGAGAGTCAATGTACTGTTCCTGGCCAGTGTGCCGACGGCATTTCTGCAGTCAGCAGAGTAACTTTACTGAAGAGGCCTCAGTCTTGCTCATTCCTAGAGCTGGCTGCCATGCGCTCATCTCAGCTCCATCTACTTCTGAATCCTGACTCGGGTTTGTATTTTGTATAGGGGTTCATTAGACCAGTCATTAAAAGATACACTCAAGAAGTTTTCCAGTGAGAAACGCTTCGCCTACTGGTCAGGGTACGTCAAGTCTTTGGCAGTTTACATGGCTGAAACGGAGGGCAGCAGCTGCACGTCCTTGCTAGAGTATCAGATGCTGGTGTCTGCCTGGAGGATGCTTCTCATCATTGCTACCAGCCACGTAAGCGCCTCATGGGCACCTGGCTTTTGCTTTAGTAGGAAGCAGTGATGTGCTGAGGTGCCTAGCTCATGCAGCTCCTTGGGATAAAGTAAATCAGTTTGTCCCTGAAATGCAGACATTGTATGCCAAGAGATGAGGATGGGCAGGTGCTTGGGGACAGGACAAGGAAGCAGTTCCAAACCTGTCAGATATCCTGAAGGCTTCCCTGCTGTTGAGTCTGGATCGGTCTAGGGCATGCCTCTCAGGAATAGCAGTTACCTCTGGGCTGTGCCTTCTGGATGCTGGAGGTGTCTGCGATTCAGCTGCAGCTGCAGCAGCCTCAGATTTCTTAGAGTGCTGTGTATTTTCATTGGTTCTAGGAAAAGGACGGAGGCCACTGTCTCTTCACTGTATAGTGAGTTTTTACATTTTTTACTTATTGTTAGTGTATGCACATGTGTGTGGAGGTCAGAAACAAATTCGTGGGGTCAGTTCCACCTTTATGTGAACTCCGGGGATCGAACTCAGGTCATCGGGCTTGTGCTGCAACTGCCTTTACCCACCGAGCGTTTCCCCAGCCACTTTTTAAAGAGAGAAAGAAAGTTGGTGTTTGGGAAGAGTTGGCACCATCCTTGGCATTTTTCAGTTTGGCACTGTTGTACTTTATTATAGCACGTGGTGTGAACTGTTCTTCCTCAGGGCATCTGGACCATACCTTAATTACGGTTGAACCTTCACCATGCTTCCTTGTTCCAAACCCTTGCCATCTGTCTTGTTCTCCAGTGCAGACTGCCTGTAGAGCGCTGAGTCTCCAGACCTACTGCAGGGCTTGCCTTACCTCATAGGGTAATGTCTATGTTGCTGCCTTTCAGAATCCAGCAATAGCTGGTGAGGTGGCACGTGCCTTAATCCAGTACTCACTATGCAGAGGCAGGTGAATCTCTTAAGTTTGAGGCTAGCCTGGTCTATGGAGTGAGTTCCAGGACACTTAGAGCTACACAGTGAGACCCTTCTGGGATGTGGGGGTGGGATCCAACCAAACAGTAATTCTTAAGTTGTACCTGTCCTCTGCCTTCTGGGAAACAGACCTGATGAACCTTAATTCCCTCCCTCCATCCCTCCCTCCATCCCTCCCACGGCTAATAAATACTTGTTCTGTACGTGCAGGCACCAGAGGTATTATAGCTGGACTTTGGCTACTTCTCCACCCCTTTTCTTCTACCCTTCCAACCCTGTAACACTAGATAGGAGAGATGAAAAGGATCGAGAGGAAAGAGATCCCTCAGTAAAGTCCACGGTCGGTCGGAAAGGAGGCAGCATTACCCTTAGACTACTTCCTGCTGGCTAGAGGTGTTTGATCTTCGCCATCAGAATATCTGATGGTTATTATTATTTCTTCTTCTTCTTCTTCTTCTTTTTCTTCTTCTTCTTCTTCTCCTCCTCCTCCTCCTCCTCCTCCTCCTCCTCCTCCTCCTCCTCCTTCTTGTTTCTTCTTTCCACACGACTACTTAACAAACTGACTACCAACAACCAACCGACAGCCCACCTATGGGGCTCTAGCATTTATCTGCCCTCTGAAAAGTCCCCAGGATTCCAAATGTCACACAACTGCAGAAACTATCAGCAGCAGTCGAAATCATACTCCTGCCAGACCACGAGGCAAATCATAGTCAGTTGCTGTGGACAGTCTGAAGCAGCCCCATATCCCAAACCTGGGATTAAAATGAAAGCACGTTCTTTTATAATATTTTTGTGTTTTTTTAAAGAAATCAAAACTCCAGAATTATCACTACAGGATATAGCAATGAATAGGTAGGGAAGGCCTGGTCACATGGTGAGGACAGCATGAGAGAGCCCACAGAATCAGCTAACCATGCTCCTCAGAGAGACTCTCTGACTCAGTTGCCTGTTTGGGACCTTTTCCTGTTGCTGGGTTGCCTTGATATGGGTTGTTCTTAGTCTTACAGTAACTTGTTATTCTGTGTTGAGCTGAGTCCCTAGGAGGCCCACTATTTTTTTTTTTTTTTTAAATGGAAATGGAGGAGGGGAGGGGAGGGAACTGAGAGGAGGGAGGGGAAACTGCTGTGGTGGAGTAATGTATGAAGGGGGGAGGGGGGTAAGCTGAGCAGTGGTGGTGCACGCTTTTAATCCTGGCACTCCAGTGGCAGAGACAGGTGGATCTTTGAGTTTGAGGCCTAGCCTGGTCTACAAAGTCAGTTACTGGACAGCCAGGGCTACACAGAGACACTATGTGAGAGAGAGGTGGGGAAGATGAGGACTTGAGGGGACAAGTTCTAAATTCACAGATGAAAAGATAGCAAGATTGTACAGCTGGTGCTAGTGCTGAGGAGGTACCGTGATAGCTAACACGTGAGGTGAGAGTCCTGGCGACCAGAGTCTGGGAAGTGATGGCCCAGACACGTGAGTGTACAAAGAAGCCGAGAGCCGATCGAGAGCGTGTCGTGTCGGCACGAAGTCTAGGCAGACGAAGAGTGCTGATGTAAGGAGAAAGCACTGGGCATGTTCAGGAACCATGGATGAGCCAGTTGTGGTTGGCACATGCTAACGGGGAAGCTGAAGCACAGAGGATCATGAGTTGGGGACAGCCTACATAGCAACATGGTGAGACCAGTTTCAAGTTACCAAAAGGAAGGAGGTTGTACTGAGGGCTAGAGTGAGCACAGGTGGGGCTGAGAGTCATAGAGCAGGTGACCTTCCTGATGCCTGGGAAGCTTGGGAAGAGTGTGGCGCACAGGAAGGATGGATGTAGTCCTGGGAAGAAACAAATGTGGGCTTGATTCTGAGCAGATCTCGGGGTGAGCCAAAAACCTGCAGGGCTTGAAGCTTCATTTTCATGAGGGTCCTGATGACATTCCGATTGGTAATGGCCTCATGAAGCCCTTCATTTCTTGGCCTCTAAAGTCTGCCCTGAACATAACCCTTCTCCCACCCATCACAGGCAGACATCATGCACTTGACTGACATGGCAGTGCGGCGCCAGCTTTTTCTTGATGTGCTTGATGGGACCAAAGCATTAGTAAGTATGCCCGGGAGGTTTCCTTTCCCTGAGGTCACACAGGGAGCCCACAGTCTGGCGGTGAGTCAGTGCTCAGGTGGCCTGGGAGGTGAGACTCAGTGGTAAAGAGATGCCCAGCTCCTTCTACCTGTGAGAGGTCTGGGTGAGATGGGCAGGAGAGCGGGAGTCTGCTTCTAAGCAGCCGGCCTCCTGACTGCTCTGCTCTCCTCCCCTCAGCTCCTTGTTGCAGCATCAGTGAACTGCCTCCGGCTGGGCTCCATGATGTGTACTCTGCTGCTCATCCTCCTGCGCCAGTGGAAGAGGTGAGTGCTGTGACGAGAGGTGGGTGACCCACGGCTCCACCTGCCTCAGCACTGCCTGCTCACCCTTCCTCACCACCCTGAGGGTCTAATATACTTCACAGGAAACGGAGCAACTCAGCAGACAAGCCTGCAGTGAGGGAGACTGCCTGCGGCTTCTGAGGGGCAGTGGGGACAGTGAGTGAGGCATGCTGCTTCTGCCTTGTTCTTTCAGAGAGCTGGGTGCTGTGGATAAAATCCTTGGGCCCTTGACAGAGGTCCTGGAAGGGGTGCTCCAGGCAGACCAGCAGCTCATGGAAAAGACCAAGGCCAAGGTGTTCTCTGCATTCATCACGGTGTTACAGATGAAGGAGCTGCGAGGTGAGCACCCGCTCCTAACCCAGGGCCACCCGTGTTTCCTGTGAGACTCGAGATTCAGTGTTGAGATTTTTACCCCAGGAATGCTTTCTTCCCTTCCCCTTCCGGTAATATGACACCCTTCCTCTTGGTACTCAACTGCCTCTCCAGCCCCTGCAGTCAGAGTGGCCTGCCTTGTGTGACAGCACCCACCCCCCACCCCCCCCATCTGTTCTGCAGTAAGTGATATCCCTCAGTACTCCCAGCTGGTGCTGAATGTCTGCGAGACTCTCCAAGAAGAGGTAATAGCACTCTTTGACCAGACCCGCCACAGCCTGGCATCAGGCAGTACTGCCGAGGACAAAGACAGCATGGAGACAGACGACTGCCCTCGGCCCCGGCACAAAGACCAGCGTGATGGGGTAAGGGAGCCTCAGCAGGCTGTCTGACAGCACACAGACTGTATTCACAACTGCCATTACCCTAGGGGAAGATGGGAAGGTGAGAGCCCACAGGGCTCAGGGCTTTGAGGGAGAGGTGCGCCTCCCAGCCATTTCAGCATGACTAGGAAGATTGGACCGTGAAAAGTGTGAGCAGCTTCAGGTCAGCATCCTCTGTGGTCTGATCCCTGGCTGGTATGAGCAAAGTGAGGGCAGGGGTGGGCTAGAAAGAGCTGCTCTACAGGGCGGGCACAGGCTAACCTACGGACTCTAGAGGAGATATGGATGCAGTATAGCACAATCTTTTCTTTGGTTGGGGCAGGACTTAAGACAGGGTTTCTCTGTGTAACAGCCCTGGCTGTCCTGGAACTCACTTTGTAGACCAGGCTGACCTAAAACCTACAGAATCCACTGCTCTCTGCCCTCTTGCTTCTGCCTCTGTCTCCTCTGCCCAAAAGCTGGAATTAAAGGCATGCTCTACCATGCCTGATTAGAGCAATGTTTTTAAACTGTACATCATGACCATTAGGTTATTTGGGTACTACCAGCTTTTTTTTTTTTTTGAGGTAGTCCTACTTTGTAGCCCAGGCTAGCCTCTAACTTCCTGCCTATTCCTAAAGAGAATTTTGGGTATGTTTTGCCTGATGTGAAAGCAAGTGCTATTAGTGGGAAACAGTACATATGTTGATGCTGGGGCACAGTCTTTAGTGTCTTGGTGTGGGTTGTAGTCACAAATAAGTGTATATTATCTTCCTCTGTCAACTTCCACTTACCCTGAAGCAGAGTCTCTTCCTGAACCAGGGCTCATGGTTTCTCAGGCACACTGGACCTAGTAAGTCTGCTGATTCTCAGCCTGTCTCAGACCTGGGGATCCAGGCATATGTAGAGCTCCTGCCTTGTTAAGTGGGTATGAGCAGCAAACTCCAGTCCTCAGGTGGGACACAATATGTGTGCATGCCTGGTGCCCCCAGAGGCCAAAAGAGGGCAGTAGATGCCCTGGAACTAGAGTTAGAGGTAGTTTTGAACCCTTTTTAAAGTAAGGAAAGAAATTTTTAGTTGATGTGGGTCAAATTGTGCCCTATAAAAAGACATTCCTTTGTTTTGTCTGTAGTTTAGTGTTTTGATATGTGTCACGGGAGGTTCTTTTCTGGTCCTATTTGCTGTTCAGAACCCCACTCATAGCTGTGTTACTATTGGCAATTGTGGCTGCTGAGAAAGGAGGTGGCTCCTTTTAGGGTGTGACGTGTGCGCGCGCGCGCACACACACACACACACACACTCTGCTCAGTTGACTGTGCTCCAGGGATGACGGGACAATTGGATTCAACATGTTTCTTTTTTCTTTGGTTTTTTTTTTTTTTTTTTTTGAGAGACAAGGTTTCTCTGTGAAGCCCTGGCTGTCCTGGAACTCACTCTGTAGACCAGGCTGGCCTTGAACTCAGAAATCCGCCTGCCTCTGCCTCCCAAGTGCTGGGATTAAAGGCGTGGGCCACCACTGCCCGGCTTTCAATATGTTTCTTGCTGGTAGTTTTTGTTTTGTTTTTAGATGGGATCTCAATGTGTAGCCCTGGCTGGTCTAGGACGCACTTTTGTAGACCAGGTTGGCCTCAGACAGAGATCCGACTGCCTCTGCCTCTCCCGTGCTGGGCAAGGGATATACTACCATGCCTGGTGAAGAAGAAAGAAGGTTGGCTAGGTAGAGAGGTGGAGGTGGGCCTGAGAGAAGTTGACGGAATAAATAGATATAATCAAAGCACATTATATGAAATTGTCAAATAATAAGGGTATTTTTAAAATACGTGTGTAACAGGCCGTGGTGGCGCACACCTTTAATCCCAGCACTCGGGAGGCAGAGGTAGGCAGATTTCTGAGTTCGAGGCCAGCCTGATCTACAGAGTTCCGGACAGTGAGGGCCTCACAGAGAAATCTTGTCTCTCGAAAAACAAACAAAAAGGTATAAAACACTGGTGTCGAATAGAACCTAAGGTTGCAGATACAGGTAGATGCAGTGGTCAGCAAAATTAGGCCACTCAGACTGCCAGTGATAGCATGGGGTGGACTTGTCATTCCTAGAGAGATGGGCACAAATGTACAGGACAAGAAGTAGGAGTGGCCTCAGTCGCACTCCTGAGAGGAGCCCTGGCAGCGAGGCAGGGCCAGCACTTTCCCTCTTCCTTCGCCACTGCTTTTTCCACCTCTCCCTGTCTTTGCCCCTGACTACCAGCAGGTGTGTGTCCTGGGACTGCATCTGGCTAAGGAGCTCTGTGAGGTGGATGGGGATGGGGACTCGTGGCTGCAGGTGACCCGAAGGCTCCCCATTCTGCCCACGCTGCTCACCACCCTAGAGGTGAGCCTCCGAATGAAGCAGAACCTGCATTTTACTGAGGCTGCGCTGCACCTGCTCCTCACCCTGGCTCACACCCAGCAGGTAAGACACCCTGCTTGTGCCGAATGGTTCCCATGAGAATGGTTCCCATCTCTTCCTGCCCTTGGCAAATCATTTTGGGCTCCATCTAATTATGGGTTTTTCTGCTAGGGAGCCACAGCAGTGGCTGGAGCTGGCATCACCCAGAGCATCTGTTTGCCCCTGTTGAGTGTATACCAGCTTAGCAGCAATGGCACAGGACAGGTGAGTGCTCAGGATCTTGCCTCTTGTAGCTCTCAGGTGACAGGTGCCCACCTTGCTGCTCTTCCCTCATATTATCAGGGTTCCCTGGTAGTATTGAGCTTCCTGCCCTTGATACATGGCTAATGAGAGGAATGTAACCCCCATGCCAGAAAGCACCTGAGTGTGTGCCTAGCATGGACCCTGTGCTAGTCTGGTCCAAACACCATGAATGCCACCAGGGCCAGGTTATTTTTAGCCTGGACACTTGTCATCCCCTTAGAAGGCAGTTAGTACTTGCGATCCATCTTGTTTCCGTCCCCACCTTTCCCCCAGCCCTGCGGCCAGCAGGTCTGTCTTAGTCTAGGATCATCATCAGAGCACCTCTTGTTGGGATCTTTATGCCTGTTAAGTCTGCTTCATTCAGCCAAGCCTCCCTCAATTTAGAAGGAGCATGGTGAGGGCCAGAGGAGGGCAGGAATATGGCCAAGCGGGCATGTCCGGTATGGCAGACCGGGTTTGGAACCGTCTGCCCTTGCTGAGTCTGGTAGCTTTGCCCCCCCTAGCTCTCATACCTGGTGGCAACTGTCCACTTGAAGAGACTTTTCTTTCCAAGAACTGGGCCACAAAGAGGCTTGCTGCTCTAAGTGAGTTCCTGTGGCATCAATCTTGAGTCTGTCTGCCATTTGTCATAGACACCCAGCACCTCTCGAAAGTCCCTGGATGCCCCATCCTGGCCAGGGGTCTACCGCCTGTCCATGTCCTTAATGGAGCGATTGCTTAAGACCCTACGCTACAATTTCCTGACTGAGGCCCTAGACTTTGTGGGTGTCCATCAGGAGCGGACCTTGCAGGTGAGGGGCTGCCTACCTCACAGAAGGGGATATTCAAAGCCACTTGGCAGGTGGCTGTAGGACTTGGGGTATCAATGCCCTCATCTTTGAGGTATCTTAAGAAATCTGGTGTACGGCCATACCACCCTGAACGTGCCCAATCTCATCTGATCTTGAAAGCTAAGCAGGGTCGGGCCTGGTTAGTACTTGGATAGGAGACCGCCTAGGAATACCGGGTGCTATAGGCTTTTTGGACTCCCCTCTCTTGCTTTTCTTAGGGTTGTGGAGATGGCTCAGTGGTCAAGAGCACTGACTGTTCTTCCAGAGGTCCTGAGTTCAATTCCCAGAAATCACATGGTGGCTCACAACCATCTTCAATAATGGGATTAGATGCCCTCTTCTGGTGTGTCTGAAGATAGCTATAGTGTATTCATATACATAAAACAAGTAAATAAATCTTTGCTGGGCGGTGGTGGCGCACACCTTTAATCCCAGCACTTGGGAGGCAGAAGCAGGTGGATTTCTGAGTTCGAGGCCAGCCTGGTCTACAGAGTGAGATCCAGGACAACCAGGGCTACACAGGGAAACTCTGTCTCAAAAAAGAAAAGAAAAGAAAAGAAATCTGACTTGAGTCACTTGACCAAGGGGAAGCCTTCATTGTAATGCCAGCCACCTAAACATGTATGGGCACAGGACCTATCTTCATAGGTAGGCAGACATGGTGTGCAGGTCCCTGAGCATTCTCTGCTGTCCTGTCCTCAGTGTCTCAATGCTGTGAGGACAGTACAGAGTCTAGCCTGCCTGGAGGAAGCAGATCACACTGTGGGCTTCATCCTGCAGTTATCCCAATTCAGAAAGGAATGGCACTTCCATCTGCCTCAGCTCATGCGTGACGTTCAGGTGGGCCTCGGACTTGCTTCTTGGAGGGTCTGGGGAGATGAGGGGCAAGGAGTCAGTGAACTGTAGGCTGTCTCTGAATGTGGGCTTCTTGCTTGGGGCCTGGGTTTGTCTCAGCTGCTTACATAGGCTGCTTCTTCCCTCATGAGTAAGGTGAGACTGGATGAGTTGAGAACTTGGGCTCTATGAGGTAGACTTAGGCTCAAACCCTCAGGAGGCCTGCAGCTGGACAAGCCCACAGGCTTGAGAAGCAGTAGGCTGTGGCCATGGCTACTCTCTCTGTGACCTTGGCCAGTCACATCACCTCTGTCCTGCAGTGTGGAAATAGCAGTAATCCCCATCTTGCTGGTGTCTGAGGACTGTACTATGCCAGCAGTGCAGGGAAACCTACTGGTGGCTGCTGAGTTAGAGCATCAGTCAGTGAAAGGGGAGGCATGCTGGTGTCCGGGGGCAAGATCTGTTACAGGATTGCCTCCATGAGTTTTTCCTATCCCTTCTGTGTCCCAGGTGAACCTGGGTTACTTGTGCCAGGCCTGTACCTCCCTCCTACACAGTCGCAAGATGCTGCAGCACTACCTACAGGTAACGACGGCCCCTTCCCCAGCACCGCTGTCAGTGCCGCCCTCATCTCTCAGGACTTACCCTTCATTTCTTGATTTTCTTCAGAACAAAAATGGTGATGGCCTCCCTTTGGCTGTCACTCCCCGAGTCCAGCGGCCATCCACCACCACCAGCGTTCTGGCTACCCCATCTGGCTCCTCCAAGCAGTCTATTGCTGACACTGAGGCTTCAGAACAGAGAGCCTTACATACAGTCCAGTATGGCCTTCTCAAGATTCTCAGCAGGACGCTGGCAGCCCTTCGTCACTTCACTCCAGATGTCTGCCAGATCCTGTTGGACCAGGTACTGGTTGCTGCCTTAAAACTAATGCTAAGTTCCCAGTCAGCCTTGAACCTGGGCTCTGCAGTTTACTATGCTGTGCTTTGGAGAGCTCCCAGCAAGTTCCAGAGTGCTGTTTTTTTGGCTTTCAGTCCCTGGATCTTGCGGAGTACAACTTCCTCTTTGCCCTGAGTTTCACCACTCCCACTTTTGACTCTGAAGTGGCCCCGTCCTTCGGAACCCTCCTGGCCACAGTGAACGTGGCCCTCAACATGCTTGGAGAGGTAGGCCCCCCACATAGCTTTCCACGTGTTTTAGAAATATGGTACATATCCAGCCCCTGGAGCCTAGGCCTCTTCCTACAGGGGTATGCTAGGAGTTCCCATAGCACCCCGTGAGGTGCCAGGGGATGGGGGTGCGAGACCTCCTAGCAGAAGCTCTCTAACTGGCCACTCTTACTGCCAACTTGATTTTTGTATTGCTTTCTCTAGCTGGACAAGAAAAAGGAACCCCTCACCCAGGCTGTGGGACTCAGCACACAAGCAGACGGGACCCGGACATTAAAGTAAGGCCTGAGTCTTGAAGCCTGGGACAGTTGTGGGCTGCTGTTCTCCCACCTGCGGCTCAGCTGTCCGTCAAGTACCTTTGCAACATCACCCGTACCGCCTCTCCAGGTCCCTCCTGATGTTCACCATGGAGAACTGCTTCTACCTGCTCATCTCCCAAGCAGTACGCTACCTCAGGGACCCGGCCGTTCACCCTCGGGATAAGCAGCGGATGAAGCAGGAGCTGAGCTCAGAGCTGGTATGGATGCTGGGCTGGCCAGCGGGGAAAGCTGTTTGGATGCTGCCAGTTTTGTCATTTGGGGTCAGGAACAGTGGCCCTGGGTCTCACTAATTAATCTGCTTTTTCTTGCAGAGCACGTTGCTTTCCAGCCTCTCACGATACTTCAGAAGGGGAGCCCCCAGCTCCCCTGCTGCTGGAGTCCTGCCCTCACCACAGGGCAAGACTACCTCTCTCTCCAAAGCCAGCCCAGAGTCTCAGGAGCCTCTGATCCAACTTGTGCAAGCCTTTGTCCGGCACGTGCAGAGATAGGGCAATGAAGTGCTATCTACTTGCTTCTCCCTACCAACCTGTACTGCAGCCTGGGCAGAGGGTGCTGCCACCACAGGGCCAGCCACTGAGCAAGCAGCTCCCTTCGTCCTCCTCCTGCCTACCCGCTGACAATATTTTTATATAGCTGAAGAGGTCAACAGCACGGGCAGGGAACAAAGGGTCTGGGTGCTCAGACTCTGACAATACCCCAAGGTGGCCCCTTTCCTCCTCCGAGCACTCCCATAGCACTTCACCAGCCAGGGAGGCCCAGGGTGCTGGCAGCACAGGAGAGGCCTGTGTGTAGTGAGGGTTTTCCATGATCTATTCTTGCAGTTTTTTGCTATTACTGTGGTCTATTTATACAAATATTAAAGGTCCTGTTTCTAGAGCCCGTGTCATGCAGCAGCGTTCAGAGGCCCCAACTGTTGGGGTAGGGGTGGCTGGAGATGGCAGGATTCCTGGTGATGGCTGACTTACCAGTACCTGCCCTGTTAGTCCTGAACAGACTGTCAGGACAGGCACCCAAGGGAAAGTCTAGGTCTCAGTGTGTAGTTCTTTCTGCCATGTAGCCCCAGCATGTCCCCTGTGACCACGTCAAATAAAACATGGCCACTGGATGCTCCTAGAGTCAGGCTGACGCAGAGCTCCCTGCCTGCCACTTGTGAACTAGTACCTTGAAGAGGTAGATGATCTCTTGTCCCTCACAGCTTCAGGCTGGGCCCATAACTGTTGACTACTGAAGCTTCCCCGCTCCCTGACAGGCCAGCCACCGTAGTCCTGTGGCTCCAGGTTTAGGGGTGGATGTTTTCCTTAGGCACGAAGTGCTGTGTAATTGCACGCGCAGAACGACTGGGATGCCGTAAGGACTTGAACTCTGCTCTGTACTCTGAAGCAGCTAGTGCCGTGGCTCCAAGCAACCCTACCCTAAGAGACCAATGAAGCCTGGCTCTGACCCCGACAAGAGCACACAAAGTTTGCACACAAAGGAGGATTTATTTGCCAGAGAGCAAGCAGACAGGCAGAAATAAGAATATTGTTAGGAACGGAGAGAATTGTGGCTGCAGCCCCTGCGCCCAGCCAGAGCCAAGAGGGAAGTGGGGAGGTAACGTGGTGCTGCTGCTCTGGCTGACCCTTCTGTCCCAGCCACACTGTCCCAGCCCTGCCTGTTTTCTGCTGTCCCTTCAACCTTCCACAGCTAGAAGGCAGATGTTCCTTTCATGCCACGCATATCCTGGGCCCACGGTGGTGTCAAATGTAGTGACCCTCCTGCCTTAAGGGAGCTGGGAAGCCTGGGATGTGCAGGGTTGCAGGTCAGAAGCAGGGCTAGCAGAGGGGCCTGGAGCCATTCTGTCTTGTGGGGTCCTTAACAGCTCAATGACAGGCACAGCCAGAAGAGGGTTAGGTCCCTTATCCTAAGCAGCTCTGTCACCAGCAGACAACTGTAAGTGGCAGAGCCTGGGAAGGGACTGCTTAGCTGAGAAGTTCCAGGTAGGTGACGGGAACCTTGCCCTTCTTGTTGCCTCTCTCACCAATGAGCCAGTCAGGATCCATGCCGGGCAGGCTATAGACAGTGATGAGCTGTTGGAAAAAGAGAAGAGATTCATGTCCCAGGACTAAGCCAGGGAAAAGCTGCTACCCCTGTGAGAGATGGCACTTCAGGGCTGTACTGAGGCGTAGAGGTTGGGGACTCCTGCAGTTCCTCCCCAGGGTTCAGGGGTTCCATGAGAATGACCAGAGTTGTGCAGACTCAGTGTTCCTGGTCTGTCCAGCTCCTGTCTGCCCTCTCAGGACCTGGGACCAACCTCATCAGCCAGCAGGGCCAGCTCACTGCTGTCAGCTGCCTCGTAGTCGTAGAGTACCCGGGCCTTTCGAGTCCCACTGGCTGGGGGAGCCACCTCCTCCAGGCAGAGGGCTGTCTCTTCTGGAGGGGCCAAGCCAGCCCCAGTAGGTACCACAGGCATGGTGGCTGCAGTGGTGGTGGGTGAGGTGCTGCTCAGGGGTGAGGAGGCAGGCTCTGTGGTGCCCACAAAGGTGCCTGGAAATCTAGAGAGAAGGGTGTCTCAGCAGCCAGTGCTAACCTGTGAGAGCCCTACGTACTCTACAAGACAGACCCGAGACACTGGCCCATGTTACACACAAGGAGGCCCAACCCTCAATAACTTACATGGCACCCTGGGAGCTGGCAGCACAAGGGGAAAAGCAAAATAAAGGAAGCTGAGATAGTCCCACCTGCTTGTCCCTGCCCACCTCCCCAGCACAAAGACTAGAAACCACCATGAACCCCCCGGGGACTCTGGGCTCCGGGCTCCGACTGCTCACCACATGAGGTACCCAGGTGGGGCCCTAGGCAGAGCCTGCAGTCCAACCTTGTGGATCATGGGGTTTTCTGAGCTCAGAAGAGAAGGCCCTTGGCCAGAAGCATTGGGCCACTCACTGGGTCTGGGAGATAGGGGGCCTCAGAGACCTGGGTCCAGCCACACCTGCCTAGCTGTTTCTGCAGATCCAGCATGTGGCGGTAGCACTGTGCATAGTAGGTTGTCTGAGACTTGACAAATTCATGGAGGCAGCGAAGGTGGTTCACCTGGAAGGAAGGTCTCCAGCTAACCTCTGGCCTTAGCATGGCCTGTCCCCATTCACACTCTGACAGACCAAACTTTAACACCACTGGGTGGGGATGAGATACCCAGACTGGCTCTGTGACCTCTGCTTGTGACAAAGCCCAGCAGAACACAAATGTAGGACTCACATGGGTACTGCTGATCCCCTCCAGCAGGAGACGGGTCACTTCTGCCTGCCGGTCAAACTCTGTCTGGGCCACTCGAAGCTCCTGCTCAGCCTAGGTGGAGCAGGCAGTCATGAGAACAGCTCCATCCTGCATCCTCTCTACCAGCTTTCTGTGTCTACTGGGAACACAGATGCCTGGCTCTACCCCTGGCTTTGCACCTATGACTGATACCCAGACAAGCCAGAGCCCATTTAGAACCTGTGGATAGCTGCAGTGACAGACCCTCCCCAACTTGACAGGGAAGAATCTATCAGAAGATGCTAATGGACCTAATGTGCTGTGGAACAAGCATTTCCCAGAGGGGGATTTGGTACCCCCAACCAGTTCCCCAGTGAGTGTAATGCAGAACTGAAACTAAGCCCCATCTACAGCAGCAGTTATGTCTGGGTCCCCATCCTCTACTTTCTAGACCTTATCCCCAAGTTCCCAACCCCCCCCCCTCACCTTGTCAACTTCATCGTTCCAAAGCTGTGGAGACCAGAACAGTACCAGGCAGCAGGGAAGGCAAGGTGGGACTGGTCAGTGGAGGAGCAGGGACAGCCCGACGCCAGAGCCTGTGCCTGCCCCAGCTCCCAGGGACCCGACCTCTGCCTACCCTATCCTGCACAACCCACCCCAGCCCAGCCAGGAGCTGAGGCTGGAACAAGGTTCGGTGTAGGGCAGGGGGTGGCACACATCCCATGTAGCATGCTGCATGCAGGGCCAGCCAGCTGCAAGGCTTGTACTTTCCTCCGGCCACCCCCAACTCTAAGTGGGTCTTAGAGACCAATGTCCCCACCCCACCCTGACTCCTGCTCGGAGGCAGGACAGGACAAGTGACCCTGGGCCAGTCACTGAACCTTTCTGTCCTCCGGCAGAGAAAGGCAGCCTCGGGCCAGAGTCACACTGGGGGTCAGTGGCAAAAGAAAAAAACAGGGCAGCCTCCACCCTCCGGGATGTTTCTCCTTCCACTCGGCCCAGGGAGGGGAGCGGGAAGTGTCATCCAGAGTCTAGGGAAGAAAAGCCCCCCTCCCCCCACCATGACTTAGGAGACCCAATTTATGGTCATTTGTGAAGATATGGCCTGGGACAACACCCTGACACATGGACTGTTGAAGTGGGCCAGCAGAACGCACAGCCCACAGTGCACCACTGTTACGTGCCATGTTGAAGGGTTATCTAACAGGCCTGAACACTGACAATTGCCAGCCATGGAATGACAGCACAAATCACACAGTGGCATGCTTAGAACAGGAGCAGAGGGTCAGATGGCCTGTGCAGGAGAGTTTCACCCCAGGCACAGGGGGAGAGGTGTGTGGCTGGCCAACCCCCCTACAGTCAATAGACACCTCCTAACTCAACCAAGCTACTGCACCGGCCTGGCCTGCCTACCTCCATCTTGCCTCCAACCTGCCTCCCAGGCCATCTAGCTTGCAACCTACTATAGTGCTAAGGCAAGAGTCTGAGACAAGAAGCCAGACCCAGCCCAGGCAGCCTCCTCTCTTACCCCAGGGGCCCCCCAGACCCATAAGGTTGGATGGTGTACCTCTGTGTGAGGAAGTATAGAATGGGAAGTTCCTCTGCTTCCCTAGAGGTGGTACTGTGTGCTGTCCTAAGGACATGAAGGGGTTCTGTATAGCTGGTCAAAATACCTTCTACCTTGCCTAGGGAGAAGCCAGCTCAGCCTGCCTGCTGGACTTCCCTGTTCTGTGCTGCCCCTCAGCCTCTCAGAACAGCCTGCAACATGAGCAGGGCCCTCTGCCTCACCTGCTGTCTTCTGGTCCTGCGCTGGCAGAGCCAGTGGCAGGAGCTGTGGGCCAAGGAGGCCAGGGTGGGGCAAGGCATGGTGGGAGGGGTGCTTACCGCAGAGGCGCTGGCCGAGAGAATGTAATTACGAGGTCTAGTCTCCTGAAAGTCAGGCACCGTCTGGTGGGGAACAGAGTTCATGGGGGAGAGGGGTCACCCTGGGCCAGGACCAGTGTTGAGGTCAGGAGGTGGCCCCAGGGTCTCCTATAAGGAGATGCAAGAAACCCTGGCCCGCAGGACAGGAGGAAAGACAGATACAACAGACCCTCTACCCACTCCAGCCAGCTGGAGATGAGACAGACTTAGGTGCTCAATGGGTCCAAATTGGAGATCCATTGGGCAGATGTGCTGGGAGCCCAAGGAACCCACAGGCTAGGCCTGCCCCTCTTCTGGGTCTCAGGCACACAAGGAGGCCCAACAGACCCACAGCCCACCCCACCACAGCTTTCTCCAGCTCAGAACTTCACACTGTTTCTGGCTCCTCCATCAAGGCCAGATCCCTCCCCACAAGAGAGATTAGACGGATGCATGGATGGACAGAGTGACAGGCTTTTAACATTTGCAAGAAGCTGCCTCACAGGCCAATGCCTGCATCCTCACAAACCAGAGACTCTGCGTGGAGGCCAGCCAATTGCAAAAGCCTGAGGACATGCCCTGGGCTGGCCTCAGCACCTGGGCCCTCGGGCAGGATGGGTGAACCGGAAGCAGCACAGCACATGGGACGGGCATACTCACATCTCCTTCACACTGAGCCAAGTTACCCAAAGCAGAACAGGAAGGAACAAAAACAGAGAGTAAGTCCACAGCAGGGGGAGCAGGCACAGCCGGCCTAAGGTGAGGGCAGGACTGGAAGGACACAAGCCACCCTCAGGCGTCCTGGGTAGCAGGCCCTAGGGCCACTGCTCATACCCTACATGACTCACAGGCCCAAGGGGGAATGCAGTTACCCCGCAGTGACTAAGGAAAGGCAGAAGTGACAAGGAGTGGGGCTGTTCTGCGCAGGTGATCGACAAGTGATCCCAAGAGCAATATTCTCTTCACACATGGACCCTGCACACTGGTGACCTGGGATCTGGCTATGGCTCTCTCGCCAGAGGCAGTGTAGGCCCCAGCGAGCACACTGACCACGCTGTCGGGAGGGACGGTATGATGAAGGTGGTGAGTTCCGGGCAGTGCAGAGCCCAGCAGGCTCTCCTAGTCTAGCCCACCTTTCTTCAGCTGAGAGGCTGAGATGCACAGAGGAGTTTCCCTAATATACCCTGGGCCCAGGAAGTCCTTCTCAGGACCTGTGGTGACTGTTAGGTCCCTTATACACTCGAGCAGCCTGTATACCAAGACAGTGCTCAGCCCTTCTGGCCTAGCCCTATCAAATCAGCTCAGCCTGTCCCATCCTGCTTGAGCAGGCCCCTGTGGGCTGGGGGTATAGGAGGAGCAGGATGGCCCAGGCCCTGCTCCTTAGACAGTCCCTGCATGGTCTATGGGGGCTGGCCAGCTCTAGTGTTCTCCACAGCCAAGAGGAGCCTAAGCATAGAGCACCTTGTACCCCATATTCAAGCGGCAGGTGGAGAGTTAGTGAGGGAGCCATGCCCAGGCAGGGCCAGGCTGAGCATCCACAGAGGCAGGAAAGGCATGCAAGAATTCCATCTGATGTCTTAGAGGCTTGCAGGGTGTCCCGCCCAGTTACAGGCACTGTGAGTCTACCCACCTCATACATGTCTGTCCTGAAGCCACCAGGGTTCCCTCGGGTGAGGACAGAGATCATGACCTGACCAGTCAGCACAGTCTAGCCCCAGCCAAGGAGGAAGAGCATGCCAAACACCAGGTCCCTGCATATCCCATCCCTGGACTCACCAGCAGAGCCTGGGAGCAAGGAGGGGGCAGGGCCACTTACCGTGGCTTTGGCTTCGGCTGCCTTAGCCTTCTTTAGCCGGGCTTTGCAGGCATCCAAGTCAAGACGCCGGTTCTGCAGTAGCCGCCTCTCCTTCTGCAGGGATGACAGGGGGATAAGACCAGGCCAGACCCGGTCAGAGACCCCTGGCAAACTGAGACCCAGAAATGGACAGTCATTCTTGGTCACTCAGTGGACAGGAGCTACCTCTGAGAAGGTCTGGGTTCCCTGCCTGGGATGAAAACCCATGCAGAGTTCAGAGGGGTGGCTCCAGGCTCCAGAGGGGCAGCCCCAGGCTCCAGAGGGGCAGCCCCAGGCTCCAGAGGGGTGGCTCCAGGCTCCTCACCGAAATCGTTTTCCAATCCCCTTCCAGGAAGTTACGCAGGGGCGTGAGGAAGCTGAGGGAGGCAGTGTGAATGAAATCTCGCTCTGCTGCTCCCAGGCGCTTTTCAGCTTCTGACACCTTGATTAGTGTCTTCCCTGGGAAGAGAGTTGCAGGGTGAGGGAGGGGCAGGGCACAAGCCACTTCTGCCTCTAATAGGGCTGACAAGCAAGCACGGGCAGCCTACAGAGCTGCCAACCTGACACAGGCAGATGTGCCGGGCATCTAACATGGAGCACAGCGGCTCGAAAAGAACATACAGAGGCTGCTGGGGTGTGGCTGGGCTGGAGTCTTGCCTAGCAGGCAGGACGTGAGTGAGGCCTGGTGTCTCAAGAACAAACAAAAGATCGGGGAGTTCCAGAATGAGAAAAAAGAGTTTGACAAGGATCCCCAAAAGTCACACCAACTAAACACAGCTGTCAAAGATGTCAACTTCCAGACCCCGGACATTGTTCAAAGCACAAAAACAAATGAAGAAACATTTTCTGAATAACTAGTGGACCCTGGTAAGAGCAATCAAGTGGCATTAGCCTGGGCATGCGCCATCTCTCCCTGGACAGGCCTGGACAGGCAGGACACCTGCCTAGTGGTAAGAGCCCCTCCCCTTGGGCTCTGCCAGAACTGAACACGATCCAGAAAAGTCCAAGGCATCTCAGCAAGCACACCTGTGGTATGTCTCAGACAGGCTGGAGAGCACACCAGCCACGTCCCACCACTAGCTGAGTAGGAAGCCTCGCCCCACGAGGCACACACTAGCTGGATCTGGACACTGCTCAACCTTTAGACAAGTTTCCCAATTCACACACAGCCAGTTCCTGGTAAAGTCTCAGGGGATGAAGATATTTAAGAACAATGCTGGCTGACCACTAACATGTACTGACCCGGGCACGCCTCTTTCGGAGCTACCTTGAAACAAGAGGAGCAAGCTGGGAATGGTAGGCAGGCCTCTAACCTCATCAACTACGAGGCTGAGACTGGAAGACCAGAGTTAGAGGCCATTCTGGACAAATCAGTAAGACTCTGTCTCCAAGAAAAAAAAAAGAGTTTTGTAAATCTAACACATCAATAATTACATTAAATGGACTAATGAGCACACTAATGAGAAGGTAATGACTATCAGAATGGATATTTTTAAAAACTAAATATTGGGTGGGGGCTGGAGAGATGGCTCAATGGTTAAGAGCATTGACTGCTCTTCCAGAGGTCCTGAGTTCAATTCCCAGCAACCACATGGTGGCTCACAACCATCTGTCATGGGATCCGATGCCCTCTTCTGGTGTGCCTGAAGACAGCGACAGCGTACTCACAAACATAAAATAAATGAATATTAAAAAAAAACAAACCACACACACACACAAAACAAAACCCGCCTGGGATACTGCATATATGATACTTTCAAAAACAAAACTAAATACTGTCTATACTGAATGCTATTGGTTAGAGCCACACATGAGATTTTATGATATAAACAGATTGAGAAGAACAGGAAAAGATACTGTGCAAATGGTGGCATTGGACAGCTAAGTAGCCAATCAGGTATCAGGCAAAATGGACCTTCAGGCTTAACTAGAGACAACAGTAGTAGTTTCATTTTGTTTTAGGTAGATGCTTTCCATGCTCGGCCCCAAGTGGTGAGAAGACAGGCTTACACTGCTCTCTTGCACTGGCTACGTGGAGTTCATACAGATAACACAGTCAATCCAGGGCCGGCGGGGGTGTCACTCAGTGACGCTGCACCAGCATGGGGACCTGAATGCAGATCCCCGGAACCTACATACCACTCAGTGCCATGGCATGTATCTATAACCGTACTACAGATGGCAGCGGAGACAGGAGACTGGCTACCAAGAACAGCAGAATAAATGAGCTACAGGTAAGCGAGAGCAGAGGTGGAAGGCAAACCTGACTTCTGCCTCCACAAGCGTGCACACGCACACCAGTCCATCAGGAAGACAAGCATAAGGACCTAACAGGGCTCCATATACACACCCCACACGGACAAACTGTACCAGAAGACAGCACAACAAACCGCTGGAAGTAACCGTGTGAGACAGTCAGCAAGAGCACACCGTCAGCGGCCAACTTTCCCGAACAGTGCTTTCCCTGGTAACACATAATATAAACACACACCAAGCCCCTCATCGGTCATACGCTAGGCCAGAGGTTCTCAACTTGTGGGTCGAGCCCTGGGGTCGAATGACTCTTTCACAGAGGTTGCTGACAACCATCAGAGAACCTGGGAATTTACATTGTGATTTATAATGTAGCACAATTACAGTTATGAAGCAATGGAAGGAAGTTCATGGTTGGGGTCAGCAGAACATTAGAAACTGAATTAAATATCTCTGTGTTAGGAAGGTTGAGAATCACTGCTGTGGCCCATGAAAAAAGTCCAGAATTTTAAACTCCAGACTGAAGATCAAGCAGTGGACTGCTAGTGGGGCAGAAAGCCACAGAGCCTCTTGGCAAGAACAAGTTGGTAGTTCTGCTCTTTCTCTGCCACCGCCCCAGCCTTTGGGGTGCTAGTGACAAGCCACAGACCCGGTCAAGCCAGGCAGCAATTTATCAAACATCTGAGCTAGCGCTGCAGCCTCGCACAAGGTTAGATACGGAGCTGACACAGACCAAAAAAACCTGTTCTTGGTAGTCTGAGCTGGGAACCAGGACTGACTGCAGAAAGGAGGGACATTTCCATGAGGTGCAGCTATCTGTACAACTGTAAGTTCACTGGAGTATAAATGAAAGTTACAGTCTATGGAGCACATTTTACAGCCTGTAAGGGGTTTCTGAATAAAATTCAGAAATGAAGGGGGAGAGAGGAGGTCCACCTATGCCAGCATGACTCACATCTGCTAGATAACAGCAAATGAATCATGGAGTTAAGATCGCTGGCTGCTCTTCCAGAGGACCAGTGTGCCGTTTTCAGCACTCATGATGGGAAGTTCACACAGCTTGGAACTCCGGGTCCAAGGGAACCCAGGTCCTCTTCTAGCCCCTGGGCACCAGGCACCCAAGGGGTGCAATACATACATGCAGGCAAAACGCCCATGCCCTGAGGAATAAATCCTCTTTTTAAAGTTAGGTCGCAGGGTTCAGAAGATCCTATTGAGAAGCACACGTCAGGCCTGGGGAGACGCTCAGTCAGGAAGGTGCACGATGCTTAAGCGTGAGGACCTGAATCAATCCCCAGAACACATGTAGGGCAGGGGCGGTAACATGGGACTGGAAGCCCAGTGCTCCAGAAGTAGAGACAAGGTAGATCCAGACGCTTGCTGGCCATAGTCTAACCAGTGACCAAACACCAAGTCCTAGTGAGAGAAAAGATGCCTAGGGCTGGACCTCTGGCCTCTCCACGCATGTGTATCTGAGCACCAACGGGCACGTACAACCTAGGGCTGGTTGCATACATACTACATCCATCACACATGCACACACATGCACATGCACCACACCTCACACAGACATCTAAACTGGTTAAGGTAGGATTCACTCTTTTATTCTACACCCACGGCCCATCTTACACGTAGAATAAACTCAGGTTATCTGTATAATTTACACAGGAGGAAGTTAGCCTGACAACCTTTGCCCGCAATCCCAGCATTCAGCGGTCAAAGCCCTGTGGAGCTCTGGGATTTAAGGCCAGCCCTAAACAGCAAAACCCAGTCCAAAGTAAAAAGGAAAGGGGGAGGCTAGAAACAGTGGCCCACACTCCTGGCTCTGTGGCCTGCTTACCATAGGGAGTGCTGGGGCCCAGCTCGCCAGCGGCCTCTGCCATGTACTGAGCCAGCAGCTCCCCATTGGTGACTCTCGAGGGCACCTTTCTGTCTAGCTTCTCACACAGAAACTCCTCCACACGAGCACCTGGAGGGAGACAGCAGCCAAAACCACAGGGCTCTCTGGTGTAAGTCAAAGATGAAGGTGACAGCCCCAACCCCACCCCCAGCACCCATCTTGAAGACTTCCAGTCCCATCTCTTACATCTGCATCCACCCTGGGAGACTACAAAGGACGCTGAGGCCCGGAGACACAAAATAACAGCTCCAAGTCTCAGTGCTGAAGTCAGCACCTCCTGCGTCTTTTCTATGTGAACTGGATTTACAGTGTACAGCACACACTTGAACAATGCCCTGCCCTTGGTCCCTGGGCCTCTTTGGACACTTAGGGACACTGCAAGTTTACAGGTGACATGCAGGTTGCCTTCACTTCTGGAGTTCTCTGGCAGTCAGCTGACTCTGTATGACTCTGGTCAAGTCCTTTCCCATCTCTGGCCCGGAGCCCAGGCTCGCATCTGTAGTTTGCATGCATCCTTCCTCATGTGTGCTTCATTTTAGCTTTTCAACTTCCTGTGGCTCAGAGGGCATTCTGGAGCCCTGCACCTGAGCCTGACGGGTGCCCACCTGCCTCTGCCCCGCACCCACTCACTGGGGTTGGGCTGCAGCAGCACCTCAGTCTGCCTCAGAATCCGCTCCGTCCAGTTCTTGGTGCTGTCTGCCCGAGCCAGGAGGTTTTCAAAGTGGGCGTCAAGCTCAGTCTTCTCAGCTTGGCCAAACTTCTCCTCTGTGAACTGGGGAGGAAGTGCAAGAGAGGGCCTGGGGTCAAAACCTTCCACAGACCACCCTGGGTCTTGGCTGTCTTCTTCTAGGGTGAGGGGATGGGTAAGTCAGGATTGAGGCTCCTGGAAACCCCATAGCATCCCTGGTCGGTCTCTCCACAAAAGCTTGTATGCTCCCAGTGTATGAACCTTGAGGAATGGCCACCAGGGCTGAGAGAGAGAACTTGGTAGCAAGTCCTCAGGGAACAGATGGGGCCCAGAGCAAGGGTCTGAGTCACTATGGGACTCCACAGGCAGCTCAGGGCTTTAGGGAAGAGGGGCTAGGACAGAGAACAGAAAGAATCTAGGTTCTAGGGTAAAGAGGCACTATTCATGTCTCAGTTCTACTCACTGGACTGTGTGACACTGAGAAAGGACTTTGCCTCTCTGGGCCTCAGCTTCCCCTTAAAACAGAAAAATAATGCTTCTCACAGGCTACTGAGGGTCAGACAGAGAGGTGTGGGTTAGACATGAGGGGGCTGGCATTTGAGCCTGTGCCAGCGTTAATACACACACTGCTCTGCTGGGCGCTGACGGGCAGTGTGTCTAGGAAGGGTGTGGGGAGGGAGGTTGGCCAAATGTTTGGTCTCTGGGTGTGGCAAACAGAGAACATTGCCAGCCCACCAGAGCCAGCTGCTGACTGTACCCAGGTCACATGGGTTCCTCATCTGAGCTGGCTGGAGCCATGTGGGCCACCTAAGAATAATCGGAAACTGGTCCAAGTCCCGGCCATCTAATGTAGAAAAGCCCATGAACAGAGAACCCCAAGCAAAGGCTTTTTCTAGCCAGGTGACCAGGCTGGCCCCAGGTCATCACCCAGCAGGAAAAAGTAAACTGCTACAGGTGTAAGATAAGACCACGTTGTACAGCCTGGGGCACCGAGTCTCTTCAGTATCTGAAGCAGGCAGGGTCAAGCTTCCCATTACACAGATATGGCCACTGAAGCCAAGCGAAGGGCTGTGCTGGAGTCAGGGTCTAGGGGGCAGGAGGCTCTGCAGAGCCACTGCCTGTGATGAATCACCCAGAGGCCAGCCAGGGAGCCACCAAGCCTCTCAGCAGCCATCAATTATGCAGCAGGCCTTGGGCTTCTCCCTGCTTTAAGACCTCCTCCCTCAGCTCCCTGTGCAGCTCAGCATCTCCCTGTCTTTACAGTCCCTGCCCTGTCCTGTGGTCCTAACTCTCCAGGGATCCACACCCTAGCAGCTCCCAGCCCTCCCAGCCCACCCAGCCCTCTGAGGCTGCTGTTAATCCCACGTTCCAGCTGAGGAAAAGGCCCAGAGAGGCAGCTTCATCTCCCTGGGCCTCAGTTTCTGCCTGGAAAGTGGCAAAAGCCCACCTCACAGAATATCCAGCCAGCATATAGTATGGATTTGACATTTTCTTTCTTTTTCTTTTTTTGTTTTGTTTTTCAAAACAGGGTTTCTCTGTACAGGCCTGGCTGTCCTGGAACTCACTCTGTAGACCAGGCTGGGCTTGAACTCAGAAATCCGCCTGCTTCTGCCTCCTGAGTACTGGGATTAAAGGCATGCGCCACCACTGCCTGGTTAATGGTTTTCTTTTTGGAAAGCTGAGGATGGAACCTGGGGTCTCAAACATCCTAGAGCAGAAGACTCCTTTTGAGCCACACCCGGCCCAGGGGTAGTGTTAGGTTAGCTAGTGTCATCACTTATAAAGTCTCCCGGTGGTGTCACTGGGGATCAGGGGCTGCCAAACATACAGGTTCCCATGCTTACTGGGCTTTCCTGAGCCCTGGGCATCCACCCTTACCCACTGCTACCCGAGGGTGAAGCCCTGCTGCTAGTCCCTGGTTACTGCTAAGATCCTCAGCATGGTGGCTCCCCACACCCACAGGCAAAGTGTTTATGGCACTCTGGTGTGCTGTGTGGTAGGCTTTCCTTGCCGCCCTGCCCTGATAGGGCCACTTTGCCACTGGCACCTGCTTCACAGACTTTGGCTGATGTTTTGGACACAACTCTGGGGCCCTTTGTGAGGGACGCCACCCCGAAAATCACTTTTGAAGAAGGGATCTTGTCCTTAGGTTTCAAGTTGGGGAGGCCTTGCTCCCTTTGGGATGCAGGTGAGGTGAGTCTCTCAAAACTATCACTGGTCCACACAGGGAATGTGAGCTTGCATGTCCTGGTGCCTGGCACAGAGACACCGACCCATAGGAGCTGTCACACCCTAGTAATGAAGAACACCTCCATCTTTTCCAAAGACTCCCATGGCAGACACCTCTTTAGGTCACACTACAGGTGCCTGCTGCCTCTGCTACCTAGTTCCCTTTCTTCAAAGGGGAAGGGGGATCACGCCTGAACCGGTCCAAGGCAGTTTCCAGCAAGATGGCATCAGCAGGAGGGTGGGTGAGCAAACACAGAAAGCCTCTATTTATAACACAGCCAGCTCCCTCCTCCACCCCAGCCTGGGCCTGGGCCCTGGCTGCAGCTCAAGTGTGACCCGTGTGCCTGCCCCTATCAAGCAGAATGAGGATGGAAGCCCCATGTCACCACTACCTCTAAGCCCTTTCTGTGCGCCTGGCCAGGTCAGATGGCAGGACCCAGCAGTGGCAGGAAACCAGCAGATCAGGTTCTTCCCAGATGTGTGAGATAGTGTGGTTGCCATGCCAACACTGGGACAGGCTTTCCCCCTCTTGCAGGAGACTGAGGCTCTGAGGTTCTAGTATCCTCTCTAGTGCTGGGGTTGCCCACCAGCTTGGAACTGGGAACAGGAATAGCAATCCTCACTGAGACACTAAGTCTCATGGGAACCCTGTGCTTTCTAGTAAACATGGCCTCGGAGGGCAAGGGGACTGTGCCCAGCAGGTCAACAAGGGCAGCATACAGAACTTATTCCTGGGGTACTGAGATGGGTTAGCCCAGGAGTGCAGAAACCCCAGGAATCCCACACCCACCCCTGGAGCAGACAGGGCCTCCAACCTGTGCCTCATACCTGCGTTACAGAAGGACAGAGTTAGGCTGAGATGACTTGTCCAAGGTCACACACTGCACAGGTGCATTTAACTTCAGCAACTGCCTTTGCAGCCAACCCAGGAAAGACAGCCACTCATCCCATTTCTCAGAGCGAGAAACAGAGGTCCTGAGGTAAAGCTCTCCTGCCCCCCAAGGTCATGAGAAGCAGTAATATCCATATCCTGACTACAGGACTTCACTGAGACATTAATTCACTTCTGTTTCTCTTTCTTATACCAAATGTTTAGGGCTTGTTCCAATATCAGCATTACCGGCCTGGAGAGAACCCAAAGAGGGCAGCCTGCCAAATCCTAGCCTTTTCGACATCCTTTAGGCCTGGGAAGTAAAAGGAAACAGGCCTCCCGCAGAGCAGAAAGGAAATAACTCCTGGCTTCCGGCCTGACTATCCAAGCGTGTGAGAGGGACTGGATGGAACCATAGCACCAACCTGCCCATTGCACGGGTATGGAGACTGAGGCCCGCAAAAGGGTCTAGTGTGGTGCTCAGCCTGCCAGCTTGGCCTGAGGCGGAGGCGGGGAGGAAGGGAGACTACTAGTTAGTGCAGGGAGGTATGAACCACCCAGTAGTCATGCATCTCCCGGGCTGTGCAGGCACCAGGGCAGTGGGCAAACCTGTCAGGGCAAACGGGCACTGCCAGGCGCCAGGCACCGGAGCCCAGCCTCGCCATGGGTCCCGGGCCACCAGGGAGGTGCAGCTGACCCCGCTGGGAGCAACCGTGGGCAGCTCAGGGACAGGGATCAGGGGCCCGAGCAATCCCCAGCGCGCACAGCCGCAGCTGCAGGGAAGGGGCTCCTGCTGCAGGGTGCCCCGGGCGCGCTCCACATCCGGGGCTCCATGCGCGGCGTCGTGCCAGGCCTCACCTGCACCGCCCTGGTGAAGAAGATGCCCGCGTCCGACGCCAGCTTCTTCATGTTGAAGTCCATGGCGCGCCCTTACGCAAGGGCCGCCGCGCCGGCCCCAGAGTAGCCGGCAGCCCCCCGCCCCGCCTTGCGCACCCTGCCCGTACCCCGCCCGTACCCCGCCCACCTGCTGCCTGCGCCCGCCCTCTGCGCGCGCGCGTCAGCGGCCTAGTCGAGCGAGGGGCGGAGCCAGGAGGGGAGGGGCCTGGCGGGGAGGGGCCTGGCGGGGAGGGGCTTGGTGGGAGGAAGGGAAGCTTTGCTGGGAGAGCTGCTGTCCCCTGCCGGCCGCCGGCCATACCAGCCGGCTGTTCGCGCTAATGAACAGTTTTCTAAAACGGTTTCTGTGTACCCTCGAGGTCTCTGAGGACGCACCGTAAGAATATACTATTGATTATCTTAGTAAATTTTTGTGCATATTTTTGTTTTTTTTTAAATAGTTGGGAATATATTTGTTTGAAACAGGGTCTCTCAGAACTCCAAATGTAGACCAGGCTGGCATCCAGTTCACAAAAACTTCTGCTGGGATTAAAGGTGTGCTCCACATCTACCCGTTTTTGTTTGCTTCCTGTTTTAATTCTTTTCCCTCTGTGGCTGTATGTTTGTGTTTGTGTAGACACCCCAGAGGAGAGCATTGGATCCCATTACAGATGGTTGTGAGCCACCATGTGGTTGCTGGGAATTGAACCCAGGACCTCTGGAAGATCAGTCAGTGCTCTTAACCACTGAGCCACCTCTCCAGCCCCACCTATGTCTTCTGAAAAAACAGCAAGTGCTTTTAAACTACTGAGCAATCTCTCCAACTCTTCAAAGTTTGTTTCTCCTCTTCCTCCTCCTCCTCCTCTTCCTCCTCTTCCTCCTCCTCTTCTTCTTCTTCCTTCTCTTCCTCCTCCTCCTCCTCCTCTACTTCCTTCAATCAGGGTCTCACTATGTAGCCTTGGCTGACTTGGAACCTGCTATGTAGACCAGGCTGGCCTAGAACTCATAGAGCTTCATATGCTTCTGCTTTTCCAGTACTGGGGTTAAAGATGCACCCCCCCCCAAGCCTGTCAAAGCCTCATCTGTTCTTCCAGAACTGTTCCTCAGCTGGTACCTTTTGCTTTGTTCATCTGTCTGTTCAGGGGTGAACCTGAGTCACCTGCGTGTTTGTTCAGCACCTGGGTGTTGTCCTAAGAGCAGGCGGGGCCGGGATATGTGGAGTTTAAAAACAAAACAAACTTCAAGAGACTGGCAATCTCCTAACTTTGACCTAACATTAACAGTGGCTTTCTCTGTATGAGGTACCTCTGTCAGGCTTTGTAACTACACACCGGTAATTCACATGCCCAAATCGTCTGTGTTCACGGTCTCGTGGTGGCGCATGCCTTTAATCCCAGCACTCAGGAGGCAGAGGCAGGTGGATTTCTAAGTTCGAGGCCAGCCTGGTCTACAGAGTGAGTTCCAGGACAGCCAGGGCTACACAGAGAAACCCTGTCTCAAAAAACCAAAAAAATAATAAAAAAAAAATTGTTCATCTTCAATATTCACTCTCTGTGTCTCACAGTGTCTCTCTGTGGCTGGCCATAGTGACAGTTTAGACAGCATCAGCCCTGTTCTGCTACAGCCAAATGCATTCCTTCATTCACTAACTCACGCTGACTGAAAAGGTTCAGTAGCTGGCGGCTGGAGAGATGACTCAGCTGTTAAGCCCAGTTGCAGAGAACTAGGGTTCAATTCCCAGCACCCACATAATACCTCACAAACAGTTGTAACTCCAGTTCTAGGGGATCAGAGGCCACCCTCTCCTGACCTATACAGGCACTACATGCACCTTCTACCAAAAAATGTTCACTTTCCCCTTTTAATTTTTCCCCCTGATATTCAAACAATAATTATTTACTACAGAGAATTTGGGTGTAGCTGGGCAGAGTTTCCCATGCTTGTCATTCTAGCACTTCGGAGATTGGAGGCAGGACGAACAAGAATTCAAGATTGGCTGTCGGTGCAGCGGTGACACATGCTTTTAATTCCAGCAGAGGCAGGAGTTCCAGGACAGCCTGGGCTACACAGAAAAACCGTCTCAAAAATAACAAAACAACAACAAAACAAAAATAAAAGACAAAAAAAGAAAAAAGAAAGAAAAGAAAGAAAAAAAAACCAACCCAACCAACCAATCAACCAAAGACCAAAACCAAACCAAACCAAACCAAACCAACCAACCAACCAACAAACAAACAAAACCTGCCAGTCTTCTTTAGGAACTTCCATGAATCCTTTAGGAACCCTGTCTGGGAAAAAAACAAAAACCAAGAATCCAAACCAAACCTTGAATAAAAAAGGGTTGTAGCTGAGAGTGTCCGTGCGTGCGTGCGTGCATGCCTGTTGGTGTGAATGTGTGTGTAGCGCAGGACAGTTTGGTAATCAGATGTGACATTCCAGTGACAACAACGCTAAGGACAGTGTGTAGAGACTCCCTACGCAGCGGCCTCCCAGAAAGCCCCAGGCAACCACTAGCTCCACCGCTTTTTTTTTTTTTTTTTTTTTTTTGGGGGGGGGGGGGGTCCATGTGTCCGTCTAATCCTAGTGACCAATCGGAGGAGAGAAGAGGACATTTCCACACTGCAACCACACTTAGGGGGCGGGGCGGAAGTGGGAGAGGCGGAGTCGACGTGATCACGTAGTTCATCCCATTGGCCAAGGGCCGGGGCGGGGCGGAGAGGTCTGGAGGCGCTCATTGGTCAGAGCTGTGTCGGCCGGACCTAGGCCACGCCTCCCTCACGCTCCCAGCGGCCTGGTTTGGTTGTGTTGCCGCCTGGAAAGGAGACGCTGCCCTTCCCCAGCGATGGGATCCCTGGTGAGTGACAGCCACTGCGCGGGCGAGCAGCGCAGCAGGGCTAGGAGCGAAGTTTGCGGAGCATGGAGCCAGGCCCACGCAGGGGTCCGCGACCCAGCCGGTCCACGAAGGTGTCCCAAGTGGGATGAGTGGATCCCTTGGACCAGGCGGCGCGAGAGGATGCATGGCTTCGGGGGTGGAACGAGAAGGGAGCTGGGTCGGAGAGGAGACTCCCGGGCCTGGAACGCTGCGAGCATCTAAGCAGGGTCGCGGGTACTCCCCAGCCTGGAAGGAGCAGGTGTGCTGGCTGTGGGCAGCACTGTATGTGGACAGCCGTTAAGAATGTCCTAGGGAGGTCTGGGCCAGAGAAGGAAGGTTCCTGCCCAGGCTCCGCAAGGAGCAGATATTGAAGCTTGGAATATTGCTGTGGGGTTGCCCAATGCCAGGCTGCGTGGGATCCCAGAGAGATGTTCTGGGATGAGAAAAACAGGACATGAAGCAGAGGGTGGTGTAGGGCTGTCTGGAACACAGATAGGTCAAGGTGGGACGAGAGAATGTTCAGTCCAATTAGTAGGGTTGTCTTGCACAAGAGAGGAGGGCCTGGATTGGAAAGCCAGGATATCAGGCCTAGGATGCCAGGGTGGAGGAGCAGACAAACCTACCTGGTCAATAATGTGGAGCAGGATTAGTGGTCAGCATTAGAATCGAGAGACAGGTAGAATATGATGTTGAGCTTGGTAGAGCCAGCATTTGAATCGAGAGACAGGATATAGTGTTGAACTTGAACCCTTCCTTTCTGTGAAGTGACCTTTCTCTTGGGCACAGCCAAGACTTAACTAGACTCACCTGCAAACAGATGACAGGCCTCCATGCCCACCTCCTCCTGCCTGGGTTCTAGAATAGGCTTACCTCTAATACCATGTGGCCTTCACAGACATTCAAGGCCCTCAGGTTTGACACAAGCAAGCAGCAGGCAATGGCTAGGGTGCTCCAGCACAGCCTTAGTGCCTCATCTCTCAACGCCTCAGTATTCACGTCCTTATGGTAAATGAAGTTTACCTTGAGGGCTCTGAGAAGGACTCCACTTAAGAGTCCTCACAGAAAGCTAGAGCCCTGGCCTGTTGAAATGTACAGAAAGAATAATTCCTACTATCTGATGTCCTTGTCTCTCACTCAGGGCCCTGCCAAGCTGGAGGCTCACAGGGAGAACTGTGCCTACTTCACAACCTCTAGGCAAAAATGTCTCCTGCCCTTGACAGTGTGGCAATTTCTTTAGCCCTTGAACTTCACTCTGCCTGCCAGCACGCTTGCCCTCTCCCCACCCCCCATGGCCTTAGGGCCAGCCTGATAGGGCTGTGTGCCTTTCCCCACTCACCAAGGATAATCTGTTCCTTGTTCATTTCTTGTGCTGGCCTAGTGTCTTTTGGCCATCATCCCAGAGAGACAGGGTCTGTCCTGCTTGTGTGTTCCTTCCTCCAAAGATCCCAGAAAGCATCCTTGAACTTGAACAAGACCCCTGCAGGGTCTTGGGGTCTTGGATATATGTGATCAAAGATCTCATCTGGACTTGAGTCTTGGTGGGTCCTGGGCTATCTTTTCCCTCTGTGCCTCTGCTGGGGTGCACTGCCTATTTCTGCTGTGTTAAGCAGAATCCAGAGCCCAGTAGACCTTGAAGTACCCTCTCTTCACTCCTTAGCAACTGAGTTATTTTGGACTCCTGGCTTAGGCTGGACAAAACTCAGTTTCTTCATGAAAAGGTGGAGAGAGGCAGGGAGAAACATCTGCCCGTACAGCTGTCACGATTCAGTTGGTTTGTGGCAGTAAACTCAACACTTGGGAGACAGAAAGCAAGAGAAGTATCTAGGATTCAAGACCAGCATGTGCTACAGTGTATGACTCTGTCTTGAAAATAAATATAAGTCAAAACAAAACCAACAACAAAAGATCCATTGGCACAAACATTTAGGCCACAGGAAGTGAAGCATTCCTGACTCTGTGAAAAGGATGCCATGGTTCTCAGTCTGGAGCCTCAGATCTTTATTTAGAAAATGGTGTTTTAAAAAAGACTGAGGATGTGCAGAAGGCCCTGAGTTAGGGGATGACCTATTTCTCTCCCAGTCTCTGGGTTCTTTCTGCAGCTAGCGTGCCATGCATGCCTCCCTCTGCTCCCAGGCTTATAGAGGTGTCTGTGGAGTATCTGGCTGCTTGGCTGCCTGTGGGAGCAGAGGGTTGGGGCCTGGTATTCCTAATGCACTCTTGCTGTTCATTCAGCCACTGGAGGCACTGTTTTCCCCCTCACTGCTACATGCTAGACAAGTGCTTTAAAAAAATTTGAGACAGGGTCTGCCTAAATTGCCCAGTCATTCTTTGAGCTTTTGATCCTTCTGCCTTGGTGTCCTGAGCAGCTGGGATCACAAGCCTGAAGTGCCCTGAGGTGCCTAACTCCTGAGGACACTCTTGTTTATATCTCTATGTGCTGACAGGTACACCATTCTTTAATAAAATTCCCATGGATGAGCGTTTTGCGTGTGTGTGTATGTCTATGCACCATGTGAGCCTGGTGCCTTCACAGGTCAGTGAGTTACAGTTGTGAGCCAGCATTTGGGTGCTGGGAATTGAAGCTGGGCCTTCTGGAAGAATAGCCAGTGCTTTTAACTGCTGAGCCAACTCTTTAAGCCCCAAAGTTTTAAGTATTTTACGAATGTGTATACATGATTTGTCTGCATGTTTGTCTGTGCACTATACCCATGTCTGGTGCCCGTGGAGGTTAAACCAGAAGAGGGCAAGGGATCCCCTGGAACCAGGATCACAAATGGTTGTGAGCCACCATGTGATGGTGGGAATCGAACGTGGGTCTTCTGGGAGAGCATCTGTTCCTCTTAATGACTGAGCAGGCTCTCCAGTCCTGACCTTCTTGTAAGCATTTTTTTGCTGGAAAGATGGCTCAGCGTTTAAGCGTGCTTGCTTCTGTTCCAGAGGACCTGAGGTCAGTTCTCTACACCTTCATCGAGTATTTCTCGTCTTCCTGTAATTCCAGGTCTGGGGTAACCCATACCTTCTTCTGACCTCTGCTAGCACTTGAACATACGGCATATGGACATACACACATAAAGTAGATTATTTGTGTATATGGGTGCAGGAACACCTGCCACAGGCACGTGTTGAAGCCAGAGAATGGCTTTTGGGAGTCAATCTTCTCTGTCCATATTTAGTTTCACTTCTGTTATAAAACACCTCAGCAAAAGCAACTAGGGGAAGAAGGTTTTGTTTTGCCTCACAGTCCCAGGTAGCAGTCCGTCATTGTGGGGAAGTCACAATGACAGCTGTTCATGTTACGTTCAGTCAAGAGGCAGAGAGCAAAGAATGCATGTATGCTTTTACACAGTACATGGCTCTAGCCTAGGGAATGGTGCCACCTACCGTGGGTGGGTCTTCTCACCTTTATCAGCATAATTCACTCCTCGTGGACATGCTCAGAGACCCATCACATTCACTTGGATCCTGGGGAACCCAGTTGCCGGGCTGCTCAGCAGGTTCTTTTATTTGCATAGGTATCTCACCGCCCCAAAGCTCGTTGGCAGGACTGGGTATTGGACATAGGGAGGTGAGCGCTCTACCTTCCGGTGTCTTACTTGGTCATCTGTCTGTCAGCTTTGTGGAAGGACCTGTTATGTGTGCCCCTGTCCTGCTGGGGAGTGGATGGTACCCAGGACCCAGCCAGAGACCAGCTGAAGACATTCTCCTTGGAAGCTGTCACCCCAGGAAGTCCCGTCTTGGGTGCTGGGCCTACCATGGCATTCCGTAGGACTGAGGGTATGTCCATGATCCAGGCTCTGGCCATGACTGTGGCTGAAATACCAGTGTTCCTGTACACGACTTTTGGTCAGGTAAGATGGGCGTGGTCCTCTCTAGGGGTCCTCAGTACCTGAGAGAGCTGAGTCCTTGTGAGGCTATGTGGCTTAGTTAATTTCTTACTGTGTATTATAATTCCGTGTGAATTTCTCATTGCTGTGTTGAAAGACCAAAACACCTTAAAGGAGAAGGAGGTTATCTGGGCTCATGGTTCAAGTGCATTACAATCCATTGTGTGAAGGCATGGCAGCAGAAGTAGGAAGCTGGCTAGTCACACAGCGTCTGTACTCGGGAAACAGGATGACAGAAGGATACCAGTACTTAGCTTGCTTTCTCCATTTTATACAGGGGCTCTCTCTCGCCTTGCCCAGTAGTGGTCCCCTCCACAAATAAGATGATCTTTCCACCAAATGACTTGAGATATCCCTCACAGACATTCTTAGAGGCTAACGTTATGATAGGTAATTCTTCACAGGTGTGTCAGGAGGCTTGCCTCTTAGGAGACTCTAGTTCTGTCAGGTTAGCAGTTAACACTAACTATCCATGTGAATATCTGGTATCTTTTCTCTGAGTAAATCAGAATTACATTAAAAACTGGGGCCCTAAACCCAGAGTTTACCCAAAGGCTAGGTGACCTCTTGACTTTAGCTCTAAGTAAGTCCCCTGACAACCCTTAAAGCTCTCTTTTTGTGGGACAGAATTCCACCTGGGCCAGCAGCAGAGGGTGGCCAGGATGAGCCTGTTTGAATGGGTGGTCTTGGTAGTGAATGTCATCAGGAAATGGAGTCATCAGGGTTTGAGGTGTATACTGGTCACTGCCTGTACACTTCTTAACTGACGTGAGCCTTAGGTTCCTCATTTGGCAGGGATTCTGACAGTGACACAGGTCAAGCCCTGGTGCACAGGCAAAAGAATGGTGGCCAGCAGTGTGAGGGCATACTGGACCCCAGGATTCTTCTCTGTAATGCATTATACTATCTTTATATTTCTGATTCACATTTCAGAGAAGGTGACTTGATTCACTTTTCATTGTCCCCTGTGACCCCTTTAGTCAGCAGAGGAATACTGCAGCCACACCCAGGGCTTCCCCTTGGGCGACATAACCAGACCACTTGTCTTTTTCCTCCAGTCTGCGTTCTCCCAACTGCGGTTGACACCAGGCCTGAGGAAGGTTCTTTTTGCCACAGCCCTTGGGACTGTGGCCTTGGCCCTGGCTGCCCACCAGCTGAAAAGGCGCAGGCGGAAGAAGAAGCAGGTGGGCCCTAAGATGGGAGGTGAGCAGCTAGGCACGGTGCCCATGCCCATCCTCATGGCCCGCAAAGTCCCTTCGGTGAAGAAAGGTAGGTATGTGGTTGGGGAGCCTCTGACCTTTGTCGCATCTCAGCAGTGTTCACTGTGGGTCTCAGGCTCCTGCCTTCCCCCCTCACAGCCAAGTTACCCTCGGAGTTGACAGCAGAACCTTTCCTTGAGACACTGGGCTCAGGTGTGGTGGGTGGCGTTGGTCCCGGGTATTCTTATCACTGTAGGGAATTCCCCCAAGCTCAGGAATGAAGACATGAGTTCCTGAACCCAGTGGTGTTTCTCCATTCTCCTCTTTAGAGGGGAGAAAGGGGATTTGCGTGTGGTAAGATTAGCCTTTTTAGTGCGTCCTGAACTTTGAGACAGTGCCATCACAGAACCAAGCCACTGTGGGAAAACTTTTTTAAAAATTTATCTCGGAGTTTGTGTGTGAGCAAAGGTGTGTAGGTGTGTCATAGCGCACATGTAGGTGTCAGAGGCCAACTTGCAGACATAAGTTCCCTCCTTCTTCCACGTCTGGGTTCTGGGGTGAAACTAAGGCTCCTCTCACCGACCCTAGAAAACTCCTTCCCTGACAACCGTGAGACATGGTTGTTTGCTACAGGGCAACGTCACCTTGTTCTCCATCAAGGCAAAGCGTCCCCGTAGGTTCACAACTTGGGAAAAACAAGTTTCCTTGGAAACTAAATGTTTAAAGCCAGGTGTGGTAGCGAGTGCCTGTAACCCTAGCACTTGAGAAGATGAGGCGGGTGTGGAACTTAGGGCCACCGTGGGCTAAACAATGAGACTTCGTCTCAAAAAGCAAAAGTAATTAGGGAGAACATGGTTTAAGGGCTGTTTTGTCTATTTATATATTGTACGGACTGTGCCATTGTGTACATGAGGTGATCGGAGGACCCCTCTCATTCACTGAGAGTTGGGTCTCTCCTCCATCGAGGATTGAACTCAAGTCCTTCAGCATGGTAGCAAGTACCCTTACCTGCTGAGCTTCTGGAAAAGAGAATTCTTTATCAGTCACTCAATCACGCACACAGGCAAACCGAGTATGAGGTAGGGAGGTGACCCGCCTTCCTGTCAGCTTGTCCCAGCATTTGGGGCCCTCCTATGGGCCTGGCCCTGTGTTAAGTCAGCAGGCCGAGGAAGAGCCTAAGTGTATACACTCAGAAGAATCCACTGATGTCCTGGCTTAGGTCAGGACTCTTCTAGAAAGATAAGGACGGGAGGGAGGCTCAGTGGGAGGATGCATGCAAGACCCACTCTTCTCCCCACAGGCTGCTCCAGCCGGAGGGTTCAGAGCCCCAGCAGCAAGAGCAATGACACTCTGAGCGGCATCTCCTCCATTGAGCCCAGCAAACACTCAGACTCTTCCCACAGCCTGGCCTCGGTAAGGAACCAGGGAGGGGTATGTGGAGGCAGGTGCCAGCAGGCACTGTAGGCTGGGCTGTCAGGGAGATGGCAGCTAGGCCTCCTTCACTCCTTCACACCCTCATTCATGAATTCTGGCTTCAGAGCCTATTGGTGATGGTTAGAGGCACCAGTTAGAGATGGGTGTGTAGGTGCCACAGAGGGAGCTTATCAGTGGGCTTGGGTATCAGAGCAAGTGCCTGGGAGGTGTCAGGATGGGCCTGGGCTGAGGGTCCAGAGGTAAAGGAGACAGAGGTGAGCTCTGTCTCCATGGAACCCAGCCTGGGGTTCACTGACTCATCGTGAGTCCATTGCTCAGCTCCAGCTCTGTGCTGGTGATGCCCTTGCCCTTGAGTCTCCTCTGGAACAGTGGAGGCCATCTTGTGATTGAGAGGTCCTGAAACAAGGTGGCAGCTGTCTGTCCTCCTTGACAGACTTGTGAGCAGAGACTGGGTCTGGGGACATTTCACACATGGCCTTGTGTATCGACCTCTGTTTCTTCATACTGAGACAGCCTCTGTGGGGCCATCTTCTAGCTGCTTTGAGGATGTGGGTGCTGGCCTAGCTCCCTCATGAGGTATCCAGGAGGGCCTGTGGCCTGTGGTCAGGCAGTTGGGGTGGGCTCAGAGGGGACCCACAAAAGGCCTCACCACTTTCTTACCTGTGTACTTGGTCCCTAGATGGTAGTGGTCAATTCATCCAGCCCTACAGCTGCCTGCTCAGGTTCATGGGAAACCAGAGGGATGGAGGAGTCTGTGCCCACCACGGATGGCAGTGCCGAGAGCCTCTATGTGCAAGGTTGGCTGGGAGGCTAGCCCAGGGCTCTGGGGTAAGGTAACTGTGGTAGGGAGGAATGGCCTTCTAGGAGTCTGGCCAAGGCAGGTCACTTGTTCAGGTACTGCCCCACCCCAGATCCCTGTCAATACTCGGAAGACACATCCTGCTTAGATAAAAGCCTACACATTGGCTAGCCGGTAAGAAGGTAAGACTCAGCTGTAGATAAGAGTCCTGCCCAGTTCTCACCTGGCCGTCTGCCTCCCTGCCATGTTCATCCCCTTAGGACGAGCCTGTGGGACCTGACCCTTTCTCCTCTCCTGTGTTCTCAGGCATGGAACTGTTTGAGGAAGCCCTGCAGAAATGGGAGCAGGCACTGAGTGTGGGTCAGAGAGGGGATGGAGGCAGCACCCCCACACCAGGGGACAGCCTCCAGAACCCAGACACCTCATCAGAAGCACTGTCAGAGGTAGGTGGTGGTCCCCAGTCACTGCAAGGTTGGCCAGGTGACGGTTGACTGAGTGTGTGCTTTCCCACGGGCACTCACTGGGTTCCGTTCCACAAAAGTGCAGGTAGAATGGATAGAGTAGCTCAAGTTACGTGCTTGGTGCTGTCAAATTAGCGATAGCTTGGTGCTGTCAAATTGGCGATAGCTTGGTGCTGTTGCATTGGCGATAGCTTGGTGCTGTTGCATTGGCGATAGCTTGCTGAGCAAGTCCCACCCACTTTGATAGGCGCGCGTCGCGGGTCGGTTGGGGGGGGGGGGGGGGAGGGTATTGATGCAGGACTATAGGAGGTGGGCCTTTGTTCCTAGTGACTGGATTCTGGGGCCTTTGGGTTTTGTTTATGGTTTTTGGAGAGAACACCACTCAAGTTTTTAATTGTAATTTCATACTCTTATTTATTTGTAAGATTTTTATGTATTTTTTTTATGTGTTTCCGTGTATACCATGTTGGTGCCCACAGAGTCCACAAGAGGGTGTTGGATCCCCTAGAACTGGAGTTATTGGTGTGAGCCACCAAATGGCTGCTGGGAACCAAACCTGGGTCCTCTGGAAGAGCAGCAAGTGCTCTTAATGGCTGAGCCCTCTTTCCAGCCCTCCCCCTCTTTCTCTGTTATTTTTGAGACATGGTCTTTCTGTGCTGCTCTGGCTGTCTTGAAACTCACTCTGTAGACCCAGCTGGCTTCAAGCTCACAGAGATCTGCTTGCTTCCGCCTCCCAAGTGCTAGGATTAAAGACGTGCTCCACCACGACTTTTTAGTGTCCATTTTTAGCACGCATAGTCTGTAGTTACCTGTGGAAAGTTCTGGAGAGAAAGGTGGAGAGGCTTTCACTGGGTTGACAGTGCCTTTCTCTTCTGTTTGTTTAAAAGAAAAAGTCATAAATCAAAAAATTAGGAATTAAACTGAGAACCTTGCATGGGCCAAGCACACAAGCCGTGTGTACTTAAGACGGGGTACCACTGGGAGTCACGGCTGGCTTAGAACTCTCAATGCAGACCAGGCCGCCTCTGCCTCCCAAGTGTGCCACCGTGCTCAGCTGTATTACTCTTATTTTTACTTTAGGTTTGTGTAGCCCTGGCTGACCTAGAACTGGCTATGTAGACCAGGCTCAAAGTTGCAGAGACCTACCTCTGCCTCCTCACGAGGCTGGGATTAAAGACCTGTACCACTGTATCTCGTTTGTCAGGCCTTTAATTTTTTTTTTTTTTGGTTTTTCAAGACAAGGTTTCTCTGTGTAGCCCTGGCTGTCCTGGAACTCCCTCTGGAGACCAGGCTGGCCTCGAACTCAGAAATCCACCTGCCTCTGCCTCCCAAGGGCTGGGATTGAAGGGGTGCGCCACCACCGCCTGGCTGTACCCTCAGACTCTGGATCTGCTTGCCTGCACCTCCCACATGCTGCACGGTGGCATATTCCTGCTTCTGTGGTGCTGGAGATGGAACCCAGGGGCCTGGGGCCTGACAAGCAAGCTACAGCTAAGCCTCACCTCCAACCCAGAATCTAAAATTGTCCTCTGTGTGTTTCAATGGATGCCATGAAGAATGTAAAAGAAAACCCCATGCCTTGAAATCCAGCACTTGGGAGGCAGAGGCAGGAGGATCTCTGTGAATTCAAGGTCAGCCTGGTCTACAGAATGAGCTCGAGAGAGACCCCATCTCAAAACCAAACCAAACCAAACCACTCTACCATCAGAAGACTAAAAAAAACCCCGAAATGTTTGCAGTCCTACATGCTGGGGGCTGAGACAGGAGGATCAGAACAGACATTTTTCCAAAGCACACACACAGATGGGGGCCAGCAACATGGCTCAGAAGATGAAGGTGTTTGCCAAGAAACCTGAGTTCAAGTCCCAGGGCCCACACAACAGAGGGTCAGCTCCTGCAAGCTGTCTTCTCGCCTCCATGTCACCACCCATCCCCACAAACAGCACAAAGGACACCGTGCAGACTGGCCAGCAGCATGGCCAGGTTAAGGTTACACAGCACGGGGCCAGGCTGGACTAAATGAGACCTTGTCTCAAAACAGATTTTTTTTTTTTTTTCCTGAAGTTTTCTTGAGCAGGTTGAGCTTCTGTGTTAGGTCCTTGCAGCCGTAACCACTCACAGCTGTTTTCCAGAGCACTGGCCGACATCCTCAGGAGCTGCCAATCAGGCAGGAGCCCCGAGGTCTGCGCCAGCTCTCTGTCCTGCCATATTTTAGCTAGACACCCTGGGACACTTCATCTTAAATTTTCTCTGTGGAATGTCCCTGTCTCAGAGAGAAGCTTTGAGGCTGAACAGCAAAGTCCAGGGTGGGGCGGCCTCAGTGATGGCTGCCTCTTACTTCTTCTGGCCCTTTCTCAGGCTTAATTGGCCCTCATCAGTCTCCTCCCTGGGCTCTGGTTACTTTAGCAACAGGCTCTACTCTGGTTACCTCCACCTCCATGGAGAGAGTAGTCAGGCTAACTCTTGCCTCCCCCTGGGACCCAAACCCAAGAGCCCCAGGGCTGAGAAAGCACCACCCAACACTCCATGCTGGGGCTGGAGGTCAAGAGTCACACAGAGGTCACAGGAGGCTGTGCCCCACCCCAGCTCCTCCCCGCCACCTCTAGCTGAGGCTCTGCCTGTACTCCCTTGCACATACTCTCCTGCCACCTAGACCTTCCCAGGACAGCATGTCCTTTGCTGTCCAGCTTGTCACCTGCAAGCTTTGTTTGGTGACACCCTGTAGTGCTGCTACCATTTGCACCCGAGTCCTAGAAACCCTCTTCACAAGGTGACACTTTTAAGTCCCTTCTATAGAGAAGGTCTTGGAGGAGGCCACTATGAAGGACTTGCTCAGGTACACAGGATCTGCACTGGGGGGTGGGGGTGGGGGTTTCAGGGAAAGTCTTGAGTCCCTTAGGGATACAGTGTTTTCTAGGAAATATGTCCAGTCAGCCAGCAAACAGACAAAAAAAACAAGAAGAGGGACTGGGGATGCGCACCTAGCATGCAGGCAGCCCTGAGCTCAGTCTGCAGCACCAATAGAAAGGCAGGTGTAGTGCCGCTCACCTGTAATCCCAGGATCGGGAGGTTGAGGCAGGAGGATCAGGAGTTCAAGGTCATCTTTGTCTATATAGTGAATTTGAGGACAGCCTAAGTTCTATCTTCTCAGAGTAGGGGAAGCAAGAAAAAATTAGATGAGATCAACTTGTTTATGTTTATTATTGTTATTATTGTTGTTATTATTTCTTCCCCACCCCCACCCCTCGGTTCTCTGTGTAGCCCTGGCTGTCCTAGAACTCCCTCTATAGACCAGACTGTCTTCAAACGCAGAGATTCTCCTGCCTCTGCCATCTGAGTTCTGGTATTAAAGGCCTGCAAAACTTCCACCCAACCTCTTTTTCTTGAGACAGGGTCTTCCTGTGTAGTCCTGGCTGCATAGAACTCACTACAAACTACATCCCATACTGGCCTCAAACCTGAGAGTTTTCCGTAGGGTTCCCACATCACAGGTGTGCGCCATGATGCCCTTCTGCGGAGATAACTGTGCACCTGTTTCTGGCATCCTGGTGTGTGTATTTACAGCACATGTGGCCATGGCCAGTGCCTCTCACAATGGGCAGCACAAGCCTAGAGTTCTTTTGGACCCAGAGCCAGGCTCCATTTCCTTGGGGCCCTACCTGAACGGGGAGCTTGTCAGCTGTAGGTTGAAGGTCATTGTTTTTGTCATAGCCAGAGTCACAACGAAGGGAGTTTGCTGAGAAGCTGGAGTCCCTGCTGCACCGGGCCTACCACCTGCAGGAAGAGTTCGGCTCCACCTTCCCCTCTGACACCATGCTGCTGGACCTTGGTGAGCAAGAGCACACAGGCTGCTACAGGCCTGAAGGGCCAGGAACAGAAGTCAGGGACAAATCCAGAGAACCAGGGCATAGTTCCCCAGTGCTGCAGACAAATCGAAGTTTGAACAAATAGGGAAACTGAGGTATTCCTTTGAAGATGGCAGACGGACACTGAAGCAAAATGAGGCCTGGAGTCCATAGTTAGGGTGCTCCTCCCTGGTCTCTTGGGAACACCTTTGAGCTGAGTGCCTACATCTCCTGGACAGGTCTGTAGGCCTTTTAGTTCACATTGGCAGTTACCCAAAGGCAGGCTGAGTAGACCAGTTACCTTTCCCCTCGGTGGAGAAGAAATGTGAGTCACGGAGAGGGAACTAGCCTGCTCAGCCATTGTCCAGTGTCCTCCTCATGCCTGCCATGTGTCTAGCCTTTCCCAGGATACACTGTGGGAACCACTAGGGTCCAGAGAGGGCTGACTAGTGCTGCAGGCCACATCCTCCCTGACTTCTTGGCATTGGCCTCAGTGTGACTTTGCCTGCTGGGAGCACCCTGTTCCCTTTTGGTTCTTCCTCAACCAAGGAGGTTGGTAGGGCTTTCAAGGTGGCCACCATTGTCTGTGGCATTTATTTATTTGACATGCCTTTCTGAAGTGTCCTCAGCTCTAGAGCCTGTAGATGCCCTTAGGTAGTTACAGCCTTTTAGAAAGAGAAGCACTCACCAGGGCCACATAGAGCGGCTGAGTGGGTCTGGAGATGGCCCCACTGTTACCACACAGCTCAGGGCAGCTTTGTGACTTCTGCCAACAAAGCCTCTGGGGTAGCAGTGCCGTGTACCAGGATTCCTGCCAATACCATGGAGGGTGGCGGGTCTCAGCCCAGTCTTACTCCCTTCCAGAGAGGACCCTAATGCTGCCCCTGACTGAGGGCTCTCTGCGTCTGCGAGCAGATGATGAGGACAGCCTGACCTCAGAAGACTCCTTTTTCTCAGCCACTGAGGTAAATAGGTTGGGGGACCAAGTTGGGTTAGGCCAGGCCCTCTGGGCCAGGACTAGGTTGTCGGGGGAATAGGGTTATTTTCTTGTGTAGGAATGGAGCCCTGCTTCCCAGATACTCTGAAAGGTCCCGGGTCAGGAGACCTGACAAGCAGTGGTTATAGATCTCCATGGTCAAGCAGAGACCCCCCATCCCCCCACATGCCTAGGGTACTAAATTATACCCACCTCTGGTTCTCTAATCCATTTGGTCCTTTGGTTAGCATTAGTCTGCCACCAGGCTGGGACAGGGGGCATGGTGTCTGTGCTTGGGACAGGAAGATGGGCACATGCTCCCAGCAGATATTCTCTTTAGGAAGAGATCCTAGCAGTAGAAGTGCTGAGGTCTGGCGCTGGACATGAACCTAGGCCTCCTGTCTCATGGTGCCAGTTTGCTTATGGTATCTTCATGACAGGCAAAGGCAGGTGCCTAGGGTGGTCCCTGTCGCTGAGGCCCAGAGCTCTGGCCCCTGGAGGGTGATGCTCACTGGCCTCATTGGCCTTCTCCCAGCTCTTTGAGTCCCTGCAGGTTGGAGAGTACCCGCTTCCTCTCTCCAGGCCTGCTGCTGCCTACGAGGAGGCTCTGCAGCTGGTGAAGGAAGGGAAAGTACCTTGCCGAACACTCAGGTGAGAGTGTGTGGGGGCTGTGGGTGGGCTCCAGCCCAGGGAGGAGGGGCAGAGGCGCACAGGGACGCTGGTCGTGACCAAAGGAGGCTGAGGTCAGCCCAGGTACCGTAGCCATACCTGCCACCCGTGCCCGGGTCCAGAGGGGGCAGTGTGGCCCCAGAGAACAGCCAGCCTCTGCCTTCAGCTGGGGCGAGATTGAAGGATAAGGGAGGCTGGCACCAGCCTGGGATCACACTGCTAGGTTGAGGCAGGGCCAGGTTAGACCCCTGTCCCCTCCTCCTCACCCAAGGTACACCCTACCCTTACTGGGTCTTGCTAGGCAGGGCCAGGTGGCATGATACTATCTGTCCCTTTCCTCAGGACTGAGCTGCTGGGCTGCTACAGTGACCAAGACTTCCTGGCCAAGCTGCATTGTGTACGGCAGGCCTTTGAGGTGGGTGTGGTGCAGGAGCCACTGGGGAAGGCTGAGCCTGCCTCATGCAGGGCCACCCCGCACCCAGCCATGACTCTGCCCTCTCCAATGGTTCTGGGGGGCTGCCTCTCACCCCCTTCTCTCCTCAGGGGCTTCTAGAAGACAGAAACAACCAGCTCTTTTTTGGGGAGGTCGGCCGGCAGATGGTGACAGGCCTAATGACCAAGGCTGAGAAGGTAGCTGGGATGGGGCTCTTGTTTCCGATTTCCCTCCAGAGCCTTATTTCAGGCTGGGTTTTGGCTTTGTTTTGTTGACTGTTGACTGGGTCTTTAACACAAAAATCTTGGGTGTATGAGGTGGCTCAGTGGGTAAAACCACCTGTTCTATAGGACTGGTGCTCCCCCAAATGCATGGTGACAAGACCCAAGCCCCCAGAGAACCTCCACAGCAGCTGTGGTAGACGTGTCCACACGTATCACTCATACCAACACAGTGGTAATTCAGATAATGCTTAGGCTGTGAAGATGGCTCGGCCGGTCAAGTGCTGTCTTCGTAAGCGTGAGGACCCGAATTTAGAACCCATCTGTAAAGAAACCATGTATGGAAGAGGATGTTTACTCCTAGTGCTATGGGGTGGAATGGCCAGCCCCATGGGGTTCCTGGCCAGTCAGTCTGATTGGTGAGCCCCCAGCCCCTGTGAGAGACCATGTCTGAGGAACATCTTCTGGTTTATTCTCTGGCCTGCATACACATATAAACACTTTAAAACCAAGTGCAGGAGTCCTGGCATCTTCTGATAGCCATGGGGTGCTAGAGAAGAGTTGTGGGTCCCCCCACTCCTGTTCCAACTTGGAAAACTAGAGACGTGAACTCTTTCTTACTTGGTGATTCCAACAGTACAGCTTTGTAAAACTGGCCAATAATGAAACACAAACCACAAGCCAAGTGGTAGTGGAGTATCCCTTAATCCCAGCACTCAGGGAGAGGCAGGCAGATCTGTGAGTTCGAGGCCAGCCTGGTCTACAGACTGAGTTTGAGGACAACCAGAGCTACACAGAGAAACCCTGTCTTGAAAAACAAAACAAACAAATAAATGCAGAAGGGTCCCCTGCATCGTCCCCAGCCAGCAGCGACCCTTGCTGGAGTCCCAAGTGCTCTGCTCCACGGACGCTCTGACCATGGGTGTCATTATCCACCTTCCCTCACCAGTGTGCTGCACTGCTAGTTACTCCATCTTGTGGGCAGGCTCTGGTGTGTCCTGACTCCTGGTGGGCGTCTGTCTCAGGTCCTGGCAGGTGGATGTTTGGAGGGACCTTCACCTTAGGTCCTTGTTGGCAACACACAAGTTTGTCCTCATCTCTTGGGCTCATAGTGGGCTTTTGTAATCCTGACCTTTCGTTGCTATCCACTGCTCCCCGGCTCTTGGCTTGTGGACGAGCTTGCATAAGTTCTCCTGTTTATCCCCCACTGGTGCTTCTCTTAGTGCGCTGGAGCAAGTCTCTTGCGAGGGTCTCCGGCTGTGAGGCTGAGATAACCTTAACATCCGGGCCTCCTGCATTTGCCCCCCAAGTGATGGGCTAAAAGACATGCACGGCCTTGACCAGCTTCTTTAGTTGTTAATTGCATGTAAAAATTTTTATTTGGTGTGCCTGCGTGTGGGTGAGGGTGTGCACATACCACTGTGCACATATGAAAGGCAGAGGACAGTTGGTGGGAATTGGCTCTCTCCGACTGTCCTGACTGAACTCAGCTGTCGGGATCATAGTAGGGGCCTTCCCCACTGCAACATCTAGCTAGTCCTCTTTTGTTTTAGGCCCAGGCTGGCCTCAAACTCACGCCAGTGCTCTTGCCTCAGTGTCCTGAGGCTCTGCTGGAGCAAAGCTTGTCCCCTCGGTCCTTCTTGCTCTCCCTTGCTGGCCCTGTGTAAACCCTTGTCTTCCATGGCTTGAGATCCCTATCCCTCAGCTGTGGCCTGAGTGCTGATCTGTGGCTGTGCTGGACATACTTTGCCCTGTGCAGCTTGGGGCACTGGGGCCTTGGATGCGCACCAGACCCTCTACCTGCTTTGGACTTTTGTCTGTGCTGCCCCTCCGTGCCTAGAACACTGGTCAGTTATTGTTTATTTAGACAATTCACATAGAAGACAGTATGGAGAGGTGTGTTTAGTGTCTAATGGTGAAGAAAATGAACCCCGAGGAGTCCCATCTCTGGCCTTCCTAGCCTGTCTCCTGCATATGGTGCCCCTTGTCCTCACGCAGCAACGATGTCCATGATGCCAGGATTACAAGCCCTGACAAGTGCTGCATTCACCTTTGCGAGGTGATTGTCCCAGTGCCTGCCATCTGCCCCATAGTGAGCTCCAGGCTGCTCCTTCATGTCCCCTCCAACCACTGTCAGAGCTCCGATGCAGTCTCTGTTAGCAGATAAGGAAACTGGGCCTGGAGAGGGCAAGGAGCTATCCCAGGCCACTGAGCAAGTGAATATAGAGCCAAGCTTTACAGTCACATTAGCCACATCCAGCCTATGCCCTTAGCTGGCTCTCCTTGGCCTCCCAGGAATAGGATGGATAATAGAAATGAGGTGGCCTGAGCCCAGGCCATGCCAAGCAGGCCTCTGCTGCCCTGTCCCAGTCAGTCTTAGGCTTTGTTGTTTCACAAGGTGGAAAAGGCCCATGGGCAGCTGCTGAGCCCTGTGACAGGAGCACTCCTGTAGCCCTATCTGGGTTCCCTGGGCAGATCTCTGAGGACATTGGCCGGGTGACAAATGTGCAGGCTCTGCGGTTGTAGCATCAGGACCATTTTGTAACCATGCAGCCTTCAGCCATGCCTTGTGTCTCTCTCTGAGTGGGCTGTTTCCATGTCTAAGTGGATGTGTCCTGGGTCAGCCACACTCCATGTTAAGCAAGCTTGTGCTACTGAGCCACAGGCCCTGCCCCTGCAAGAGTTTCCTTCACTGCTTCTGTGCCAGGGGCCAAGTAGCACAGGTGTGCATGCGGCTCCTCCCATTCTCACCCATTGAAACTACACCTTTTCCTGGGCATCACCAAGGAGAGATCACATAATAGGGTGGTGCCTGACTCCCACAAGGCTATAGGTATGTGGTAATGAGCCAAACTGAGACATAGCTGGGTGCCATGGTGTAGAATCTGCCCCAGACGCGCCCTGGTTCTCTGGAAGGTTCAGGCAAAAGATACCTCCTTGTTGCCTGTTTGGGGTAAGGCCCCAGCCCTGCTTGGCACATTCTTATCCACAGCCCGGCCTGCCTGTGACTCTTATCTAGCTGGGTCACAGGGCCTCTCCCACAACCAGAACTGGCTGTATTTCTATCTCACAGAGTCCCAAAGGCTTTCTGGAGAGTTATGAGGAGATGCTGAGCTATGCCCTGCGGCCTGAGACCTGGGCTACCACCCGGCTGGAGCTGGAAGGCCGAGGGGTGAGTCTGCTCATGCTGAGCTCTTGGGGTTCTTCAGAACTGAGATCATCTTGTTGGGAGCTTGTGCCCAGCTCTGCATCGTGGCTAAGCAGCTGAGATGGCTTCCTCACTGCACTGAGCCTGGGTTCCAGACATTTCCTCATGTGTCATGCACAGGCCCTCTTTGGCCTTGGCACGGTAGCTCTAGATGCCCCTCTTCCCTGAAGGTGGCGTGCATGAGCTTCTTTGACATTGTGCTGGACTTCATCCTCATGGATGCCTTTGAGGACCTAGAGAACCCTCCATCTTCGGTGCTTGCTGTCCTGCGGAACCGCTGGCTGTCTGACAGCTTCAAGGAAACAGTGGGTGCCCATTCCTTTCCCATATGTACATGTCCTGTGACCTTGGGCACTGGTCCTCTCATGTCCTGTGACCTTAGGCACTCTTCGTCCTCCCTTGCCCAGAGTTTATTGGTCAGTCCCTGCTCCCTGAGATGTGGGATGTCAGACCCAGGGCTCTCCCCAGGCACTCAGGTGCTCCCTGCTGCCCTGGTTCCAGCAGGGTGCACATTTCCCTCTGTGTGAAGACACACACATGGGCAGAGCCCGCACTCTGGGCGGGCACTAAGTACATTCATTTTAATGCATCTCATTAAGTTAAAATAGAGGAGTACCTCCACCCACCCACCCCCAACAAAATAACAATAAAACCCAAGGCCACCAGTGATATAGTGGTGCTGCTGCCCATGACGCTTCTCCAGCGAGACCATTTATAGATGCTCATGGTGGCTCCCACAACCTCCAGGTGAGAGGGTGGGGTGCTGTGTCGTGACCATTTTACAGAGGAGGAAACTGAGGCTGGGGAAGCCTCCACATCTAAATGGAGTCCTGGAGCAGTAAAAGTGAGAGGCTGGATTTGAGAACACGTGTGCGCAGGGCTGAGGACGGCGTGGCTCCTACCGCTTACGTGGTTCACAAGCTCCTGCTAGTCCAGTCCTAGGGGCTTCGGTGTCCGGCTTCCGTAGACTCCTGCATACATGCACAGACACATACAGCAACAGAGAAAGTGAAATATTAGGCATCTGGCCAGCTGGTGGGTAGTGTCGCACACCTTTAGTCTCAGCACTCCAGTGGCAGACGCAGGTAGATCTCTGAGTTCAAGGCCAACCTCGTCTATAAAGTGAGTTCTAGGACAGCCAAGGCTACACAGAGAAACTCTGTCTTGAAAAACCAACAAACAAAAAATTTAGGCATCTGTTGCCAAATGTAAAGAAAAAGCAAGGCTCGGACACAGGTGTGGTGAGCTGTGGGGGAGCTCGCCCTGGGCCAGGGCTGGGGTCCCGGGTTAGATTAGTCTAACTCCAGAATGTGGTCTTACCTGTGTTTTAGGCCCTAGCCACTGCGTGCTGGTCTGTCCTGAAAGCCAAGAGGAGGCTTCTGATGGTGAGTGATTGGCGAGGCTTCTTGGCACCAAGTCACCAGAACCTCCCTAACCAGTTGGACTGAGTGAGGAGGGGATAGTTGCAGCAAGGATCAAGGCCCCTACACCCTACACTACCACCCATCTGGCCACTGCCCCCCACTTGGCCAGGTGCCCCAGAGGTCCTTCCTCAGGAGCAACCATCATGCCCCAGGACTCGGCAGGGGGGGGGGGAGCTAGTGCACATGACCGCCAGTGGCCACAGCAGTCAGGTAGCAGACAGCGTTTCTCCTTCCCAGTAGGCCGCTGGTATCTGCACCATGGATGGAGTAGCAGAGATCCCTTAGTCCCCATGGCTGCCAGGCTCTGCTGGGCAGTCAATACCAGCTGCCATGGCCAGTGCTCTGGGCAGGCTCTGCCCACTGAGGCCTGCAAGGGGTAGCTCTCAGAGCAGTCCTTTCTGTAGAAGTGAAAAATCAGGGCTGTACAACTCACCACTTGCCCAGGGTTACTTAGCCAGGACTTAGTGGGCCTTAGGTAACCCCTGATCCTCAAGCCCAGCCTGCTCCTTAGCCCTGCCACTCACCACAGGTGCCTGATGGCTTCATCTCCCATTTCTACTCCGTATCGGAGCATGTTAGCCCTGTGCTGGCCTTTGGCTTCCTCGGACCCAAGCCCCAGCTCTCAGAAGTCTGTGCTTTCTTCAAGGTACATGACTCCTACTGCTGCTATACAAGAGGGGAGGGGCCTGGCTGCTCTGGGTGAATGCTAAGGGGGGACCAGAAAGGCAGTTGCCTAAGGCTGGGAGAGTGGGCTGGGGCTTGGTCATTGAGAAAGGGACTCTGTAGAATGTAGACAGTGTCCCAGGACCCAGACTTAACACCAGTCTCCTACCTCCAGCACCAGATCGTGCACTACCTGAGGGACATGTTCAACCTGGACAACGTGCGCTACACATCTGTGCCAGCCCTAGCAGAAGATATCATGCAGTTGTCCCGGCGCCGCAGCGAGATTCTGTTGGGCTACCTGGGGGCACCAGTGGCTAGTACCACTGGGCCGAATGGGCCACTGCTGCGAGAGAATGGACCCCTGGAAGAGCTGCAATAATAGGGGCCGGGCTGGAGGAGAGAGGTGGCTGTTTGGGCCTAAGTCACAAGGATGATGGGAGAGAGAAAGCTGCCCCTCCCTTCCTTTGGGTTAGCATCCAAGGGCCAGGGCGACCAAGGGCCATTGCCCCAAGCTTGCTCCACTTCCTCATCTGGGAATCCCAACACCCAGAGGACAAATCTCCATGAAGAAGAATCACTAGGATCTCTGGATAGCAGCTGCCCAGGTTCCCAGAGCAGCAGCGGCAGGCCAGAGTCAGCCGGGTCTGAGCAAGGGCAGGCAGCAAGAGAGAAGAGGGGGTGGTGGACAGTGGCTCTGAGTATGTACGACAGAACCCTGAGCCCCTCTGCTGCTGACGGAGGGCAAGGAGGTGACAGTCACAGGGTCCTGCAGTAGGAGCCACCTTATAGCTGTATAATTTCCAGCACCTAGGCTTCTGGCCAGTATGGAAAGACCCATCTGGGCCATCCAGAGGCGGGCTTGCCCCACGTGTGCTCACTCACGTCTGAGCAGGGACTAGCCTTTCACAAACCCAGGGCACTGTCCTCCACATTCCCATGCCCTGCCAAAGACTTGGTTTTTATCCCACCTCTGCCACCACCAAAGATAGAAGAGGCAGGACTGGCACCTCCCGTTCCCTGGTGAGCCTGAAGCTCCTGGGAGCTCACAAAGGCCATCTCCTGTGTTGCCATCTGCTCCGAAAGTGAGGACCAAGGAACCATGGCAGGGTGGGCAGAGGCTGCCCCATAGGGCAGTTCCCCCTCCCGTTTCTGACAGGAAGCTGGACTCAGTACTTTGCCTTCAACTCCATGCACACGTGCTTTGAGGCTGCTGCCACCCAGGGTCCTGCAGACAGTCCTGTTGGCATTTGTCATGGCAGCTGCAGGAGTCTGGGTGGCCCTCCTTTTGCCTGAGCTGGGAAGTTTTTATTTATTGCCGCAACACTTTATTTGGCTGTTCATCCCTTCCAGGTTGTGAGGCGTGCAGGAGAAAAGACTCCTGGTCTGGAGTTGAGCACTGGTTCCTGGAACCAAGTTCCTCTCCCTGGAAGGGAAAAGGGTACCCCCAGGGTCAGCAGGGCGCAGTGAAGAGAGGACGGCTGAGGCTCTGGGTTCTCTCTGAGGCCTGCGCACAGAAGGGAGCAGCCCTCACGCCCTGTCTTGACATTCCATTCATTTGCACTTACCTTGAGCTGTGAATGTAACCTTGGGCCAAGGCCCACTCTGATTTGCCCCTGAACCATACAGCTGTGGTGTTTTCATTTTGTCCTGGTTGTGTGTCCACGCCCCACCCTCCAGCACTCAACCTGCAATGGTAGAGCGTGAGTGTAAGGCCTGTGAGTCAGATAAAGGATCAAAAGACTCTTCTCTGTGTCTTGCTGGGTAGAGGTGGGGACATCTGCCCTTTGGTGCAGTGGGTAGAGGCTCTGGGAGGAACCGATCAGGAACAGCCTGATGTGGCCATGTGAAAGCCTGACAGGGTCTGTATGGCCCTGGGATGACAAGATACAGATGTGTAGCCTAGCGGGTGGCCTGCATCTCTGGTCCTCAGTTTCCCACATCTGGAAGCCATGGGCATTGTACCCAGTGAGTTGATCACAGCCCATCAGATGTTAACGAGTCTTCATGGGCATCTGGCTTAGGGTTACTGCTGACCAACGGCAGCATGGGCAGAAGAGGGTTAATTTCACTCACAGTTCATCCAAAGATGAGGGCAGGGGCCTGGAAGCGGGAGCTGAGAAAGCCACAACAGAGACTGCATAAGGCTAGCCCCTGTGGCTGTGAAGGCCACCAGTTTAATCAGGGCTCAGTGAGGGATCCTGCCTTGAAACACGAGTGGAGAGCAATAAAGAAAGACATTCAACAAAGACAGTAGTAGAACATGCCTGTATATAGATCCAGGAGTTTTTCTTTCAATGTAGCCCTGAATGTCCGGGTCCCTGTCTGTGGACCAGGCTGATCTTGAACCAACAGAGTTCTGCTTGGCTCTGTGCCCGAGCACTGGGATTAAAATCTTGGGCCACCACATTCAGCTTAACACAATTCTTAGTCTAAGGCTGAAAATGTATCTGTGGCAGAGCAGTTACCCAGCATTCCCAAAGCCCCAAGTTCAATCCCTTGCCCTGCACTATTCAGAAACAAAGCAAGCGGCAAAACCAATACCTATAGTTGGCAATCAACTTTCTGCCATGTTTGTTTTATGTTTCCAGAGTATTTAGAGCAAGCTTCAGATGTGAACTTTTTTCATAAGCACCTCAGCAAGCAGATCTCTAGTGCAGTTTTCCAGTGTGTGGACCCATATCCCAGTTGCACATAAAATGTCGGCTCTGTCCTGTGTGTGCAGGAATTCCCACAGGACTTTAGTCCTACTGGAAAATTATGTGTGCGTGGTGGCGCAATTTGTCATCTTGGAGAGGGAGAGGGAGATTAGGCATGAAGAGCCAAATGGCAGAGCCATCTCTGGTTACAGGGTTAGGGTTCAAGGCCAACATGAGCTTCAGGAGACCCAGTCTCAAAGAACAAAGGGACAGGCAAAGTGGCACACATGTAAACAGTTCTAGTACGAGAGGCAGAGACAGGCGGATTTCTGAGTTCGAGGCCAGCCTGGTCTATAGAATGAGTTCCAGGACAGCCAGGGCTATACAGAGAAACCCTGTCTCAAAAAACCAAAAACAAAAAAACAGTCCTAGTACTAAGGAGGTGGAGACAGGGTCCAAGGCCATCTCTGGCAACTATATAATTCTAGGCTAGTCTGGATACATGAGACCCTCTCTCAAGGAGAAACACAGGGCAGGGGATGTGGCTCAATTGGTAGAGTGCTCGCCTGTCGGGCAGGACGCCCTGGGTTCAGTCTCTGTGGCACCCTCTAAACTAGGTATGGGGGTACACACTGAAGCTAGCACGTGGAGGTGGGAACAGAGTCCGAAGGACAAGACAGATGGTCCTTAGCAGCTCCACAGCAAGTATGAGGCAAGCTGGGGCACCTGAGGAAGGGTGCGTGCTTGAGCCCTCTTCACCAACTTGGCAGGTGTTGGAGTGACAGATGTCACCCCAGTGCTGGAAGTAAGCAGGCTCCAAGCAAGGCAAGCAGCGTCTCTGAAGCCTTGTCAAGGTGGCCTGTGTACCCTATAAATGCGTTACTTTAAGGGTTTCGAGCAATGTACCAGCTACTCCAGTACACCTGTAGAACATTTCTGTCACCCTCTCAAGCTCTCCAAGCCCCTTTGCTTTTTCTGGACCTTTCCTGTGAACTGGATCATATTATATGTGGTCTTTGAGTTGGTGCTCATTCTGCTAGAGAAATGTGAGAGCAAGTCATTTTGCAGCTTGGGACCAATCCAGGCCTCGTATGCTAAGCAAGTATCTGCCAGCTGAGCCACACCCACTTCCCTGGGTTTGTTGGGTTTAAATTTTTCTTTGAAGTGTGTGTGTGTGTGTGTGTCTGTCTGTCTGTCTGCCTGTCTGAGGGTTACCATTACTATGATGAAACACCATGACCAAAGCAACTTGGGGAGGAAAGAGTTTATTTGGCTTATGTGCCTACATCACTGTTCATCATTGAAAGAAGTCAGGACAGGTACTCAAGCAGGGCAGAAATCTGGAGGCAGGAGCTGATGCAGACGTTATGAAGGGGTGCTGCTTACTGGCTTTGCTCCCCACGACCTGCTCAGTCTGCTTCCTTATAGAACCCAGGATCACCAGCCCAAGGATGGCCCCACCCACAATGAGCTGTGCCCCCCCCCCCACCAGTCACTAAGAAAATGCCTCACAGGCTTTCCTATAGCTCAATTTTATGGAGGTATTTTCTTAACCGAAGCTTCCTCTGGAAAAGCAGTACATACTCAGAAGCACAGAGCCACCTCTCCAGGCCCTGGTTTTGGTTTTTTGAGACAGGATCTTGCTATGTGCTTCTCACTGGCTTTGAACTCACCCTTTCTTCCTGTACATTAGCACACACAGCCGTCTGTGTCAACTTTGGAATTCCACAACCACCAGGAAGCAGAAGTTTCTTGAGAGCCAGGGCAGCACCCAGGCTGATTGCATTTTCCCTTCATTCTGGGGGTGCTTCATGTCCTGTCACTGTTGAGAGCAGCCACCTCTCAGGAGGCAAGGACAGGGAAGATGTTTTCCTCAGCTGTAACTTTGTGCACAAACTAACATAGTGATGCATGCTCAGAGTCATTCTCCATGTGTCTGAGTTCAACGACACGCTCTGCCACTACCTGCCAAAGGAAGAGTTCGAGGTAACAGGCTAGCTCCTGTCCGAAGACCCAGTGGCTATAGGGAAGCCTAAGTCTTGGGATTCTAAAGTGCTCTGGAGCAGGCAGAAAAGCAGGGTGGTTTGGAACCTGTCAGGTAGCTCTGGGCACAAGTCCCTGCTCTGCTAAATAGCTGGATGCACCCATGCTTTCTGTTTTCACCCATAAACTGGACACATGAAGATTTGTCTTGCAAGCCAAGTGTGGTAGAACATGCCTAGAGTCCTAGGCTGGGGAGGAAGATCTGTAGTTCAAGGCCATTCTTGGCTATATAGTGAATTCAAGACTAGCCTGGGCTACACAAGACCCTGTCAATAAACAAACAAAAATACCTGGAGAGATGATTCAATGGTTAAGTTACTGGCTGCTTTTCCAGAGGACCTGGGTTCGACTCCCAGTGTCTACATGGTGGCTCACAAGGATTGGTTACTACAGACCCAGGGGACTCCGATGCCTTCCTCTGGTCTCCACGGGCATTGAGTGCACATGGTGCATATACATATGGGCAAAATGCCACACATAATAAAAATGAATAAAATGAGTGCTGGTCACTGTGACTGGCACAAGGGACTAAAGAGGAACATCCTAAGGGATAGTCAGGAGTTCATACGACACTGATCTAACTCTACTCTGAGGGGGGAGAGCCCCTTATCCACACAGCTGGTCTTACCATGTCACCTCTGCCACGTCAGGGGACCCTGCAATGTCTCCTGGGCATACCTCCAACAGCAACAGACTTAGGTAAATCAAAAGATGGATGTCCTCAGGAATTTACTTGGTCTCCCTTGACCCACACGGGAACTGTCACTCAGCCCACACCTGAGATGGATGCCCCTGGTCCCAAATGTCCTCCAAGAGTCAAATGGGAATTAAAACCAGAAGTTCATATCACTGAGCATTCACAGCAAGGTCAGCCATAGGCCACAGCATGGACAGCATCCACAGTCAGTACCAAACACCTGATGGATGACTTTAGATGTCACCCAGGGTGACTTCACAGGCCTATCAGTTGTTCCTTACCTGATGACTCTTACACAAGAATGTCTAACTTCTGAAACATGTTGACCCATGTCCATATTTCTGGAACTTTCTATAAGAATGTCACATACAAACATATTATGGATGATTCTGAACTTCAGATCTTCTTGCCTCAGACACACACACACACACACACACACACACACACACACACACTTTGGTTTTTAGATTAGTTTTCTTCCTTCTGTTTTTGAGGCACATTCTCAGGTATGCCAGGACCTCACTATGTGACCGGAGAACTACCTTGATCCTCCTGCCTTTCCCAGGTTCTGAATTTATAGGCAAGCTCCATTCGGCCCATTTTTTTTTTTTTAAAAGACAAATTCAGGCATGGGCTGGAATCCCATTTTCCTACCTTTGCTTCTCAGATGCTATAATTTTAGGATGTCCACCCAGCTAAGTATTTTATATAATTAAAAAATAGCAAAGGCTGGCTGGAGAGATGGCTTAGTGGCAAGGAGCACTGACAGCTCTTCTAGAGGTCCTGAGTTCAATTCCCAGCAACCACATGATGGTTCACAACATCAGACAAGAGGTCTGATGTCCTCTACTGGTGTGTCTGAAGACAGCTACAGTGTACTCATATACATAAAATAAGTAAATAGATATTTTTAAAAATTATAAAAAAAAATATAGTAAAGGCAAGTGGGCTTGTGACAGCCCACAGTATTAGGCTCAGCACTTGGGAGGCAGAGGCAGCAAATCTCAGTAAGTTCGAGATCAGCCTGCAAAATGTCTATATAATGAGTTCCAGGCCAGTCAAGGTTACACAGTGAGACCCTACCTGGCCGGGCAGTGGTGGCGCACACCTTTAATCCCAGCACTCGGGAGGCAGAGGCAGGTGGATTTCTGAGTTTGAGGCCAGCCTGGTCTACAGAGTGAGTTCCAGGACAGCCAGGGCTACAGAGAAACCCTGTCTTGGAAAACAAAAAGATCCCCACATCCCCACATGCCTTACTTATTCTCGGAGCTTTTCCTCAGAGCTTCGGTGGCCCAGCCCTTCCCACCTCCCCCAGCATCCTGGGATTCTTTTACCCAGCCAGGCTGGACCACAAGGAGTCCAGCTCGTCTCCCTGCTGGAGACTCACCCCAATAACTCTCACACGTTTTCAGTTCATCTGGTCACTTCCTCAGGGATGCTTTCCCTGTGTGTCAGAGACTCTGAGGAAGGAAGGGCAAGGCAGCCTAATCGTCCATGCTCCATCTCAGAGAACTATTCTAGGAAGCTCATGACCACTTCTCACACCTTTTTCTTTCAGAGGCTAATAATGACTTTGCCTGAGAGAGAGCTAAGGGCAGGTGACAAGGAGGTGAGGCCAGCTGACCCAGACAAGTTCAGGCTGGGAGGAGAGATGGAAGAGAAGCTGAACACACCTGGGGGCAGCAGTCTTCCTGGCCCACAGCTGGATTCGGAGTCCCCAGCATGTCTCCAGCCTACTTAGACTAACCTACAATTCTGGCATCTGCAGACTGCCAGACAAAGCTCCTGTAGCTAGTGACCTCAGAACATAGAATATAGAGGCCAAGGCTCCAACCCAGACCTACTGGGTCCCCCCAGATACCCCAGGCAGACCCAGAACCTGTATTTTTTTTTTTTAACGGCACATCCTCTGGTGCGTAGTGAGGTCAGAGAACCGTTGCATAGTGGCAGAGGCAGACAAGGAGATACTTACAGTCCAGTGTAGCCAGAGATGAGGTAGGCAAAGGAGGTGCAATTGTGGGAGACCACTGGAGCTCCCCCACCCCCTTTCTGAGGTAGCCCAGACTGGCATCCAATTCACAGAGATTCCCCTGCTTCTGTGGAGGCCCTTCTCTTAATCTTGGGAGCCTGCAGGTATGAACTGACAAATAAGCCAGACTGGGCCAGGCAAAGGGGGCAGGAGTGTGTGTGCCCATTCCTAGCATTTGAATTAGAAGAGCTGGAATCTTGCCTAGACTGTAAATAGGTCTGTCTGGAGAGAGTGGGTTCAGAAAGCAGACGTGGGTGGGAGGTGTGGCTGTTTCCTCAAGAAAGTTTTGGGAAAAACAGAGAAGGGTAGATGGAATGGAACATCTGGACTATACTGAAAACGGTCCCAGTGGCTTCACTACATAGCATAATTGATGAACCGTGTAGCATTCCATCTAAGATACCTACAATATGTGTTACATCCCAGAAGTTAGGACCAATAATCTTTTTTAACAGAAAGGGTCCTTTGCAGAACAGCACCTCTTGTCTGTCAGTAAAGTGCAGGGAAAAAATCGCTCTAGGTCTTTGACCTCAGTTTACATTTATGGACAACAAGCCAGAACCTGGAGGACGAGGCAAAATGATGCTAAGGCAAGCCTGGGCTTCATAGTGAGGTGAAAAATTTTGTTTTCAAAATGGGTCGGTTGAGACCCGTTGATGCTGAGGCTCCCTCTCCACCAAGCTCCGGGTTCTCAGAAGCCTTAACTCTGGGTGCAGGTGCCAGACGAACCAAAGCTCCCACCAAAGTACAACACGCCCCCCGAGATAGCGCCTGATTGGCTGGCCCTTCCCACACTCCGAGCCAAGCTTACCTTTTGATTGGCTATCCTGAGCTCTGTCCTGCGCTGGAGCCTTCCATTCTCTTGATTGGCTAGACAACTACCTGAGCTCGCACGGGATTGGACACTGGCAAAGCTGCGAGGGTCCCTGCTCTCTGATTCGCCGCACGGGCCAGCCTCACGGCCTGCACACTGAATGGCTGCGCCACTACCTGCGATCGGCCTCGGATTGGGTGCGTGGCGTCTCCCCGGCTTGATAGGTCAGGACCACCGCCCCCCTTGCTCCCCATTGGCTGCTCCGCGAAGCCCGGTCTCCGGGTAAGATGGCAGCGGACGGACAGTGCTCGCTCCCCGCTTCATGGCGGCCAGTGACCCTCACCCACGTCGAATACCCTGCAGGTAGGAGCCTGCCCCGGCTCCGAGGACGTTCTCCCGGAGCCGGCGCCTCAGCCCCGGGCGTTCTGGGCCGCGCGGGCCGTCTTAGGGGAGTCGTGGAACCGCGGTGGGAACTGTCAAACAGCGAGCCTTGGAGGGGCTCGGCCGGCGCGCGCGCCGCGCAGGCGCAGTGAAGCGGCAATGAGCTGGGAGAAATTGTGAGCGGCTCGCTTGTGCGCTCTGCGGCTGCGCGGCCGAGTCGCTCTCCGGGGTCCCGGGGTAGTGGTGGGCTGTCCTGGGCCGGGGGTCTGGGTGGGGCGGGCGAGGATCTGGGCCTGGACTTTGTCCCTTGTGCCCCGCCCTCCCGGGAGCCAGAGAGGCCGCACTCCTGCTCGAACGTGCAGGGAGTGCCAGTTTCCTTCACTATGCTACGGGCTGCTCACTGGAGAAAGCACCCAGTTGCAGGGAGTGTGCAAGCCCAGGCCAGGTTTGGGAGAATTTGCGGCGCCACGCCCTGAGCAGCGCGGCAGAGGCCGGCCGCCAAGGGGGCATGCAGCCCCCGGGAGCTTGACTTGTAAGAGCTTCCATCTGACACGCCTCTGGGAGTGCCCGCCTCTCTGGTGGGAAGGTCCATTAGCCACGGTTCTGAAGTTCCGGCTCGGCTCAGTAGAGTGGAGCGGAGCTTAGGCCTTGGGGTGAGACGTTTCCGGGCTCCAGGGTAGGCACCACCCCTCCAGTCACTTCATCTTAAGTGACTCCATGTACAGTGTCTCCTTTCTGTAATGGTGTGGGACTCAAATGACCACAGGCCTGAGAGGTGCTGGGCACAGAGCCTGGCCCACAGTGGACACGCAAGAAATACCTGTAGTTTATATCTCTAGCTTGCCAGCACCCTCCCTGGATAAATGTTTGTTGCTGAGCAGCCAGGGGCCCCTTGCTGGCCTCTGGTTGTCCAGGAAGGGCCTGTTCTCTTGGGTAAAGACCTGAGAGCTTGGGTCTGCTGAGAACACAGGGCCACAGGCCAGGAGAACTTTGGCTCTGCATGTTCTGGGTTAAACTTTAGGTGTGGCAGACCAGGGTTGGGCCCTATCAAAGTGCCCATTCATTATCTACCTACCGATCCATCCACCCATCCATCCATCCATCCATCCATCCATCCATTCATTCTTAGCCTCTCCCAAGTGCTAGGCTCTGGGGCAGCTCAGGGTTTGGAATGGTGAAGTCCCTGCACTTTTTTTTTTTTTTTTTTTAAGATTTATTTATTTTATGTATATGAGTACACTGCAGCTGTCTTCAGACACACCAGAAGTGTGCATCGGATCCCATTACAGATGGCTGTGAGCCACCATGTGGTTGCTGGGAATTGAACTCAGGACCTCTGGAAGAGCAGTCAGTGCTCTTAACTGCTGAGCCATCTCTCCAGCCCGTCCCTGCACTTTTGTTCTGTGGAAAGTCTCTGATCCAGAGGAGGGAAACCAGGCCTGGAGAGGGGGAGAGGCTGGACTGGGGCCTCCACAGCTTCCTGACTTTCTGGCCTCAGAGTAGGTTCTTGGAGAGCTCATGGCCTCTCAGGTGAGAAAGCCCCTGCAGCTGTGAACACCATGATACTTATAGGCTGTGTGTGATGTGGGACCTGGTTGAGCCTGAGGACATCTGGCAAGGTCCCCCTGTCACTCACTACACTGAGTCCTGTGGTGTGTCATATGTTGCTACACTCAGGATAGTAGGTTATGGAGACTTTGTCACTACCCTCATGGGACCTAATGTACAGAGGGCAAAGAGGTCCCACACAGCTACTTACACTAACCATGGATCACCAACCATGTCCCAGTCACACAACTCACCGGTCAGGCTGAGAGTTTTGGGATGGTGGGTTCTCATCTGTGTGATTGATGGCTGTGCTGGGTCTTAGCTTTTGTTATTTTAGTTTACCTAGGCAGCATCCTAGGTGGGGGAAGCCATGTGTGCACGGGTCCAGAAGTAGGACAGCACAGTGTGTTCAGGGAGCTAGAGTAATGTCCCTGCAACTGGAGCAGAGGGTGGGAGGGAAGTGGGCCAGGTCCTCACAGAGCCTGGTAAGCAGGACCTAAGGAAACACATCGCAAGGGCAGGGGAGGCGTGGATTAAAGAGAGCTGAGTCCCTGGCCTCAGGAAAGCCTGAGGGTCTTGCTTGCTATAAGACAACCTGGGGAACTGGTCAGAGGTGAGGGACCCTAACTATCCTGGCCTCATAGCCCAGCAGTAATCATTTGAGCTGTGACAGAGTCAGGATCTCAGGGATGGGAAGACCTGGGCTCAGAGAAGGGAGGGCACTCACTCGGGGTGTGGATCATCAGCATTTGAACCTAGGTTTCTGGCCAACTCTAAGTCGGTCTTTCCTGGTAGGGCCAGATATATGTGAATTTATCCCTTCAGGCCTGGAGTCTGCTCTCTGCCCTCTGTGGGTGTATGCCTGTTTGTGTAAAACCACACTGTTGGTGCGGGCCATTTCCCATACTGGGTTCACCCAGCCTCTGTGATCGCCACTGTGTGAGCGACCTTTGCCAGGCATTTGACATCATGTCTGCACAGTTCTGGGAAGGATACATCCCAAAGGAAAGAATGTGGAGGTTTAGGGAGGTAAACTTGCCTAAGTTCCTGCAAGCGGTTCTTAGCCCAGGGAGTGAATGATGGCCCCTGGCCTGAGAGTAGTTTTTAGTCTGCCACCTCGTTTCAGTGGTGAGAGTGGCCTTTGGACATCACCTTGCCTGTCTAAAGACTCTGACCTTAGCTTCTGCCTCTCAGAGAGGCCAGAGGTCCTCACTGCCTCCCTCCAGGCTTGCCTATGGAGAAGCTTTGAAAATCTGCTAACTGTTGTGGGTAGCCACTTTGAGCTGGCTCCGCTGGAGTCTCCAGTGTGTCTCTCTATCTGGTGTCTGGAGCACAGGCTTCTCCAGAGGTCTCAGCCCCATGGAGGCAGCCCAGACACATGCCAAATTGGACCTTGGGTTCAGGCTTCCCCTCTGGCAGAGTTATAGGTACAATATCTGGACCAGACCAGAAACTGGCCTCCTTCCAGGTCCCATGTCTCTCTGATTGTGTAACTTGAACAAGTCACATAGCCCTGCTGAGACGCACTTCCTTCTGTAAAATGGGGACAACGAGACACCTTTTTGAAATGCATGGTGTGTGGATCCCTTACAACTCTGTGTGTGTGTGTGTGTGTGTGTGTGTGTGTGTGTGAAGGGGGAGTTGGGATGTCCATCTGGGCTCTAGGACCTCCCTTTTTGTTTAGGCCAAGTTGACTTTCAAGGGACTGAGCCTTTTTCTGAGCCCGTGCTCTGTCTCATGTTGTTCCTCTGTCCCTACAGGTGATCTGTCTGGCCACCTCCTGGCCTACCTGAGCCTCAGCCCTGTTTTCGTCATCGTTGGTTTTGTGACCCTCATCATATTCAAGAGGGAGCTCCACACGGTGAGCTTTGGCCCAGCCCCTGACCAGAACCCTCTTTTGGTCTACGGTGCCTTCCCCTGCAAAGCCTGGAGGGATCTCCTGGCTGGCTTCAGGTCATTCACTCATTGGTCTGGGCTGTTCATCCAGAGACCACAGTCCCAGGGACTGGGTGGCGGCCAGCAGGTATGCAGAGGCTCAGCTGAGTATCCGTCTTTCCCAGCAGATTTCATTCCTTGGGGGACTGGCACTGAATGAGGGTGTCAACTGGCTGATCAAACACGTCATCCAGGAGCCTCGGCCCTGTGGAGGTAGGAATGAGACATTGAGGACCCAGGGCTTCATGTTGGATGTTGTGAGGAAGCCTGTTCTCTTCCCATGATGCCCTGTTCTTTTTCTCCCCAGGCCCACACACGGCAGTGGGCACTAAGTACGGGATGCCCTCCAGCCATTCGCAGTTCATGTGGTTCTTCTCTGTCTATTCCTTCCTTTTCCTGTATTTAAGGTGAGAGCTCCACCCGCACCCCTGCTGTGTAGCCATGCTCTGCTGGGGACTGCAGCTCCAAGGCTTTAGAATGGGACGGGGGGGGGGGGGCCTGTTGGGAGGTCTGGATTCAGGCTGTGAGCTAAGGCTGTCTGATGTGCCTCTTTTCCCAGAATGCACCAAACAAATAATGCCAGGTTCTTGGACCTGCTGTGGAGGCACGTGCTGTCTCTAGGGCTCCTCACTGCAGCCTTTCTCGTCTCCTATAGCAGGTATGGAGGGAGGAAGAGCCGCAACCTACCCACCTGGGTCCTGTTAGGTCTTGGTGTCCTTTGAACAGTCTCTGTGGACCTGGGCCCAGACACTGTTGGTTATGACTGGGAAAAGAACCCAGTCTCTAATTTTAACAGTCAGGACTCCAGCTGCCCTTTCCAACAGACTAAGCCATGATTTTAATAGTAGCTTCTTGTATTAACCGTTTGTCCCCAGCTTTCTGGGGTGGGGGGTAGAGTGGGGGCTGGGCTCCGGTGTAAGAGCTGGACAGAGGGAGCAGGTGTGGAGGTGGGCTTGTTTCTGCATGCCTGCTGCCCTCTGGACGTGCCCATTCTATCTGTGTATGTCTTCACACCTATGCCCACGATCCCGAGGAACCTGTTAGGAACTTAGGCCTTACCTGGTTGGCGCTCATGGATTTCCTTTCTGGCCTTGTCCCAGGGTCTACCTGCTGTACCACACCTGGAGCCAGGTGTTTTATGGGGGTGTTGCTGGGAGCCTCATGGCCGTCGCCTGGTTCGTCATCACCCAGGAAATCTTCACCCCACTGTTCCCCAGGATAGCAGCCTGGTAACCACGTCCCCCCCCAGTCCCCCCCCCAGCTCTGTGCCTCTGCCCCCCCGCAGTTATATCTGTGTTCTGGATGGCCCAGGGTCTGGGCCTCTGGTGGCACAAGGCTCAGAACTCACTCTCCTGGCTACCACCTCCCCCGGGGGTTTATGGGTCTCTCAGGTTCAGCAGCCAGAATGCCATCCTCTGTCCTTGCCTCAGCACTTAGAGACATAGGGCAACCAGAGTCTTGTGGAGCTGTGGAGGAGCCTGTAGGGGCTCCAGGAACTGTTGGGACATCTGGCTTGGTGGCCTGCTCACATCCTCACTGTGGCCCTGGCTTTCGGGTATCTGTCTCTCCAGGCCCATCTCCGAGTTTTTCCTCATCCGGGACACGAGCCTCATTCCCAATGTGCTCTGGTTTGAGTACACAGTAACCAGGGCAGAAGCCAGGTGAGTTAAGGGGACAGCAGTCATCACTACCCACCCCCAACCCCCATTTGGAAGGCTCCTCAGAAGCTAGACCATTGTTTCCGTTTCTGACACTGATATATGCGGTGCTCCCAGTTTTCAGGTGAGTAAGCTGAGGCTTAGAGAGAAGGAAGCTGCTTGAAGCTCCATCTGTTAGTGGGTGAGGGAGCAGGTGGGAAACTGCTGGCCCAGTATGTCCACTTTTACCTCTAAAGCCCAGGTCTGGAGAGCTGGGCCTTGGGGGTTTTCAGGACCATCCTTAGCTGATAAGCTTTCTGTTAGTGGGTAAGCTGAGGTACACTGAGCTGGGGGCCAGCTTGAGGCTGAGTACAAGTTGGGGCAAAGCTGGCCTTTGGCGTCTCCTGACTCACACTCTTCTACTTAACTTTCCCCCAGTCTGGGATGGAGTACCTCAGGGCTGGGGGACAGCCAACTTCTCCCTAGGTCTGAGGAGAACTGAGGCGGGTCAGGCACCTGAGGAAGCCTGGGAGATTTTCCAAGAGGGTAACAGGAGGCGTCCTCGGGAAGGGTAGAGCAGGGTAGGTGTCCAGCAGTGAAGCAATGTGTTAGTCAGTCCACGGTCCACATTATCCTAACGAGCTTAAGGGTAAAGCCTGGGTCTGTGAGGAGAGGGGATTTGGGAGTTAGGTTGAGGCAATCCCATTAGTAGCAGAAAGGTCCCAGATGCCTCAGGCTCAGCTCTCCATCTGGCTCCCAGAGTGGCCAGCGTGTCTCGGCTACTCAGCCAGCTGCCACCTGCGGCCTGCCTTCTCTCCCTGGCACCTGTTCTGTGTCAGGCTGTGTGTGCAGAGGCTGAGCACAGAGAGACAGCCATGCTCCCACCCTCCTGGTGTTCACAACAGCAGGGATCCAAAAGGAAGAAAGGGCTAGCCACATGATCCATGTTAGGGAGTGAAGCTCAGAGGCTTAGAGAGTGACAGGATCCCAGAGTAGAGCAGGACAGTCAAGCAGCCTCCTAGGAGGAAGCAGACCTGAGTGATGCCAGCAAGAAGAGGAACAGCATGCATGATGCTCTTGAGACAGACAGATCGGTGTGAGAGCCAGAGGAACAAGTTGGAGGGCTGGGACCACATTGCACGAGGACCCTGCGAGCCGTGGTTAGCTTTCTAGTTCTCCAGGTAGCTCATGCAAGCGCTGTTCTTTCTGAGCCTCAGCTAGAGAGATCCTTCTGCTTCCATCCCGGGAACCCTTCAGTGCACCTTCCTCTGCTTGCACCCTCTTACAGGAAGAACATACTTTCTGTAGCTGCTTTGGTGGTAGCAGAAGAACGTTGGGCTGACTTATCTGTAAAGGAACTCCCCACGGTTAGTCAGGCCCAGCCAAGTACCACTGAGCTTTCTTGTCCCAGTCCTGTCCTGCCATCCCCTGGCTCACTTTCTGAGCTCGAAACCTGGGTCATCATGGTACAGCCAAATGCTCTTCAGGTTCCAGCCCATGACAGGAGCTCTGATTGGCCTAGCTCTGGCCTGGGTGGCTATGGTTTGGTGTTGAGACTAAGCAGAGAGAGAGGACAGCTGTGGGACTGACTGGCCACTCAATACCAGATATCCCCGGACCTAAGCCAGCCCCATTTTGCAGGAACAGACAGCGCAAACTGGGAACAAAACTGCAGTGACTGGTGGGTGTGGCGGGGTGGAGCCTCCGAACCTGGCCTGCACCATGCCTTGCAGGATGGACAAAGTGATGGATGGAAGGGTGCAGCCGAGACCTCGACAGACCCGAGTCACCAAGTGGAGCCTTTTTTTTTCTTATTTTAATTTTAATGGACGCGGTGGACCAAAGTGCTGAGTCAGGTCCTCAGCCAGGACCCTGGGAAGGCCTGCTGTGTGTGGGTCACATGGCCAGAGTCCCTATCTCTGCTGCTGCCAGCTCCTGACTGGGTGAAAAGTGCTCTTGGCATGGGCCTCAGTGTGGGGGTAGAGCGCTTGTACCTCTGGTCCTGAGATCAGGAACTTCAGGTAGCAGAATGCGCACTATTTATTCTTCTGGGATTGTAGAGTCCATGCTGAAGAGGCTGCTCGAAGGTGGTTGCCCTGTGTACAGAGGGCCCAGGTTAGCTCCCAGACCCTGTGCTCTGAGCCTTGGCCAGGACAGCCTGCCTCCTGCTGGGCCTGAGCAGGGCCTGGGGCCCAGGAGTGAGGCATCCCCTGCTGTCCCTGCCACCATTACCATTCCAGAACCCCGTCAGTGTTTCCTTGTCTGGGGCAGGGCCCAGAGCCAGCACCCATCCTCTTTCAGCTGGGCTGCTGGCTTGTGTTCTTCCCTGTATCAACCCAACATCACAAGGGCTTTCTCTGGTCCTCTATCTCTTCCCGACAAAAGAGCCTGCACATAAGGGTGAGCACACCCAAGCGTTTACAGCTCCTTTTGTCTGGCCATCCGGTAGCAGTCTGTCTTCATCCCCACTTGAACAAAAGAGAGGAACCAGGAGCTGGGATGCTGGCAGTGTGGCAGTGCAGACACCCTCTCCTATCGCTTGCCCCTTGTGCTCTGGATTTGTCCCTGACCTTCCTGGCCTGCCCTGGAGGCTGGAAACCAGTGCAGGTTGACTCTGGAGTCTGCCTGTGTGTGGGCTCTCTGATCCCCACCTTCCCAGCTTTGAGGAGCCCCTTTTAAGGGCCTCTCTCCAAGTTGCCCTGCCACAGCTGTGGAGATGCTTCCAGAACTGAAGCAGCCCCTGCGGGAGCTGTTTGACCCCTCCCCCTGTTTCTCTGTGGAGGTCCCTAACCTGCTGCTGAAGCACAAGTTTTTGGTGCTTTTCTTTGTGTTTGTTAAAGGCCGTGTCCAAGCCCCTCAGATGCCAGGGCCAGGGCTGGTTTCTAGGGAGGTAGGTCAGTCACATCCCTTCCCTTCCCCTAGGATTTTTATTTTTTACTTTTTGCCTGAGACAAGCTAAGTGTGAGGTGGTTTAAGAAAACAAATGAAATTGTTTACTATTGTTTTAAAATAAAATCTGAAACTCTGGAGGCTGAGTATTCACTACTTGAGCTCCTGAAAGGAGGCTGGGACAGCTGGGGACACGTGGCCCTCAGGGACAAGGATGTGGTAAGACCATGAAGTCACAGCATTTCCAGGTTATTTAGCCCCCAAAGTGAGGGTTTAAATGGCCCCAGCATCTGCCACGGGCCTGCCAACCTCTGGTGCCTATGCCACTGATGTCTGGTCTGTGCTCCCTGTCAGAAGCCCTCCCTGCCTGGCTACCTCTGGTCAGGTTTTCCTCCACAGAATAGTTCCGATGACTGGGGAGCATCTGCCCTTCACAAGGCTTCCATGTCCAACTCCACTTGCATTGTCTGCCTCAGAACTGCCTGCCGAAAGCTGGTGGCGCACGCCTTTAATCCCGGCACCTGGGAGGCAGAGACAAGTGGATTTCTGAGTTCGAGGCCAGCCTGGTCTACAGAGTGAGTTCCAGGACAGCCAAGGCTACACAGAGAAACCCTGTCTGAAAAAAAAAACCAAAAACCAAAACCAAAAAAACCTGCCTGCCACCAAGCTGGTGGCCAGAGGCCTTGCAGCACTGAGTGAGCACAGGCTGGCCTGAGGCAGGTAGTTTCCTTTCCTGGGAGGTTATGCAAAGGTGCACAGCCACACCTCTGGGCGAAAGTACGTGAGAGATAACGCCCTTACATGTGGGTAGCCTGCTGAAGCAGTTGGGGAACGGGGGGGGGGGGGGGCAGAATCTTGACAATTATGACTTCTAACTAGTAGTGAGCCTTGGGGAAAGAATGTATTCTAGACTTCAAATTACTGTTACAGTTTAGTTACAGTGGAGTCCAGCTCTTCTCTGCAGCCTAGTCAGAACTAGGACACACCCCTGGGGAAATCGGGTTAGCCCCAGCTAACACCCTGGCTTTCTATATACTTGCTGCCCTGGGACAGCTGAGGGGTGTGGTGTGAGCCTGGTGAACTGACTTTAGAACCTCAGACCTTCCCTGCCTTGCAGATGACTAATGTACTCTTGGGAGCCTGCCATTTAGTAGCAGTGACGTTAGCTTCTCTGAGGTGGTTTCATCATATGAAAATTGGTACATGATGCAGGCCCTGTCTCAGGTGACCACACAGGTCAGTCAGGCCAAGAAGCACTTCCTTCACAGGCGTGCCAGCCTCCTAGCTCCACATTCCAAGCACACACGTACCCAGGGAGTTCCTCAGGACATGTACCGTCCGGCAGGTGTCGGGGTTAAGGACTGATAGTGGTTGCTTCTCCAGCCCACTTTCAGTCAGCACTTACTTGTATCGACCAGCCCTGTAGTGTGCCCCTGCTCTGTTACCCCTCCTATTGAATTCAGTGCAGGGCAGCTGCACCTGGCTTTGGGCTGGTGAGTGTTTGCCACACAAGATCCATAGCATCCCAACTAACCATGGGACCTGGGAAGGCCTAAACCAAGACAGGAAGGTGGCTCATTAGGGTCTGGAGACATCCTTGGCCCAGCACACCTCAGTTCTCATAGCCCAGCCTGGGGATGTTTTCTCAGGGAGCTGGTTGGCCCACTGCCTGCCTGTACCAGCTCCCTGAACCAGAGACAGGTAGAAGATGGCAAGGCCAGGCATCTGCCCTACTTGCCCCTCAGCTAAAGAATCAACTTCACCAGCACTTCTTCCCTTTATTGATCACCTGGCATAATCACATTATGCAACCATGACGGCAGCAAGAATCACGCTGAATGGAAGCAAGAAGTCTGGGACTCAAGAGTCACCAAAGCGTGGCAGCTGGGAGATGGCACCTTGAGGTGGGGCGGTGGAGGCTAGGCCTCAGGTGTCCCTTTGGCTACAAAAACTTAACCCTTAGCTATGGGGAGGCTGAGAGCCCCTCATCGATAGATAATCCTCAGACTCCTGGTCCTTGGGCATTTACCGATGAAGACAGAATTTGGCTTGGTTGTGGAAATGAGAGAGACTGACCAGGGCTGAGGAGAGGGACTCCACAGCCCCTACTGTGAGAAAGGATGGGCTGGACTGGTTCCTTTCCCCATGGTTCACGTCGGTGGATGATACCTTCGGGACTTGGGCTTTAGTCTTGTTCAGCCTCTGGACTCTCAGCCCTGCACATGGACCATGGCAGGTGCTGAAGACTGGGCCTGGAAGGCACTTGGCTTGGACCTTGGGGCCTTGCTAGAGAAAGCTTTTTTGGCTCAAACTGGAAGGCACAGGAGCCAAGCAAAGTGAGCCATGGCAGGTGTCCATTCCAAAGTAGGTTTGGCCGTGGAACTGGCAGGCCTGGGCCTGGGCTCAGAGCTTGGCCCTGGGGTGGTTCTGGAGTAGGGTACGCATGTCCAGCAGAGCTTTCTCCAAGTAGTGAGCCATGCGGGCGGCGTTGGTCTCAGCACAGCTGTTGTAGGCTGACACGGAAAAGTTGATATGGGCCTCCATGGGATTGTAGCAGATGCCATAACCGTCTGGGACCACAGGTCCGAAGAACATGACACAGTCTGTCTTGGCAGGGACCTGGAGACAGCAGGATCTAAGCTTTCATACCCAGGCCTGCGGTGGCCCTCCTGCCCCTTGGGTGTACCAGTATGCCTCTCTGCATCTATTTCTCTCCTGTGCTCGTTCCTTTTCTTCATAGGGTGAGCCTTCCTTCACATTCCTGCACTCCTCAGGGCTCCTGGCACTGCCCCGAGCCCATGCCTGCCTCCTTGTCTATGCGCCGCAGATACTGTAAGCTTCCTAGGATCGAGGCTTGTCTCCAGCTGTGTCCCAGCACAGTTACAGCTGGCCAATGAGTGAATGGATCACCCCCTCTCAAGGGGCCTAAGCCTCCCCACCCTGTGGCAGCAGTGTCTCTACTCTGAGCTCCTGCTTGGGAAACCCAGTTGTTTTGGCAGTGAGCCTCTGGTGACACGTGTGGGCCACATCACCGATTAGGTCCAGTCGCCAGTGGGTTGTAAAGATTATATCTTATGTGTGTGCTCACAGAGGCTGGCAGAGGACATCCTATCCCCAGGAGCTGAGGTTACAGGCGGTTTTGAACAACCTGATGTGGGTGATGGGAACTGAACCTGGGTCCTCTGGAAGAACAGCAAGTGCTTTTAGCCCTCCCTCTAGTCCCTGCCAGTGGGTTCTATTCACCCGCATCCTGGGCACCTGGGCCAGCGTCCTACCTGGCTGGTAGAAAGGTTGAAGTGCATAGCAATGGCGTAGGAGGTGTCCATGAAGATGTCAGGCATGCTCACCAGATCCTCGATGGCCTGCAGCTTCAGACCCAGCAGGTGCCGGTCAAAGGCCTCCCCTCGGATGGCCTGTGGATGGGAGAACTGTCAGAGGCAGGCACTGCAGGGTCACAGGGCATCCCTGCCCTTCTCAGGAACCTGTGGCAGTGCTGACCCTTCCAGACACTGGTCTCTTAGAACCATGAGACCAAGGTACCCAGGCAGAATTGTCCTCACCTCCCAGATGGGGAATCCCAGGGTTACAGAGGGCAGACTTCTGCCCAGGGAGGCAGGGCGTGCAGGCTTAAAACACAAGGGAGAGCTACATACAGTCCATGGAACATGATCAGTGCCTGTGTATGCCATGTAACAAGAGCAGGGCTTATACAGGCTAAGTAACAGGTGGTGTCTACATGTGGTTAACAGGGCAGTGTCTGCACATGTTATGTGACATGGGGCAGTGTGCACTCCATATGACAGGCAGTCTGTGCGTGCCTTGTAGCATGGGCACACGCTGACGGCCACACCACCACCTTCCTGGCCATAGCCTCAACTGCTGGAGAACAGGAGAGGTGCCAAGTGTGGGGAGACTGGGAAACACAAGATCTGAGGGCCTGTGCTCACTGTGATCACAGAACTGGAACCAGGGCGGTTACTAGAATGACCCTAGTTTTACCAACTTTCAAATGGCATTATTAATTTAAAATAGATTTCTAGGTGCTCCAGAACTCTGGGAAGAGGCAGTTCTTAGCAGGAATGGACAGGAAGATGGATAAACAGGCAGGGTAATGGACAGTAAGGAACGAGAGCAGGGCTCACTCACTCGGTCAGTGTAGGCACGGTGGGCCTGCACAGCTTTCCGAAGCAACTCCACCTTCTGGTGTTCCTGGGGGTGGGTGGGAACAGAGGAAGCTGAAGCCCTGCCCTCTCCCTCTCCCATCTTAGCAGCTGGCTCCGTACCCAGCACCACAGCAAGTACTGCATTGCTCCTCACTCTCTAAAGCTCAGCACTCACTCGCCTGATTGGCAGAGGCTAGCATCTCTTACAGATACATGGTTTTGCCTCAGTGACCAGAAAGCTCAGAAATAAACTCATGGTTCCATCCTCTGTTCTCTTTGCCCACTGTGGGGCTGAAATTCCATAGAGGTGCAATCCGTTTGCAGAGAGAGTGAACAGGAAAGGAAGGAGAGGCCCAAGCTCAGCCTACACACCCTTGCTCCCGACCTCTCACCGGCACTTTGGAGTCATCCATGCCTTTGACAAAGGCCAGCGAGTCTGTGGTGGCTGAGCGGATGGTGTCAGTGCGGCCCAGGTGAAACATACGCAGAGAGGCACTTTCATATGTGGCACACGCCTGCCCATAGATCCTGGGTGGGAGGTGAATCTCAGAACGTCCCGTTTCCACAGGGCTGCCTATCCGTCCCCTCTCCTTCCCTCCCCTCCTCTGTGGGGCAGGTGATCAGGCAGGGCACACCTGTAGTATGCCAGCTGCAGAGCTATCTGGATGAAGGCATCAGGGCTTAGCTTCTCTGACTTGGGGAAGTCCTTTCCAAAGTGATGGAATACCAGCATCATGATGTCCAGGTCCTGGATCATGCTGGGGTGGAGATGCGGGAGGCATGGGTGAGAAGCAGGCACCTGGAAGCCTCGTGGCTGGTCTTCCCCTAACAGGGCCCAGCCCTGCACTTACATGCTGATGTTCTGTTTGGCCTTCTCTATGTCATTCTTGATCTCGGGTGTGATGTTGAACCGCAGCTTCTTGGGCATGGGCAAGGGCACCACAGGAGACCGCACAAGTGCAGGCTTTTTTCTGCACAAGACAGGGAGGCAAGGCTCATGCAGTGTCACTGAAGCCCAGAGTGTCCCTGAGACTTAGGTGGGAAAGACGAGTCCCTGAAGCTAAAGGCAGGAGTTTCAGAGATTGTGGATTAGCCCCTGTGAAAACTGACTTCACTCTAGCTTTCAAGAAGTCAGATGGAAGCCAGGTGTGGTGGCCACACCTTCAGTCCTACCACTTAGTGGAGGCAGAGGCTGGTGGATTTCTGAGTTTGAGGCTAGTCTGGATCTAGGCCAACCAGGCTATAGTGAGACTCTGTTTAAAAACAAACAAACAGGTCAGGCAGTGGTGGCCCACGCCTTTAATCCCAGCACTCGGGAGGCAGAGGCAGGCAGATTACTGAGTTCGAGGCCAGCCTGGTCTACAGAGTGAGTTCCAGGACAGCCAGGGCTACACAGAGAAACCCTGTCTCAAAAAACAAAAACAAAAAACAAACAAACAAACAAAAAGGGGCCAGATGGAAAGGGTCTGGGGGAAACAGCCCTGTCCAAGCCACAAAACTGGGAAGTTTAGGGTTAGAGGAGACTTCAAAACACTACAGCCTCTGCAGCGTCCTTCAGCTCAGCAGTCACGAGTGCTGGCTGCTCTGCTCTTCCAGAGGTCCTGAGTTCAAACCACATGGTGGCTCACAACCATCTATAATAGGATCTAATGTCCTCTTCTGGTGTGCAGGCATACATGCAGACAAAGCCTCCATATACATAAAATACGTTAACAAACCTTTAAAAAAAATCTTCTAAGCCAGGCAGTGGTGGCACACATCCCAGCACTCGGGAGGCAGAGGCAGGCAGATCTCTGAGTCTAAGGCCAGCCTGGTCTACAGAGTGAGTTCCAGGCCAGCAAGGGCTACACAGAGAAAGCCTGTCTTTAAAAAATCTAAAAGAGAGACATAGAGACTGAGACACACTGACTCTGTTCTTCTAACGAGAGTAACATTTCTCTACAAGTCTGTCACCTGCCACCAGGAACTGGGGAATGAAGCTGGGACCATACTCACGTATACTCCATGACATGGTCCACAAGGGCCACGATGGGGGGCCCTTCTGCAGCCGCATGCTCATAGATCATCCCACAGGAGCCGTCTTCTGCCACAATGAACTGTGGGTGAGAAGGACCCATCCTGTCAGCCCCAGAGTCCTGGAAGGAGGCTCCTTGACCTACTTGTTCTCTGGGTGGGTCTCATAGGAAGGGTCCCTGAAGCTCACATATCTGAGAGCAGATCCTCAGAGGCCCACCACCACCACCACTTCTACTGCTCCTGTGTATGAGCACAGAGGAAAAGCCATATCCAGACTGCACCACACTGACTGACCCCAGACTGTCTTACATGCTAAAGAGCTCTGCTGGGGGTGTCAGTGGCATGCAGGTGTGGTAATGACAGGCTGGTTGCCTGGTAATGACAGCAGCATCCAGCCTCCTCGCTTCCTGCCTGCTTTATAAGCAGGAGGCTAGGGACGCTGGGCCTAAGGAGGGGGCAGGAAGTTCAAAGCCTCAGTGAGCCAAGCTTTGGGGCCATGGCCCTGCCAGGCCCTCACTTGCCTGCAGTGTCTTGTCGAACCAGCGGTTGCCACTGTTGAACTTGCTGCCACCTCCATGTAGCATCTGGCCTGCTACATGGTTGCGGTAGACGTCATCTGAGACTCTGGGCACTTGCTTGTCCAGGCACACAGTGAAGATGCTCTTCTGTATGGAGCTTACCGACTCCCGGTTTACTTTGTCTGTAGGAGTTCAGGTTGGTAGAGGGAGCCTCAGAACCCACTGTCTCCTGCCCTGGGCTCTTCTTGCCTCATTGCCCCTCTGGAGATGGGGACTTCCCCACCTTTGGGGCCTTCAGGGCATGTGCAGAATTGTAAATGCACAGTTAGAACCTTGCCTTCCACAAATCCCTACAGATATGCCTCATATGCAAAGGGCAGGGCCCAACAGTCTGAGAGGCACATGGAGAGCTGGCATGGCAGTCCGGGATCCAAAACCAGCAATCAGACTGCCAATGCCCATGGCCAGTATGGAGTTTGATGGAAGTGGTTCTGGGAGCCGAGAGTGTATGGAGCCAGAACACTTGTCTAAATCCAACTTGCTACTTCACAGGGAGAAACTGGCTTTGAGCCTTGATTTTCTCATCCATAAAATGGGCTAGTACACCTGCTCCATATTGAGAGGGTCCAATGAAACGGTGGCTGCCCCTGCTCAGGATTGGACCTGTCTGGCACGTAAGGGAGCCCCTGCCCTGGCAGTACCTTTGATCAGGTTGTTATAGGCCTTGGCCCAGGTGTTCCGGTGGTTGGAAGTAAGGATGCCAACAGGCTCTTTGTTGGACTGCAGGGAAGAGTTCCATATCTTCTCTAGCTGCACAAAGATCTGGTCCGAGGTGAGCGGTGTCCCGTCGCTGTGATATACATCCAGATGGAAGAACTGCGAAGTCCAGACAGAGAAGAGAAGGCCTGAGTGATCTCAGAAGAATGACCACTAGCCTCCCCTGGCCGGCCAGTGGAGGTCACAACCAGCACAACCTGGGCCAGGGAGGAGCTGGAGTTGGGCTGGGAGGGAAGGTGGGAGGGCTGTGGCTGGGCCCCTCCAGCAGGGCAGTGGTGCCCACCTGGTAGTTATGCACCACGGTTATATGCGTGGGTGGTTTCTTTGACTTTAAGAAGTTCACCACTGAGTCCTGCTTGGGGCCGGGCACACGGCAAGAAGATAGGATCTGATAATACTGGTTCATGCACAGTGGCTGTCCTCCCAGGAATTCAACCGGCAGCGTCTCGCTGTGGAGGATACAGGAAGGGGCAACTGGACAGGTGAACGGAGGAGTAGGGTAGACAGACACCTGCTACTACTGCTTGGGCCCGGGTGAGGGACCTGTTCCTTGGTGTCTCTACCTGCCACCAGCATGAGCAGGGCTTATATTAGGGTGCAAAGGTGAGAACACAGGTCTTGAGGCCTGTACTTTCTAGGGACCAGAGTCCTGTTTATGAGTCACCCACAAACTGCTTCCTTCTCCCATATCTGGACTTCAGTTTGTCACAGGCAACTGTGATCCATTTTAGCTGGGATGACAAGGTCACCAGGAGAAGTGCCGGGAGCTGAAGCAGAGGACTTAAATGTCCCCACTCTCACTGATCACTCTCCTCAATCCCTTTCAAAGCTGGGCCAACAGGAAGTGAAAATGACATGGGCCTGCTCAGTGCCTGTGTTGACACACTGGGTGCTCAGAGCTAGAGCCAGGGGTGGCTAGGGTATTAGGCAGGTGTGGGCAAAGTGGTATTCAGGTCAGGGTGGGGCTGCTCACTTGTCAATCATGGACTTGAAATCCAATACACCCTCGATGAGTTTGGCAGCAAACCTGGAGGATAAAGCAGAGAGCTGAAGCCATGTGAACATCCACTGAAGCACCCTGCGAAGTGTGGGAAGGACCTGTGCACTCATTACTCCCCCTCAGGAGACACTAAGGCCTCCTCAAGAGGCCAAAGGAGTTCAGAGTGCACCCACAGCAGTGAGGCCCTTCTGTATGTCCCCTCATCTCCAGTGGGGAGATGCTGCCCATGGGAGAGGCCTGAAAAGACCTGGTGTTGCTCAGCAGTGGCGCGCTGCGGCAGGGTAAGAGGCCAGTGCTGACTGCCTCCCACCAAGGGCAGGGACAGCCTAAGGGTTCCTTATGTGGAGATTCATTACCTTGGTGAAATAGTTAGGGCACCCTCCAGGGTCCAAGTATTCCTGCTGCTATGCTCCTTTCTCTGAGTCTTTGTGTCCCCATGACACTGGTGGCAACCTCTTCCTCCTTGGGCTATGGAGGGTTTCCTGGCTCAAACCAACTATCTCCCAATGTCTAAGGCCATCCTCTGTCCCAGTATGGCTGGATAAAGTAAGATATGTAAAATACAGATGTTTTATCCAGTATGTGGGAGAACCCAGGCTGAGTCCCATCTGTAACCAGGAGGCCCTGGTCCCTTTATTGTGTGTGTGTGTGTGTGTGTGTGTGTGTGTGTGTGTGTAGCCCAGGATCTAGTGCATGTTGGACAATCACCTGACCACTGAGCCACACTTCTTTCTTTCTTTCCCCTCCTGGCTCCTCTCTGTTCTTGCCCTGGTCTCTTTAAGAGAAGCTGGTGCCAGTAATGAGTGGCAGGCCCCTGGACAGGAGATCCTGCTGCTAATATTTTTATCTCTGGTAGGACTGGAACAGGGGCCAGGGCAGGTGACATGACTGAATGTGGAAAAGGGAACTGTGTATAAAGGTCACTGTGTGGCCAGCTGGGCAGAGTGAGAGGGACTCAAGGTGATTGGAGGGTAAATGATTACAGAGCCCTGGCACTAGAAGCCTGTCCTCTTAACTTGAGTTGTGACCATGGGAGATGGTCCCCTCATTGCTCTGAGCCTCAGTTTCCCCATCTGTAAGATGAGGCTGTGGTGGGGTAAAAGCACAGGGCCAAGGCCTTTCCAGTTTCCTAGGGTACAGACTTGAGGGTTCTGGAAACACACGGAGCCCTGCCCATGGGCACTGCCCAGCCTTGCACCAGTCTCAGACACTCACCGGAGCTGACCCTGTAGATCCATGAAGTCCTGCTTGGGCAACAACACTCCTGGACTGGAGTAGATGACCACAGGCTGGCGGAACTGGAGATAGGCTGTCTTGAGCCACCACTCAGACAGCTAGATAAGGACCAGAGTAGAGCTGATCAGGAGTAAAGCACAGGCACCTGGGATCCTCTTTCTCCCCAGGACCAGAGGTCTAGCTGGCTCTGGTGTCCTTTGGCCTCTCTGCAGGACAGTCTCCCAGCGAACACGAGGTTCACAGTACCCTTCCCTACCTCCTTCAATATCATCTTCCCCCGAGCTTGTACAATCGGCACTGCCAAGAGAATAAACCTGGGAAAAACAACTAAAAGCAAACTTGGCAAGACAATAAATTCCTCTTGTTTTTTCTTTCCATGTGTATGTGTGCTGGCAGGGCTTGAACCCAGGACTCCACATACACGCTAATCAGCATACATTCTGTCAATGAGCTACACCCTTACTTTATCTTACAAGTTCCTTGTCAATGATTATAATACACTAGTAAATAAAATACATCCCTGGATATGTAGAATAAAGCACAAGGAATGACATGTAAGAAGAAAGCCCAGCAAGTGGGTTTCCAACCATCTCCGGCTACGAACTGTCCAAGGAGCCAGTAACCTGCATCAGGACTACCCACAGGGACTGGCGTTCTTCAGTGGCCTTAGACTAGGAGGCAGACACTAGCTTTCATCTCGAAATCGGGGCAATTCTAAGGGGGAGCATTACTAAGAGGGCACATTACTGTAATAGTGAGACCATGAGGGGTCCTTTTCTGCCCCACAGATGGGGTTTCTTTGGGGATCAGCCGTAGGCACGGTGTGAACGGTACCCTCAGCCTTTTGTGTTCGTTGCAACCTACAGTAAATAGGTGTTTGTCCCTAACTCCCACCTCTTCCCCTTTGGGTTTATTTTATTTTTATTTCTTAGCCTCACTATGTACCCTTGGCTGGCCTAGAGCTTTGTAGAATAGGCTAGCCTCACAGAGATCTGCCCACGTGTCTCCCATGTGCTAGACATGTACCACCATGCTATACCCTGTCTCTTACCGGTTCCGAAAGCTCAAGACCTAGACCTCCCAATGTGCGCCCCGCCCATCCCAACCAGCAGCAGACTGGATCTTCATAACATACAGTGGCTAGCCTGTGGCATCAGGCTACTCACCAGGGACCCTTGGGAAGAGCGAAGGGAAGGTGACTTGCCACAGACTGGGTAAACATATGACTGCCATCTGCTGACTCATAGCCAAGGACTGGACCCCCTGAGGCATCCAGGCCTTCCTGTACATCTCAGGGTCTCCCTGAGAACTACTGAGAGGGTGTGGGCTTTGGTCTGCCTCTCAAGGTCTCAGCTTCCTCAGTGGTAGGAAGCGGACAGCCAGGGCTTCCTCTCATCCAGGGGCCTTCACACCTGCAGGGATTGCAGGCTACAGTTTAGACAAGGGGAGAAGGTGCCTCCTGGCAGAGGCAGCAATGCTTTAAGGGCCCTGTGATGACCCCAACTTTAGTCAGAGCCTTTGGCTTCAAAGATTCCTTGGCTTGATAAAGTCAGAAAACCACGAGACCCCAGAAACTCTAAGGTCCTTAATCTTAAGGCCAACATTCTGATTTCAATAGCCAAAGGCCCTGACCTGCTAAGGCTCTGCAAATGCTTGTCCCTAACAACTCCTGCCTAGCTCCTACTTCCCTCTTGTAGCTCCAGACTCCACTGAGGCCCATCAAGCCAGGATACTTCCTGTTTCCTACTATGGTTGGCCCAGATCCACAGCTCTACTCCCGTGGAGTCTGTATCTACAGATTCCACCAGCTCAGATGGAGAATATGTGACAAACAAAACCCTGCATTCATGCTGAACACATAGGCCTTTATTTTCATTTTTTGATAAGTATCTCTTAAATTGTGCAATAAGCATACTTATTTACCCAGAGAGTATGCCGGGTTAGAGCTCCATCATCTGGGGATGACAGGGTCCATGGGACTAGGTATTTAGGCAAGACTGAAAATGCTCAACTCCCGTATTGGTGGGGCCATGGACACTGAGGGCGACTGTTTTTCACCCAGCTGTCCTCTACAGCCAGCTTCTTCCTTGAGGGTCATATTGGTAACCTTCTTCCCAGCTGCTTTAAAAAGGGGACGTTCCACCCCTCAGTCCCACTGTATTAGCAAGTGCCATTGGCTGTCTTCCGAACAGCCTTGGAACTCATGACTCCCTATCTCCTGTGCCAGTGGGCGGGCACGAACGCTCCCTCCAGGTGAAGGCTCCAACCTTTTCACTGCCCCTGGCCCTTACCCTTGCTTCCTTCCCAGCAGCTTGGGCTATCTCTCTCTCTCTTTTTTTCCCCCTTAATCTTTGTGTATAATGTGAAAAAAGAAATGTGCACCATGCACCAGTGTAGATGTGTTTTATAAATTGAACAAATTTAACTGATTAGACACAGAGCCAAGAATATGTACAGCCATTTCAGGCTGACACAAATTCCCCACCTCGGGCTGTCCCTCCAAGCTCAAGTCCTTCCTCGACTGTCCCTAGTGCTCTGAGCACACTCTAGCCCAGGTTCTATCTCAAAGCAGGCCATACTGCTGCTCCCTTTTCCTCCTGCTCTCCCTCTGACAGACGTTGCCATCCATATCTCTGCCTCTTCTCCCCTCAACCCGGAAGAGCCCAGAGTCTCATCCATGCTAGGGAAATGTTCTACCACGGAGCCGCAATCACAGCCAGTAGGACCCTTTCCAAAATCTCTATGTAATTCCTCTGCTCAACATGACTTCACCTGCTGATGTACAATCCTGTTACCACCCTTCTCTCCCCATGCCCCTGCGTGTCAGCTTGAGGGGTGCTCTGAGGACCCATGGCCCCAGGCGACTGTCAAGACGCTGCCACCTCACTTACCCAGTTCTCCATTTTCTTGGCCCTGCGCTCCAGTCCCTTCTGCAGGCGTTCCCCTACACCCCCTGAGGTCTGAAATTCGTCTACCAGTTGCTTGGTGTGAGCCCATTCTTCTTCACTCACGATGGGCTGCAGTGCCTTGAGATAATGGTCCAGGGATTGCTGAAGTGGGGGTACAGGCAGCCGTGGCAGTGCATCCTGGTGGGCCTTGAAGCGACCAGAAACCTTCATCAAGGAAGAGGGCTTGAGGAGGCCCAGGGGTTTTACCTGTAGGTTGCAGAACAGCTTACTCATTCTCTCAGACTGAAGCACAGCTCTTTCCAGACTACAGTCCTAGGCTCTTATATGCTATCCCCCGGGGGGCAAAGACAGCTTCATGGGTGGTGCCTGCCCTGGATGCCTAGCCCTCAAATATAGGAGTCCCGCCTCTCAGGGGCCTAGAGGTGCAGGAAGGCTAGGAAAGGGTGGGGGTGGGGACAAATGACATTATTGGGGTGGCAGAGGTAAGGGGACCTCCCACCTGTCAGGATGCACAAGACCTGGGCAGAAAAATCAGAGAGGTAGCAGCTGGCTCTCTTAGCTGAAGACCCCAACTTCTCAACCCCCCCCCGCTTCTAGCTTGAAAAATAGGAGGGAACTAGAAATAGGCGAGCGGGTGACAGCACCTCTGAGGGAGGCTTCAGCCTCCGTGCTTTCTCTTCACTGTGGGGCGATGGTAAGGGGCATGGGCAGGGCTGCAGCAAGAGAGCTGAGTAGCCTGGCATGGAGGAGGACAGGTAGCAGAGAGAGACAGGGGAGGGAGTCCCGGAGACTCTGGAGGTGGTAGAAAGCAAGACAGGAAGGGCCCAGGCTGCTGGCACAGTGGCAGGCAAGTGGCAGAAGCGCCATTCCATACCTTCTCTCTCTGCTGCTCGTCCTCCATGGCAGGACTGAGGATGTGAGCCCTGTCTGTCTGCCTGGGCTGGGTCTCTAAGCCTAACTGTGCTACCAATTGGACGAGCAGAAACTAGCAAGAGCAGCCACCTGCCTGGACTGGAAAGAGAAGACAAGATTCACAATTCAGGCGTGAAGGAGTGGTGAGGCAGTAGTATCTAAGGCATGGTGTTCCAGCTCCCCCTCGCCTCCAGAAGAGGAGGGGGTAGGGCAGGTAAGTGGGCCAGAAGCAGGTACTGAAGTAAGAGGAAACCTGGAACTTTCTCATCTCTCCTTTGGGTGGGCTCAGTGCCAGGGAGACGAGCCAAGAGGTATTTTAAAAATCCACCTGTCATAATCTTCCTAGATCTTTTTGATGTGGGAAAACTTGGCTGGAGTGTGGAAACAGCCTGGCCGCTAACCCGTGCCCTAAAATCAGTCCTGCTTGGGAATGGTACAAGACAAGAGATACCAGGAAGGGGCCACCAGTGGACAATGACTGTCACAAACCTGACCATCTGTTTCCCTTCTAGACCTGGGGCCTTCGGTGGCCACCCCTCACCAAAATCTGGTTTTGTTTTTTTAAAAAAATGAGTTCTGGATCATTCAGGTTGGGATCAAAAGTGGGGGAGATATGGGAGGCAGCAGTTCTTCAGTACTTTTGGCATGGATAACAACCCAGTGAACCCTGTCTGTGGGTTGGGTTAAGTTTGATTAGCAGAGCCATGGGGTTTGAGTGTCTTCTTGCTTCAGCCTCCCTAGCATTAAAGTCATTATGCCAGGATGATGGTCCCAGAGGATGATGTAAAAGCAGTCTGTTGGATGGGGTATGGCTTTTGAGGAGGGTGAGGAGGGTCTCAGGTGCTGCTAGGACTCCTAGAAGAATCTCAGTCTTAGCTGCCAACCAAGAGTCTGACAGGGCAGTACAGTTCACAGCTGTAAGATAGCTTGAACCAGAGAAGACAGGAGCTCACCATTAGCATAGCTGCATTAGATAAGGATGTCCAGGGGCAGCCTGGGGCAGCCTGCCACCTCCTTCCTCCTCCTGCCTGTTTGGGGGATTTTCAGTACTCGTTTCCACCTGAGGTTCTCTTAGCAATATGCAATGGGGGAGGGTGAGCATCTGATGAACTCAAGGAGACTGAGCAACTAGGTAGGCTTGAAGAAGTGTTTCTAGTCTGGGCAGAAGCAACAGCCTAGGGCTGAGCAATCTAGCCAGGAGCCCCCGACAGGTGTCTGAGCCCGAATAACTGAGAACTTGAAGAAGAAGTGGGGTGAACCTAGGTTTCTCGGTCTTCTTCTGGGTCATTGACACTGAGTGCCACGGGTCTTGGGTTCGATCCCACCCATTACCTGGTCTCCTCTGCCCACCTTGCAGATCGCACCCTACCAGCCGGTGTGGGGTTCTCTTGACCGCTGCTACCCTGCAGCCCGAGGCCCGACCATCTTGTCCTGTCCAGGGCCCTCTCGGGTGTACTCACCACGGTTCTGGCAGCAAAGGCTAACATCGTCCCAGTCTGTTTGCGGACACTCGGTCCGCTCCGCCCCTCTCGCTGGGAAAAGTCTGCGCCACTGCTTGGGTGCTGGGGTCAGTGGGTTCGCGGCTCGGTCTCTAGGTTCAAGGTCGCCGAGTCACTGCCGCTAGCCAGTAGAGGCGGCCCCGCGGCCACCGGGCCCGGTGGGCTGCCGGTAAGGCAGGACTCTCGGGGCGGAGCTTTGGTGGATCGGAGTCTCGGGCCGCTAGCCCCGAGCCGGGGGCAGGCCAAAGCCTGGGCGTGGCCACGGAGGGCGGGGCTTGTGGAGACGGACCTCTGGCTCAGCCGTTAGCAGCCCAGCACTGGGCTTCTGTCACGGGGTCACAACATTAGTCGCTGTCCAGCTCGCGCTCTCCGCCTCCGAAAGCCACCTAAGTTGTCTTGGCGGTCGCGTGCGTCCACGGCTGACCGGTGTCCTTGAACGTCACTCTTGGAGTGGCAGGAGAACACAACTGTTGACTGGGGATTGTCTCCGATTTCTTGGATTAAGCCATGCACAAACACGACCGGTGGTCTTGCTGCCATACCTATTCCCTCCATCACCCACCACCAAAACAAAAATAGAGAACCCGACGCCCCGCACAAATATGGCTGCCAGCTCTGCAGTTGGCTTGCCGCCGGCAGCCGTTAGTGCGCATGCTCCTCGGCGCCCCGCACCAAAATGGCCGCTGCCTCTGTTGGCGCGACCGCCGCGAGACGGCAGTTGGTGGGCATGCTCCCTGAGTGCCTCACACCGGCATGGCTGCGGTCTTCATACGAGTGACTGTAATTCTCTGCTTCCGGCCGTAGCCGGCCAGCGCTCATTTCCCTGCTGGAAGCTTGGTGGCGCCGGGGAGAGGTGCGGGGTGAACAGTGAAAGGGAACCGCGAGCATCTGCTCCAGCTCCTCACGGAGAAGATGGCCGAGGGCGAGCGGCAGCCGCCGCCAGGTAGAGCCGTTGGAGGGCCGGGGCGTGCGGGTAGGAAAGGGGTGTGGCTCGGGGGTCCCCGGAGTCTGAGTTGGGGAGATGGAGAGACGGAGGAGGCGAAGCTGATGGCCTGGGGGGAGTTGAAGGGCCAGAGCCCTGCAGGTGGACGGCGGGGAGGGCGACTGGCCTCGGGGAGGCCGGGGCTGATCGGGGGGCCGGGCGGGCAGAGCGGTGGGAAGGGGCAGAGTGCGTTCAGGTAGAAAGCTCTTGACCTGGTGGCTGAGTTGGCCTGGGATCGGGGCAGATCCAGGAGACTGTGTTCTCTACGAGACTCTGCTCGGCTGGACCTGGGCCTCGCTCAGAGGCCAGCCTCCTCCATGCCCTGCCCACCCTGCTTCTCCTTCCCTCCCTCCATCCCTCCCTCCCTCCCTCCTACAGGCTTGGCTCTGGGGGTTGCAGTTTCTGCAGAGTTAATTGAGAGAAACTACCCGCGATGTCTAAACCACTAATTTAAAAAGGCTGTTTGTGCAAGATGAGAGGGTTGGTGGCATCATCGTCCGTAACTTTTATTTACACTGTGGCCTCGTGGATCATCTCAAGTAACTAGGGCAGAGATAGAGGCCAGATGCTACAGTAGAGACCCCCCCTTCCTGGAGGAGAGAAAGCTGTTTGCTGACTCCGTGTAGTTAAGGACTGGAAAAGTCTTGCAGAAAATGGATAGGTTGGTTTAAACTCAGCTCATACTTTGAAAGTGTTTGATGATCCTTCCACCAAACTTCCTATTTTGTGGTCCCAAATAAAGTTTCAGGAAGGAGAAAATCAAAAGAGGCACTGTTTCTGTGCCCCTCAAAATAGATGAGCGCAGTGGAATTCAAAACCAGACACTTATTTTAAGTTATACAAAACGACTATGAATGTGTCCTAATCGATTTTAGTGTTGATATCAAGAAATAGTAACTATCAGGCAGTCAGATTAAAAAAAAAAAAAAAAACCAACCTCAGGGAGGTTGTGGACATTTTTGAGTCACACAGACTATATGGCAAGTCACCATATGTGTCCTTTAGTAGACTGAAAACAAGGAGACTGTGGCTCAGTAAGGGTGCCTGCTGCCAAGTGTGGCAGCCCGAGTTCGATCCCAGGAACCCACAGGCGGAAGGATGGAACTGACTTGAATTTTGTCCTCCGACATCCACACACTTGCATGTGTGTGAATGCACATGCGCGCACACATACATGTCATTTTAAAATAATTTTAAATGAGGTTATCAAACTTTCCTCATGGAGCTGAGGTTCATGGGTGGTCAGATGTGAGCAGAACCTTTGGCTGTGGGCAGTACTCACTGCGTGCAAACATCATATCCAAGTCCAGCACACTCTTGGGGGTTTGTGGGTGGGTTGTTTTATTTTTATATATTTATTTTGTTGTTGTTGTTGTTTGAGACAGGTATCACTGTGTATCTCCAAATGCCCTAGCACGTTTCGTTTTCCTCCTGACGTCCCCAGACAGGCTCTGTTCTCTGCACTTGCCACAGATCCAGAACTTGTTTAGGACTGGAACTCACTGTGTAGACCAGACTGGCCCAGAGATCCACCCACCTCTGCCTTTTGAGTGCTGGGATTAAAGGCTGCGCTGCTGTGTCCAGCCTGTGCTTTTCATACAAGGTCACTGGCCCTGCTAAAAAATCACCCTAAGAGCCAAGAACGGCTCTGCGGACCCTTCCAAGAGCTGGGGTTATAAATGTAGGTCACCGTGCTTGGCTGTTTTGTCTTGAGGCAGGGTCTCACTATGTGCCCAAGGCTGGATAGAATTAGGGCTCCTTCTGCCTCCTCCCACTGAGTGCTGGGATTGTAGTGCTGTGCTACCTGAGCCCCTGTTCATCATCTGCTACTGAACTTCTTTTGGGTTTTTTCAAGGGACATTTGTAGACCTCTTCGTGTTATGATCTTAAACTGTCACTGCAGGTGATCCAGGGTCTCTGGGTTCCTTGTCAGAGACAACCTGAGACTGGAGAGGCTCAGTGTGATCTCTCTTATAGTCTTGTCTCCGAAGGCTTATTAGCTTTGTTTGCGTGCTTATTTTTGATTTGGGTTTGTGTATTCTGCTGACTGTTTCTTCAGTGACTTATTCTCTTGCCTCAGAGTGATGTACTGTTTTTTGGGGGGATGTAGCCAAGCCTGGAGGCCTTTTCTGTGAAATAGTGTCTGGAGGGCAGTTTCTTGCTGGGAATAGGCCTTGTGCAGGAAACTGGATCCCAAAGATGCAGTCAGGTGGCTGGTTTGTAGCTTGGTTATTTGGGATGGGGAGGACACTTCCCATAAAGCGTGTCCCAGAAACTGTGGTTGGCTCACCAGGCTGGTTTCAAAGCTTTTCAATTAGCGTCTTACTCCAAGTAGCAATTTACTTTTTCGAAGGGCCTCGGATGGGGCTGTGGGAAAAGGTGTGTGTGTCAGGGGAGGGGAGGCTTCTGGACTCCACCTGCAGGACCTTTCCCTTCCCTCCCCTGTGCTTCCCTTTTGGGTTCTGCCAAGGCTGGGAAGTTTAGCTTGCTCTTATCTCATTTTCTAGCTTTCCCCCAGGTCTCCAAGTGCCCTGGACTTCTCCAAGCAGGCTGCCACACATGCAGAGCCGCCCTAGGCCTCTTTGGCTTTTTCTGCTTGTAGCAATGGCTAGTCTTTAGAGGAAGGCAGCAGGGCAGGTTTATGTTATGTGGAGTCTCATTGTCTTTCACCCTTCCTGAGAATTGCACTTTTAAAGGAGATGCTTACAGAGCCACCACATCTCCAATTGCAGACTCAGACGGAGACACTCTCCGAAACCTTGGCAGGTGCATTTGGGATCCATTTTCTCTGTGTTAAAGGAGGTGCAGTCTTAGCCAAGCAAACTCATTTCAGCAGTATGTAAATGCCTTCACTATGCATTGGGCACCCAAGGCCTATGAATGTCCACTTACTAGTCTATAAACTTACTTAAAAATAACTGGGTTTTCAGACTTTTGGGGATTTTAGAAAGCATAATTTTAAAGTAGAAGGCACTTTTAAATCATGCTCCCTAGAGATAGACCTGCAGAGCTTTGCTGTTTAACCCTTTAGTAGAATATGAGTTGTTTTTACAAGAATGGGACTATAAATACTGCATTTTCTTCACTTTTTAGTATGTAGACCTCCTTCCTATGCCTGTGATAATAGATATTTATTTCTTTTAAAAGCTATGGGGGGAGGGGGGAGGCTGGTGAGACTGCTCAGTGGTTAAAAACACTGACTGCTCTTCCAAAGGTCTTCAGTTCAATTCCCAGCAACCACATGGTGGCTCAGGACTATCTGTAATGGGATCTGATGCCTTCTTCTCGAGTGTCTGAAGACAGCTGCAGTGTATTCATATAAATAAAATAAATAAACCTTTTTTTTTTAAAAAAAAAAAAAAGCAGTAAAGAAGCCCCCTCACCCCCAGTGGTGGTGCAAGCTTTTAAACCCCATACTTGGGAGGCAGAGGCAGGTGGATCTCTGTGAGTTGAAGGCCAGCCTGGTTTACAAGAATGAGATTCAGAACAGCCAGGACTACATAGTGAAACCCTGTCTTGGGGAAACACTATGAAGAAGCTGGATGTGGTAGCTCATGCCTGTGGTCCTTGCATTCAGGAGGCTGAACCAAGCGTTGACCTGAGTTCTAGACCAGTCTGGGTAGTGTAATGGGTTCCAGGTCAGCCTGTTTGAAACCCTGTCTTAAAAACACAAAAACAAGCGTTGGAGAGATGGCCCAGAGGTTCAGAGACTGGCTACTCTCTCAGGGGCCTGGGTTCTGTTTTTATTTGGATCCTTCTTCTCACCTAGTTAGCTATGTATTCTTGGGGACTCTGCAAACATGGATTCTGCCAAGTGTGGACCAAAATGCAGGTTCTTTTCTTACCATGACTTCAGTAGTACGGTGTGAGAACTACTTACATGGCATTCTGCTGTGTATTAAGTAAGCATCATGTAATCTCAACATACAGAAGGAATATGTGTCTTCGAATAGGACACATTTTATGCATGGACTCGCCCATCTGAGGGTTTTGACTTCCACACTAAAGGAGCTGGAGCAGACCTCCCATGTTACCGAATGGTGACTGTCATTGCAGTTGAGGTCTCGAGGCTCGATCGGTGGTCACCATTTTAATATACCACTTTGTCATTTTTCATCCAATTCAAAACATTATTTGTCTTGTGATTTCTTTCTTGGTCCAGAGGTGATTTAATGGTATGCTGCACAATTTCAACATATGTAGAGTTTCTTTCCACATACTATTTTTTAAATTATTGATCATTTAGGAATCATGCACTCCTGATCTCCCCATGTCTGCCCCCCCATCTCCCCTGACCTCCTCTCCCCCAAAAGAAAGAAAATGCAGCTTGTTTTGTGTTGTTCATATACTCATTGGAGCATGATCAAACTTCTAGTGGCCAGCCCCCAAGGGAAGGTGAGTCTTCACGTGCACCCTGGCCAGAAGCCATCAACATTGATTATTTTAAGCCTTTAAATGTCTGAGGGAGGGCTCCTAGTCCCAGGTAAAATAACACAGTTCACCTTTAGCAACAATAATGCATGTAGTTGGAACATATGCACACGGTCTTTGAAGACTTTGAGAAACTGCAATACAATCTTTGAAGGAAAAAACACAAAGTGTTGTATGTGGTGGCACACTGGGGAGGCAGAGGCAGGTGAATCTCTGTGAGTTCAAGACTAGCTTTGTTTGCATAGACAGCTCCGGGCCAGCCATGGCTACATAGGGAAAGCTTGTGTGAAAAAATAAACAAAACAAAACTCACCAGAAGTCAGCAAGTTGATGTGCGAGGCCCTGTCCATTCATTTCTCTGTTGCCAGCAGCACGTGGAGCTCACAAGTGTCTGGAACCAGGTTTGCCTGAGTATATTTGGGCAAAAACCTCACATACATAAAAATAGATCTTTAATAACAAAACGAAACACAAAAAGAAGCTGGGCATGGTTGGGCACAGCCTTAATCCCATGAATCTGAGTTTAAGACTAGCCTGGTCTACAGAGCAGAGTTCAAGGACAGCCAGGCCTGCACAGAGAAACCGTGTGTGTGTGTGTGTGTGTGTGTGTGTGTGTGTGTGTGTGTGTGTGT
>JADRCH010000078.1:3667259-3684806 GCA_019843965.1 Rhynchomys soricoides
GCCGCTGCTGCCGCTGCTGCCGCTGCTGCCGCTGCTGCCGCTGCTGCTGGCACATGCCTTTAGTTCCAGCACAGGGGAAGCAGAGGCAGGCAATCCCTGTGAGTTCGAGGCCAGCCTGCTCTACAGATTGAGTTCCAGGACAGCCAGAGAAACTGTCTCAGAGAAAACAAAAACCAAAAAAAAAAAAGGGAAAGAAAAAGTGTGGGCACATGCTGTTCATCTTAATATTTGGGTGGCAGAAGCATGAGGAATCCTGAGTTTGAGGCCAGTCTGATGTATAACAAGTTGTATGTTAGCCCGGGCTATATGGTAACAAACCAAAAACAAAACAAAAACCGGACGTAACTTGAGAAAGTCCCAGTCTTTAAATAACTCTGACACTTAAAAGGCCCCAGTTCTCCTTAAAACCTGAGTCTTAGCTGGGCTCCTATGAAACAAAAACAAGTTACATACTTTCTCATTTCAAAACCAGCGGGTTCAAGGTAGAGTTATGATCAAAACAGACAGAGCCGAAGCTCAGCAGTGCAGTGACCTCAGCTTGTAACATCTGGGGTTCCCACGTGCTCTTCAGGGCTTGTCAGGTCACCCAGCTCGCCTTGTAGGCTCCGGTTGGCCTACACCACACCTTCTGCTGTCCGTGGTTTCTACCACAGCGGAGGCTGCCCCGTCACTAATAGCCCCGTAGCTTGGCCTAGTTTTCAGGGACTGTGATCCTCAGTTCCTCTCCTCCATGACTCCTTCATGCCTTAACACGTGGAGACTCTTACACATTGCCAAGTTCAGCTCCAGCTTGAGACGCAGCCCTTCTCCCAGGACCACAGCTTCCGTCTACTGACCCTGGTGAATGAAATATTTCCCAGAAGAGTTGTCTGTAGTGATGCTGATCTCTTATTAATCACAGTGGATTTCTCAGCACTGACCAGCCTTGATAGGGTCTGCTTCCCTGTAAACGCCACACGCTAGGCCTCCATTGTCTTCATTTCTTTTAACATCCATCCGGGCTCCCATAGAACAGCCCAGTAAGCTCTAAGTACCTGATATTTTTCCACTCAAAGTTCCAAACACTTCCCCAATCTCCAACAAGACATGGGCCAATCCATCAATCCCCACTCCTGGAACCCGTTTCTTTTTTTTTTTTTTTTTTTAAAGATGTATTTATTCATTTTATGTGAGTACACTGTTGCCTTCAGACACACCAGAAGAGGGCATCGGGTCCCATTACAGATGGTGGTGAGCCACCAGATGGTTGCTGGGAATTGAACTCAGGACTTCTGGAAGAGCAGCCAGTGCTCTTAACCGCCGAGCCATCGTCCCTCCAGCCCGCGTTTCTGTTCTTTTGACCATGTCGCTCATTGCAGCAACAGAGAGGAAAACTGAAATCATTAGAAATTTTGTTTTACTCCCAGAACCCATTCTTCATTTTGGTTTTGTTTTTATTTTTTTAAATTCAGGTTTTTAAAATCAAATATTCTCTGTGGCTAGAGAGATGGCTCAGCAGTTAAGAGCATTGACTGCTCTTCCAGAGGTCATGAGTTCAAATCCCATGTGGTTACATGGTGGCTCACAGCCATCTGTAATGAGATCTGATGCCCCTTCTGGTGTGTCTGAAGACAGAGACAGTGTACTTGTGTATAATAAATAAAAAATATATAATAATAAATATATTATCTATAGAATAAAAAAAAAAAAAGCGCATGCTACTGTTTTTGAGACGGTCTTTCTAGCTCTTCCTGGCTGTCCTGGAACTTGCTCTTCAGGTTGGCCTCAAACTCACAGAGATCCTCCTTTGTCTTCTTCCTCCTGAGTCCTGGAATTAAAGGCCCGTGTCACCATGCCCAGCCATGAGCAGGCTACCCTTACAGCAAGCCTGACTTCAATTCCCAGGATCCAGTGCTGAGTGGCTCACAACTCCCTGTAACTGCAAGTCCAGTGGATTCAGCACTCTCTTTTGGACTCCAAGGGCACTTGCATGCGTGTGATAACACATGCGTGGTACAAAGCACACACATGTTTATAAAATAAACCTTAAAAACAGTCAAACATTTCAATACAATCTAGAGATACATTAACTTGATTGATGGCAGCAGGGACATTAGAAGTCCTTGTTTTCTGTAGTTAAGCCATTCTGTTTCTGTTAGAGAAAACCCAGCAGTTCATGACTGACCAGACAGCGTCTGTGCGTCAGTCAGGAGTCACTGGCATTGTGTGGCATAATGGCACACATGACGGCATGCATGGTACACAGGTGCATGTGGCATGCTCAGAACCAAGGCTGTACTGACACGTTGCAGAGAGCACTGCCAAAAACTCCATGGACTCACAAATGTCCTTGCTTTTTAATGGGTTTCTGATGAACGACATAGTCTCTGTTCTGTGCCACCCCCAGCCCGTGCTTTTGAGGGCTGTGGAGAGTGGGTGCTGTGAGACTCTGCCCCCAAGGTTTTAGTCTTGGGAAGAAGTTGCCTTTTTGGAGCATCTGGGAAAATACAGCTTTGGGTCTTTGTGGAGAGTGGCAGTGCTCCCAGGCCAGGCAAAGCCTGTGCTTTCGATGCCTCCAGCTCCAGTTAGATGCTACTTACTAATCTGTGACTCTGTGAGCACACCACTGTCCGGGAGCAACCTCAGGGCACCGCTGCACTCTGGTGGTCCGTGGCCTTGGTGTCTCAGAAGGTAAACATGAAGTATAACTTGGAAGAAAGCTGCAGCAGCTTGGGGATCTCTGTGGTGCACCTACCACCCAAGCAAGTTGCAGAACATTCCAGCTCTCTGGCAGGGCCCTTCAAACTTGGGAAAGTTGTTACCTCCAGCCTCTCTTGATTACGTCCCACACATTGATTTTATTTGTATGTTTTGACGTTCATGTTTGGGTAGCCTCCTTTACTTGCCCTTATATGGTCCATCCTGCTGTCACTTGGGATGCATCTTTTTCTCTGTTGTGTAGTATTCTGTTGCAGAAAAATGTACATTGTATTTATTCTGCTATTTTGGGACATCCCACAGTCTCTGTAGGCCTTTGGGAGAATTGATTTCTTATCTTGCTCCCAGAGTCACCCCAGCAGTTCCCTCCCCTTTTCTCTAGACACTCAGAACTGGGAAGCAGGCAAGTATCGATACCTGGACCCCAGGTAGATGCTTCCCAATGGGTGCCTACTCACCCAGATGCTGCCTAATCTGCTGCCACCACTGTGTGTCTTTTATGTTATCAGGAAGCAGAAAACTTGGTGGCCACAGTGGTCCCCACCCACCTGGCGGCTGCTGTTCCTGAAGTGGCAGTTTACCTGAAGGAGGCTGTGGGGAACTCCACACGAATTGACTATGGCACAGGTATCTGCCGCTGAGGGGCTCTGGGTGATTGGGGCCTTGCTGTTTTCTTCCTGTTGCCTGAGCTGCTTTCTCTGTCCTCCACACAGTCTTGGGGGCCTCTGAGCAAGCCAGGCCCCTGGGGTTTGTGTGTGATTGCTGGCTCTATCTTATTCCACCAGGTGGCGCTGCTGCCACAGGCATGGCACCTGCTGAGAGTTGATTTCAGTTCTTGGTGAAGCTGGCTTCTGCTTAGGCGCCTCATCACTCTAGAGATAGTTTATTGAGCACTTACTAAAGGCAGCTGCCTAGAGAAGAAAGACCTTTGAGAGCCTACTCCCTCCCTCACATCTCTTATCTCTCAGCCATTTTCTTTGTGCTGATGATCTTTGGCTCTGTCATCCATTTTGGCCAAGCTGTTTCGGGCACTTTAGAGTGAAGTGTTCTCTAGGTTGGGCTAGCCTCTATAGCCCAGGAGACCCCTGTTGTGATAAGGTCTTCATTTCCTCCTTTCCCTACAGTAGGCATTTGAGAGATGTGCTGTCTCCCACTTGGTTGGGGAAGGACAGCCAGAGGGAGCCTAGTGTTAAAAGTAGGCCCTGGGGAAGGCTTCCCTGGAGGCAGAGCCTGAGAACTTTGTCCTCTGACCCTCTCGCTGCTGGCAACAGTTCTGAGACCCTGGAATATGGTGAGCTTTGATTAATATCCAACTAGGAAAAAATTTCTAGGCCAGTGGGGTACCCTGGCTGTCATTTGGAAATTTGCAGGTGAACATAACTGAGCATGTGTGCACCCATATCTGGCAACTGTCTGTTCTGCAGAAGTAGCTTGAAACACCTCCCTCCAGATGTCTTACCACATAAGGAACAGGGTCCAGGGTCTAGCCAGCGCTTTGTGCTGAGCTGACTGTTGCTGGTGGGTGTGACTGGGAGAGAGGAGGGTAGCTTTTACCTTGTCATCTGCCCTCAGTGCTCGTGCAAGCTCTTACCGTGGCTGTTCAGATCCATCTGGTCAGAGCTTCCTGCCGTGCCCTCTACTGAGGACACACTAATTACTTACTTGGGCCTTTGTATGCTGTGGCTTCTGCTAAAATGGTTTCCTTCTGTCCTTTATGCTGGCCACCTCCCATTCCTTTTTCATTTCAAACAGTATTTCCTTGAACTCTGAAATTAGGGTTCCCTAGGATGTGCCTCAGTTATCTACCTGTCTCCCAAATAGCTCAACTCAAAGTAGAACTGTATTTGTACTATTTAATGTCTGTGGCCTCTGACAAATCATGGGCTCTTTGAGGCAAGGACTCATTTGTTACTGGGATCCAGCATGGACAGTGCCTGCCCACATAGTAGGTGCTCAATAAGCTGGGGTTTCTAATTCGTCAACCCATAAAGTAAGGTGCAGGAAGTCACCGTCAGGTTCCTCAGGAAGAGTGCCAGTGCTCGTGGTTGTTGGAAAGCCCGGGGCTTCTACCCTGAGAGGAGCTCTCCACCTCAGTATGGGCCTTCCTGCTCAACGGAGCTGGGTGCTGGGGACTTCTAGATGTCAGCTTGGGCTGTTTTCTTCCCCAGGGCATGAGGCTGCCTTTGCTGCTTTCCTCTGTTGTCTCTGCAAGATTGGTGTGCTCCGAGTGGACGACCAGGTCGCTATTGTCTTCAAGGTGTTTGATAGGTGAGAGTCACCTTGGAGGGGAGGAGATGGCATGTGGCACCTGGTGTTCGCCACGTGGAGGCGCTGTTCTGAGGTTAGTTCTCACAACCTTCTAGAAGAGGAAACAGACAGGGATCTGCTGTCATCAGAGTCCACTCTTCTGGGCAGCGCGTGTGCAGGGACAGCTCCTGGGACACACTGCTGTCCTGGTGTTGGCATACCTCCAGCTCTGCAGGTGCCCCATGTGCACAGCTGATTTCTGACACGGGAACCTCACCCACTTTCCAGTGGTACCTGAGATTAGAGAAAGGGACTCCCACCTAGGGTATTACAAGTTTCCAGGGTTGATGGAAATAAGCCTGGCTTCTGGGTAGTGTTTTGTCCCTCTCCCTGACAGAAGACAGCTGAATGGAAACGGAAAAACCCACTGGCTCTTTTAGCCTCCCCATTCTCAGTACCCTTTGTGTGCTGAAGAATACACCATTTCTCACCATTGTCTCTCCTCTCTCCCCGCCCCTCTGACACAGGTATCTTGAGGTTATGCGGAAGTTACAGAAGACATACAGGATGGAGCCTGCAGGCAGCCAGGGCGTGTGGGGTCTGGATGACTTCCAGTTCCTGCCCTTCATCTGGGGCAGCTCACAGCTCATAGGTACTAGTCACCCCATGTGTGCAGCTGTGTTCCCCAAGTCCTTCCTGTTCCCTTCCTTCTGCCTAGGACACACAGTGACAGCTTGTAGAGCAGGGCATTAGACCAGCTTAGAGCAGCTGTTGATGGAGGTTGGTTGCCATCGACTTAATGCTTGGAGCCAGTGTGGCCAGCTAGAGGAGGTAATGGTGGGATGTGTGGACAGGAGCCAGGGCCAGCTGCAGGACAGACGGGTGAATGCATCCAGCTCCTGGCATCAGCTGTGGGGTTCACGTTGAAAATTAGGGGCTCTTTTGAGTTGGTGGTCATCAATGTCATCCTCAGTTACACTGGAACTCTGTACAGGGGTACAGGTAAGTTGCTGCCAAGTGCTGTTTCCTGTGTGTGTGCTTCCCAGGTCTGCTCTGTCATGCTCTTTACTTTGAAAAGGATTATGGGCATGGTCAGCATCTTGGGATCTACCATTGGACAGGGTTTGATCACTTTAGTTCCATGGAGAATGAGCTGCTACTAATTAGTACTTAAATACCTGATGGCTGAGAGCTGCCCTTCTAGCCACCTTCACCACAGCCTTCTCAGAGACTCAGGAGGACACCATACCTAGTGTGACCCCAGTGCCTAGCGCGTGTGTTTGTGTGTGTGTGTGTGGGGGGGCGCTTCAGTCTTGCTGTGAAGGTGCAGAGACTGAGCCTGGAAGGCTGGGGTCATCCATCCAAGGTCTTGCTGTCATGTTCTGAGCTGCGTTTGTTTTGCTAGGGGCACAGTCGTGTGTCACCTGTGTGTAGCTGTGTGCTTTGATTGCATGAGCACTGGCGTGTGCTTCCCATACTGTGATGTCTTTCTGACTCAGCGAATGTGTACTTAGCTCCACTAGGGTTACTTTTGTTTTTCCTGTCGGGCCTGGAGCTCACCTATCTCTATACTGGGAGTAAAAGTGTATATCACCACACCCAGCTGGGGTAACTCTTAAGGAAGGTGCACACTCTAATGTGCTTAAACGGCAGAGGCTGGAGCTGACAAACCAGGAGCAGAATTGTTGTCATGGTTAAATGGATGCTCAGGTGTGTCTGTCATCTCTGCTGATTGGTAGCACATCAGGTTTGTGTGCACCAGTGTCCCTACGGGTACATGCATTGTGGCTAGCTATGTACAATGAGCGCCTCACTAGGTGACAAGGATTTCTCAGTCCCATTATGATCTTTGTGCACTAAGCAGAGACTACCATAGCTAGACGCTAGCATGCCATCGCAATGGTTGGAAAATGTCGGAGGTGAGCATCTTGTGCTCAGACTGGGTCAGGGTTGTTCTGAAGCCCAGGCCTCTCTTTTCCCAGACCACCCCCATCTGGAGCCCAGACATTTCGTGGATGAGAAGGCAGTGAGCGAGAACCACAAGGACTACATGTTCCTCCAGTGCATCCTGTTCATCACTGAGGTGAGAGCCACACCAGCCTCTGGTAGGTAGCCTTGGCTGCCTTCTCCAAGAACCAAGAGGGCTCTTTCATTGTTAAGTTTCGGTTGGATCTTCACTCTGCTGCCCAGGCTGGCCTTAAATTCATGATCGTCTTCCTGCTTCAGCCTCCTGACTGCTTGGGATCAGAAAATAAAGCCACCAACCACACTCGGCTCCCATTGGGGCTCTTGGGCTGATGGGTTAAGTTGTAGTTGTTAGCTAGACTTGGTGATCCGGCAGCAGGCCGAAAAGGGTGCCATACATTGTGTTAGGGGTTGCGGTGAGGTTAGCCGTTATGGACTCAGGTTGAAATCCCTGGAGAAGCTGAAGTGCTGGGAGTAGTCCTGTCTCTCTACCTCAGCAGTGTTCGAGAGGTGAAAACAAGCAGCCTGTGGTGGCAGTCACTGGGTCCACACCACCTGGCACATTCCTAACTGGGAGCTCTTGTCTCACTGAGGCAGGATTCCCTAGAGTATGGTGCTGGAACATTCCCCAAGGTGGCCCAGGGACTCTGAAAATCCATGGCTTTGGGCACATGCCAGCTTTCTCTCAGGATCTTGTGGACAAGAGCCAGGAGCTCATCAAAGGGTCCATAGCCTCAGGGTCTTGCTTCTAGGAGGCATTAGGACTTTTCATTTTCTCTACCTGTACCTGTGAAGAGTTTACACAGTCCTGGCTTCTCTCCGTGCCCCAGCATGTTTGCCCTATGCAATTACCCACGGTCTCCTACCCATGGATGCTACTCTCTTGGCTGCCCATTCTGAGCCTCTGAGCAGGGAAAAGCCTGAATAGCAGCCTTGATTGTAGGTTCCTCTGGTCAGCATTCGCCTCAGGGTTGTGCCAAGCTCCGGGGGCCAGAGGGGAATGACACGTTTTTTCCAAGTCAGCAAATGGAGCCAGGACTGACGGCTGGGCGGCCACTACTTGGTTCTTGGAGATATGCTGCCTTCAGCAGTGTGGCAGGCTCAAGGTCAGAAGGACTGGGGGCAGCCAAAGCTCACTGCCTTGAAAGACAGCTTTGCAGGACCTGAGTGTGCAGAGAGGGGCTGGGGAGGCTCTAGGATGAGAGGGAAGGACTGGATGGGAAGGAGCCACAGATTCTGCAGAGCTTGCTGCTTGAGACCAAAGCCTAAGCTGTCACTGCATCCTCTGGCGGCTGGCCAAGCCCCTTGCATCCCTGTCAATCATTCTAACAAGGAGGCTAGCCAGGCTGGACTTTGGGGACTGGGGATCGATCCCATGCTGAGACTGTGTGTGTGTGTGTGTGTGTGTGTGTGTGTGTGTGTGTGTGTGTTTTGTTTCGGCTGGTATAAAACCCTAAAACCTTTCCCAAAGTTTAGAATGGAGGACCCCATAGAAGGTAGTCCGCGTAACCACAAGGAGGCGCTAAAGTGCGCTGAACTCAGGTGGCTTCAGTAACAGAGGCAGGGAGTGGGAGGGGTAGGTAGCTTTTTGGCTGCTGTGCACCTTCTCTGCAAGGCTTGGTTTTCTCTTGGTTCCAGGCTCTTGGGTCAGTGGAGCTCTGGTTGGTTGCTAGGCACTGTGGTAGCAAGGGCCTGCCTGCCTGCTGCCTGCCGCCTGCCACCCGCTGCCTGCTGCCTGCCTGCCTGAGTTGGGCAGTTGTTATTGTAGCGCTCTACTGCTGTTCACAGATAGAGAGCTGACAGGAGATATAGACATGGGCACAGATGTATGGATACCCCACCCCTATAGCTGACAGGAGATATAGACATGGGCACAGATGTATGGATACCCCACCCCTATTCTTCATGAAGTTGGCAGTTCTTATTTATAGCCCCATCAGTAGTTAGAGGTCTCATCCAGACCCAGGGGCACAGAAGCCTACAGGGTGTTCAGGGCTTTTGGTTAGGGAGACCTGCAACCTTTACTGGTCAAATAAAACCCAAGGAAGTTGGGAAGGAAGCCACTTCTCTTCCCGGGTCTTGTGTCAGGACTGCTTTGATAGCCCTGGGCATGACAACAGAGGAAGCCCACGTTGCCTGGCTCCTACTGCTTCAGGAAATGTAGCCCTGGCGCCTTTAAGAGCCCAAAGCAGGCAGGAAAAGAATTTCAGTTTCAATCTGGCTTCTAAATTTGGAGTTTTGGGAAGGGAGGGATCAGATTTCAGCTGGAAGGGAAGGAGCTGACAGGAAGGCGCTGTGCTGAGCCTCCCCCACCCCGCCCATCCCCCTCAGTTACTGACAGAGGAACCATTTACAAAAGGCCGATTCTCTGGGGAGTGGAGAGGCAGGAACGCAGCGTCTGTGAGTAATTTCCTGCTCAATATGGCTGCTCTGACTCACACGATTCCCCTGGGGTCACTGCGGGACTGCAGTTGCTTGCTTGTTCTCGATCTTTCTCCTCTCCCTTTGTGGTGTGGCGAGAATGAGCTGATTTGGGGGGGTCGTCTCACCCCCAATTTCTTTTTCTCCCTCATTTTTTTCCTTTCTCTGAGTTGCAGAACCTCCTTCTAAAGGACGTGGGGGGCCTGAGGCCTTGAGGGTTCGGTGGCCTCTCTAGGGACATAACTGGGCCGGCCTCTAGCTCTGCTGCCCGCCAGACAGCCCTTCCTGAATGTCCCTTGCCAGTGAGCAAGGCTGGTCGCCCAGGCAGGAGGGTCTTAGCATCCTTTTATCTGTCCCAGGGTCTTTGCCAGGCTGCCCTGGAGCACCTGCTGTGAGACAGAGCAGCTGGTAATTCGCTTGCTCAGGGTCTGGAGGGGACCCTGTTTCACAGCTCCAGCCTGCAAGTGTACAGAATCAGAGTGGGCAAGGAGAGAGATCGAGGGCGGAGTCTGCAGGAGCGTTGGGATAAATCTCAGGAACCTGCGGGCACTGTAAACTTTGGTGCCTGGTAGGGAGCAGGGCAGGCTTTGGAAACTTCCTGTCTTCAACTGGGGTGGAGCCTCTGAGACAGGCTCTCCTTGGTGATTTTTGCCAGGGGAAGGAGGTGATATGGAAAAATGGCAGCATTTCTAATTTAAATCTAGACACTGCCCTTACTGAACTAGAGGCCTGTGGGAGTGTGGACTACCAGCTGAAGCCAGAGCAGTAAAGTGGCTGTGATGTCCTTTCTCCTGGAACTAACCCTACCTCACCCCCACTGTCATGCATAGCTTCTTCTGGAACCTTCCACTCATTCACCAAGGTCCAAGTGTCTGCTTCCCTGCCAGACTCACTGAGCTTCTCAGAGTCTTTGTGCAATGTGGGGCTGGATGCTGAGCCCTGTTCCCCAACAGAAATGCTGCCTGTTACCTGGGAAGGGAATGAGGGGGACGTGCTGAGCTGCATGGCTAATAAATAATGTACTGGCGGAATGCACTCAGGACCCAGGCTTCCCTTTCCTTGTGCCCGGCCTGAGGCTCTGATGCCCCGGAACTGCACTGGCCCTCCAGAGTGCTTCTCTGTCTTCCTGCAGTCAGAGTTTGAGCAAGAACAGCAGTGAGGGACTATCCATATGCCTGTTCATCTTGCTGCTGTGGCTTTTTCTGCCCCATTCTTGACCTCGCTAAACAAACTCTGCTCCTGTACTGATCTGGGGCCTCCCTCTATCTGCTGTGCAGAGGGCCAGATTCACCAGGGCCTCCCACAGCCCCTTTCCTGTCCTGGTGGGTACAGGCTGAGCACCCTACAGAGTGGTGAAGGGAGCCTGGCTGCTCTCTGGATGGGAACACATTTTACTCTCAGGGTGGAGATTCTCTTCCTAGGGTTGCTAAATCTGATAGGTATTGGGAATGGAGCCTCTGTGTTGTCTGTGATAGAGGTAAGCGGAGGGTGTGGGTGAGAGAGAGGTTGTACTGTGTCAGCAGGCCTTGTGGGCCAACCGTGTGCGCGCGTGTGCGTGTGTGCATCCGTAGTGCGAGAGAGCAGAGGTGGAACCCAGGCGGCCTCTGCCTCTCCAGACCCTGACTTCTTTTCCAGATGAAGACCGGCCCCTTTGCAGAGCACTCCAACCAGCTGTGGAACATCAGTGCCGTCCCCTCCTGGTCCAAAGTGAACCAGGGCCTCATTCGCATGTATAAGGCGGAGGTGAGTGGGGTCTGGCCAGCCTGCCTGCCCCTGAGCTCAGGACGGCTGAGTCTTCATCACATTGGGCCAGCTGCGTGAAACTTGGGGACCTCAGAACCTGATGGATGGGCAGTTACATGGCACTAGGCAGAGGCCTGGCTCACTTCTCCATAGCCTGGGGATTGAAACAACCTGTGCTGTGGAGAAGTCAGGGGCTTTCTTTGTCCCTGTCAATGGTCTGAGGCCTCTCAAAGCTCTGGTAACCTTAGTGTCTCCCAAAGTGACTAGGACATCAAACCAGGGAAAGGGGGGGGGTGGTCTTTTCTGCTTCCAGCTCACAACTCTGCTGCTGGGAAGGACCTTGGTTGAGCTGAGGAGCTCCCCTGCTGAAAGGTGCCTGTCTTCCTAGGGCCTCCCATGCTCTCCACAGAAAGGGAGAGAACATCTTTCTACCTGTCTGCCTGGCCCCTCCAGTATCTGGAGCTACTTGACTTTGACTTTTTTGTGCAGTGCCTCTTGGGCCGTGAGATCCAAACATGTCTCCCCCTCCCACCCCTACCCTAGCAGTGGTGCTAACAGCCTCAGTGTTGCCCTGGAGCAGCCCCTCTCTGATTCTTGACCATCATCCCATCTCTTAAGAGAGGAGTCTCCTTCGCAGAGCTCAGAGCTCACCCCATCCATCATCAGAGGCGGGACAACGAGGAAGGGTCAGCTGGATTTGGTGGTACAAATGTTTCCCACTGGCCTGGAACTCTTGGATTTAGCCTTGAAGGGGTTAATACAGCATAATCTGCCAGGTTTGGGCTCCAGCCTGGCTAGCTTTTTCTGTCCTCTTCTGGATCCTCTTCCTCCAGACTTTACATCCTGTGTTAGGCTTCAGCCCACATACCTCTCTGATCTGGGAGGCCTTCCTGGAGCTGCCCAGCCTTCTTCCTGCTCTTCAGGCCAGCCCCAGCACCCGGCACTTCACTTGGTTCTGGAGGGAGGAGCATATAATGTACAAGATGGTACAACACACGGGCCTTGGAAGCCACGACCCTTACGTTCAGCCCTGCTAGGTGTCCCTTACTGACTGAAAGGACATGTGACTAAAGACTGGACATTTCATCTGGTGCATGTCCTAAGTGGGAGCTGACCCCTGCCCTAGCTCCAGCCCTCCCCTGTGCCAGGATGGATTTGTAGAGCTATTCTGCAACTTGCTGACAGGCATGAACATCTCGAGGCTTTATAACGCCCAGTTCTTTTTTTATTTTGTTTTTAGAGACAGGGTTTCTCTGTGAGGCCCTGGCTGGCCTAGAACTCAGAGATCCGCCTGCCTCTGCCTCCCAAGTTCTGGGATTAAAGGCGTGCGCCACCACCTCCAGGTAGTGTACCCAGTTCTTACTGGCGCTCTTAATCTCTAGTCCCTGAGTGGAGGGCGGAATGAACCCCTGCTCAGAGGGCCCGGGAAAGGACTTCCTTTTTCAGCCCAGTTCTCCATCCACCAGGAAGACCCCTGAGCTGTCAATGGGTCTGATGAGGCCTGGCATCAGGCAGCCTGAGGATATGCAATTCTGGGTCTTGTGTGATGGGGTCACCGAACCTGGCTGGGTCAGGAGGTGCCAGGTTTCTAAAGCTTGGGGCAAGCTGCAGGGCAGAGAGAAAAGTGATCTTAGATGCTTCTGCTGCCCTGGGGCCTTGGACTTTCTCCACCCCAGCAGCTTCTTACCAATTTAGCTAGCTCCTGCCTGTCTATGGGCCCTTCCCCCACTTGCCTTTCTGTCTTTTCTTCTGTAAGAGCCTGAGGCAGGTTGACCTTTGACCCTTTCTGGAATTCCAGACCCTGGGGGGAGTGCCTTCCAAACTCCCACCACTTCCTGATGACATCAGCACCATGGCAGCTGCCTTGCCTCAGGCCTGGACATGCTGCTCCTCCTCCCCCCCCCCCCCCCCAGCCCCCCCAGAATGCACCTCTTTCTCCCCACTTTCTTTGCTCAGGCCTGGCTCTACACTAGAGTTCTGTCTCTCTCTGTTCTACTTGCTCCTATGTGTGCCCCTCCCACTTCTTCTGAAGCTGCTTTCTGGGGTGAGCCCATCATCAGGTTCGTCCTTTGACACAGCTAGAGCTAGGCCCTCAGCCCTGAGGCCATAAGGTCTTGTTTCCCCAACAGTCCACAGGCCCCAAGCACACCCAGGGTTGTTTAGGAGGAGGCCAGGCCTGCCTGGGAGACAGAGCAAGCCACAGTAACAGGCAGAGGTACAGTCTGTGGGCCTGGGCTCAGGCTGCCAGGGGGCTGAACTGGGCTCAGGGAGTCCCCATTCCTTTGCTTGCCACCAGGAGACCCACAGGGGCTGCTGTCACGGTAGGGCAGGGGTGTCAGCCCACTCCTATTGTCTCACTCTGAAGAGTCAAGATGTCCTTTGAGGCTAACGACTACTGAAAGTAGACCCTTGCCTCTTCTCAGTTGTGTTCAGATGTCCTCATACTGCTAGGGTCAGGATTGGAGTGGGCATTGTGGGTGGGATCTTTGCCATTTCTTATGGCTTGCTTCCCTTCTGGGTCAGGTGATGTCTCTTAGCTGCCTGTCTTGGTTTCTACTGTGTATGGGTGTCTTTGAATGGGAGGTGAGGACAAAGTGAACAAGATCACCTTCCTCATAGGCCAGGGGCTGCTCTTTAGCACTGGTGGATTCCCATAGATGTGGCTGCAGTCAGAAACGTCATGTTTGTCTGGGTCCCTGGGGATGCAAGAGGCAAGACAGGCCTCACCTCCCTGGTTTTCCCCTCCTTTCTCAGTGCCTGGAGAAGTTCCCTGTGATCCAGCACTTCAAGTTCGGGAGCCTGCTGCCCATCCATCCAGTCACATCAGGCTAGGAGAGGCTGAGCTACCAGAGCCACCCTGGCCAGGTTCCTGTGCCCTCTCTGACCCAGCACCCCTCCCGCCCACCTTCTGTTCTTTCTGTTTGACGAGAGGCTGTTTACTGAGATGGGTGCTAAGCAGGGCCTGAGTTGGGGGAATTGACCAAAGTGTGGCCAGTTTTTGACTGTCTGTCTAGTGGACAAGCAAGAAGAGAGGAACTTGGACGTGGTCCCAGCCCTGCCCATCCCTGTGCTTTCTTTCCCTCCTGCCCAGGCCCATGTGGAGGAGACAAGGACATCCTGCTCTTCCCATTGCTTTCCCTTTCCTCCCCATGGTGTGGTGTCACCTCCAGGGGCTGGCTGATCGGTCCCCGACAGCCGTGTTCCACTAGGGATCTGCTATGGGGATGGAGGGTGGGGTGGGGAGATGGTTGTGTAGGGGCTGTGGATGATGAGGCTGGTCTTCTCAAGGTACCATCCTAGGCCCTGGGGCACCTGTGTCCATCCTCATGCTGGCTTTTGTTCCTTAGCCCTTGGCTTTGCTAGGTTTCCTGACTGTTAACATTCCCCTTCCTGGGGATAGCCTAGCTATGGAGCTGCCCTGGGCTCCTGGGAAAGCCCATTGCTTGGGTGAGATCTGACTTTCCAGAACTGTTAAGCAGGGAGAGGGAGAGACTCAGGGAGGCAGAAGGACTGTTGTGTCTGTGGAGAACCTAGTTTCCTCCAGTCAGTCTCAGGCCTATTGATTCTGCTGCCTCCTGCCTGCTTTGAGTGGTCTTGAGCTTCACCTGAGGCCCTTAGCTTGCTGCTCTGCTCCCTTGGGGTCGGTTTGTGGCTTCTGTGGGAGGGCAAAGAAGGCAGCAGCCCTCTCCTCCTGCTTCCCTTTGTGAGATGAGGTAAGTGCTGGCCTGGGCCTGGGCAAAAACTCAGAATGGGTAGGGCTGCTAAGGGGGTCTAGCCACAGTCACCAGTTTTCTCCCAGAGTGTGGCTGAGCTGGTACCTGCAGGCTTCCCTGTCCCACTTGGGCCTGCCCTTCTGCACTGCCCATCCTGTGTCTGTGCCCACTTAGCTTTTGTGGAGTGAACAGTGAAAAGCACAACCCAGGGGCTTGGCCAGGGATTAACTATGATCTGGGCAGAGCTAGGACTGAAGTCATCAGAGTCACAGGCAGTTCCCCAGTGCCAGCCTTCCTTCCAGGGCCAGGCCGCTGCCTTCCTGGCTCCCTTCCCTGTCCCCATCCCCAGCCCTGCGCCTTCCTTGCTGTTTGGATTAAAGCCTCTGTCTTACACCTGTCCCCTGTGTGTGAGAGACATCTTTTCCTGACACGGCTGAGTGACTCTTCCCCACCAGGTCTCCTCCTTACCAGTTGACTTTCTGGGGATGGGATATGTGACAATGACTAAAGCAGACAACTGTTCCTAACTGCAAGGTTGTGGGTAGGTTTCTGAGCTACTCTGAACCCCAGCACCCTCATCTAGAAAATGGGTGCAATCACAAGTGGCACTGGTGACCTTGAGTCTAGGTCCGGTTCAGAACACACGCTGTGTTCTCACTGTGGCGTGTGTGTACCTCCTGAGCCTGCTAGGCATAGGTCCTAGGACCTGGCACATGCCAAGCAGGAACCAAATGGCAGCCTTCTACAGCTGCTCTGGACTCCTGCCTGCCCAAAGATGATGCTGACATTGAAACTCGCATTCGAGGTTGTTAGGTGTGGCCCTTTGTCCTTAGCCCACCTTCTGGTCTGTTAAGCTAGGACTGAGTACAGCTGTGCAGTGACACTCCCTAGACACCAGGCAAGCCTGAGAGTAGAAGAGTAGGAGCCTTTCTGCTGTCCTGGAGGCTTTGCACAAAGGCAGGAAGAGGAGCCGCAGCTCAGTCACTTTGCTCTTCCTCTGGACATCCTTGGTTGCCCACAGCCATGTCTCCAGTGTCCAGCACACTTGAATTCAAACCCAAGGCCAGCTGCTTACAGTGGAGGAGATCCATGATGGCTGACTTTACTGATCTGAGCTCCAGTTTCTTGATCTGAAAAACAGGCATAATAATGCACCATGGTTGAGCACAGTAGATCTCAACCTTCCTAATGCTGCAGTCCTTTCCAATCATAAAGTTATTTTTGTTACTACTCCATAACTGTAATTTTGCTGTTATGAATTATAATGTAATGTAAACATCTGTGGTTTCCTGTGGTCTTAGGTGACCCTGTGGAAGTATCCTTTAGCCCCCAAAGGGTTGTAACCCCCAGACTGAGAACCACTGGCTTAGTCATTTCATAGGCAATAGCTGTGTATTTGTGACCACAGCATACTAGAAAAGAACAGTATCTAGTGGGTTGTAATTGAGAAATTGGGGGTGGGGGTGGGGCAGCTGCTTTTTGAGTTACCCTTAGGCATGTACAAAGTTTTGATACTATGTCTTAGTTGGGGTTTAATGCTGTGAAGAGACTCCATGAACACAGCAACTCTTATTAAGGAAAAATTTAATTGGTACTGGCTTCCAGGTTCTTGCTTTATCTTCATGGCAGGAAGCATAGCAGCGTGCAGGCAGACATGGTGCTGGAGAAGGAGCTGAGTTCTGTATCTGCATCAGCAGGCGGCAGGAAGAGAGAGACACTGGGCCTGGCTTGAGCTTCTGAAACCTCCAAGCCCACCCCCCACTGATACATTTCCTCCAGCAAGGCCACAGCTCCTAACATTGCTGCTCTCTGGGTGCCTATGGGGGCCATTTCCATGCAGACCACCACACTATGACTCAGGGTTTTCTACAAAGTTAATATCCGAGAGCTGTGCAGTCATGTTTAAAAAGTGTCTTGGTCTGGAGCAATCTTCTAGTGTAATCCATGGGCACCTGCACTTAGGTGCACACACACACACAGAGATGCATACGTATACATATGATTAAACATAGGGCTGGGGGACTGAAGAGATGGCTCAGAGGACCGGGGTTCAGTTTCCAGCACCCACATGGCAGCTCACAGCTGTCTGTGACTCCAGTTCCAGGGAATCTGACACCATCACACAGGCAGTAAATAAACATATAACTAATTGAAGTGTGAGGCTGGGCCTGGAGAGGGCTCAGCCTGGGTCCAGAAGCTTCAGCATCAGGGTCGGCTCCCAGCACCTACATGGGGCTCACAGCCATTTGGAACTCCAGTTCCAGGGGATCTGATACCCTCTTGGCCTCCATGTGCCATGCATGCATGTAACACACAAACATACGTGCACACGAAGCACTCATACACATAATAACTTTTCAAATAAGAGTAAGAGGCCAGAGATGGGTCAGTGTTTAAAGTCACTTGTTAATCTCACAGAGGACCTGTGTTCAGTTCCCAGTATCTACATGGTGCCTCACAAATTTCTTGAGTTTCAGGGGGATCCAGTGCTCTCTTCTGGCCTCCAAGGGTACTGCACACATGTGCTTACATGCAGACAAAACACAAACTGGTTTTTTGAGACAGAGTCTTTACATAGCACTGGCTGGCCTCAAACTCACAGAGATTTGCTTGCCTCTGTCTGCTGAGTGCTGGGTGTAAAGTGTACCATCATGCCCAGCTAATAAAAACAGACCTTAAAAATAAAAATCTTTTTGTGTATGTGTATGGGGTAGTTCCAGACAGGGTTTCTCTGTGTAGCCCTGGCTGTCCTGGAACTCAC
>JADRCH010000078.1:3684906-3743093 GCA_019843965.1 Rhynchomys soricoides
CCCCCCCCCCTTTTTAAATTTCATTTTTTAAAATTTATTGAGACTGTCTCATGTATCCCAGGCTGTCTCAGATTTGATAAGTAGCCGAGGAAAAGCTTGAACTCTTGATCATCCCATGTCTGGCCGTTCAGTGCTGGAGTTCGAATACCCAGTTGTGGAGGTGCAGGAGACAATGGGGTTTTGTGCATGTTAGGCAAGCACTCTGCCCACTGAGCCCCCACATGTCCAGTTGAAAGTCTCATGATAGGTTTATGTTTACAGTTGAGTGTGCATGAGTAGATACCTTGAAGGAAATGAAGGTAAGCCCCCAGGGGAGGTGATGGAACCATGGTGTTGCTGTAGGCTCCAGCAGTTTGGGGTTTGGTGTTAGTTTGAAATGTAAGAATCCTGGGGTGAGGTAAGTGGGTATCCTGTTTGGGAGTCAATAGCTGTGTTTGGCCCAAGGATGGAATCGGGTGAGAAGTAGTCCAGTCTAGTGAGTGAAAGAAGTTCTTGGCTAGCACAGCTTGACTGCTCCTGGTGGGAGGAGAAGGGAGTGCCCCAGGTTACTGTAAACCCTCTAAAAAGGGGGTGGGGGGTTTCCCTGCTCCAGCACTGGGTGAGGTGATCAGGGAGCAGTTGGCATAGAGATCAGATATAGCCAGCAGACCCTTCCTTGCCAAGTGTGGACAGTACCCAAGGAGAGTAGGGGAGAAGCTCTGGTGGCAGAGCTCTGGCCCCACCCTTGCTGAGGACTGCTTTCCGGCAGCAAAGGCAAGTGCTGGGGTGGGGACTTGGGGACTGGGGACAAGAAGGTGAGATTGCCTGGCCCTGAGCATTAACCCCACAACTCAGAGTGTTTACTAGGCAGTCTGAGCACTCCCTGAATCAGGCTAGTCTAGCCAGCGCTTTCAGAGGAAGGAGGAGTGTGCAGTGTGGCAGTGTGTACTCTGAACCCCACAGCCTTGTCTGTCTGTAGGACAGAAGAACCTGTGGGTTGGTGAGACCGGAGGCCATGAGACTCCTCATAGGTGATGCTGGAGGGCAGAGGAGAGATGGAGTCAGCCCTTGAGGCCATGGGCAGCCTTCCCCAGGTAGCTAGAGAGAGGGTTCTTGTCCTGCCCTACAAGAGGATGCTGTCTGCTGGATTGTACCAGGCTTACCTGCGCAAGGCATGTGAGGCACAAGGGTATTAGAGGGTCTGTGGGACAGTGGGAGCCCTGTGGGCACGACAGGTGGGAAGAACAGTTCTACCTTGGAGGTGGATGAGAGGGTTCACACTGCTAGTCTGTGCTGGACCCATGAAGGGTTCCTGCTGTGCTGATGGTGTCCAAGGGCGCTCTCCGTGGATGGGCTCGTCTCTGCCCACCATCCTGAGCCAGGTGGGCCTTGAGAACAAGCTGGATTAAGCAGCTTGTGTTTGAGGGTCTGTATGTGTCAGCTTGGTTGTTCCAGGGAGGTAAGAGGAAAGGGCCCAGGTTTCTCTGTGTAGCCCAGGCTGTCCTGGAACTCACCCTGTAGACCAGGCTGGCCTCGAACTCAGAAATCCGCCTGCCTCTGCCTCCCGAGTGCTAGGATTAGGAGAAGGCCCTGCAAGAAAAAAATATCCCTGGGGGCTTGGTTGCTCCCAACATAGGTTATGTGTTTTGTTTCGGTTTTATGTGACAAGGAGGGTTTCTCTGTGTAGCCCTACCTGTCCACACTCTAGACCAGGCTGGCCTTGAACTCAGAGATCCTCCTGCCTCTGCCTCTGAAGTGCTGGGGTTAAAGGTGTGTGCCACCACTGCTCCTTCATGTTTTTTATGAATCTGCCCAGTATCAACCACTTGATAAGATGAGAGTATTTCCTGTTTCAGGAAACTGACGGTGGGGAACAAGATGGAGCAGCTGGAAGGAGGTGGCTAGTTATCAGGGAAGCTGGGCTCTAAGGCTCTCAGAAGGTCGGAGAGCAGCCTGTGAGCTGAGTCCTAACAAGGATCACAGGCCATGGGCATCACTGCAGCCTGTGACAGCAAAGCATGTAGTAGGAGAGCTGTGAAGGCGAGTGGGAGTACCGGCGTCCTGGAGCTTTGAGTCATGCTTGGGGACACCCATAGCACATTGTAATTCACTTGGACTCTCAACAGAACTACGGTTAGATTAGTTCTCTGCGCAGTGCTTACTGTTCTGGTAGGCAAGCTACAGGAGAGTAGGGCGTTGACCAGAGAATCTGTCACACAACAGTCCCCACTCGGCATAAACAGTGACTCTGATGGGAGCAAGGAGTGGGCCCTCTGTGGGTTTGTGTGACTTCTGAGGACCCTGTAGAGAGAGTGGGGAGGCACTGGCCTGCAGGCTGGTATCACCTAATGCCTTGGCACAGATACCCTGTGCAGGCCAGGGAGGTCTGGGCTGCTGGGGAGAGGCGGAGAGATTAGGTGGTGAGGAAGAGGGAAAGGTTCATTGAACCTAAGTCCCATCACCTTTGGGAGGAAAAAAGAGTAGGCTCTGAGGAAAGACACTGCTCAGCAAGGGGCGATGGGTTTGAGATGCTGCCGGGCAGCATGTTGGGCATGGCTGGTAAGGGCTGGCAGGGCTGCCCTCCCTCCTGTTCTACACTGACTGCTCTGTTCCTCTCACTCTCTTGTCTACTGGTTGATTTGACCTTTTACCCCTCCTGGGGAGCCCCCTGGTTCTTTGGGGCTCAGCTCAGGCCTCAGTTGATTGAAAGACCTCATGTAGCCTTCTAAACCAAGCTCCCCCCACCCCCACTCCACGCACTAGGCACACTGAGCTGTGGAGGCTGTGCTGCCTGTCCCAGCGGAAGCTACAGCAGCATTCTGGACAGAGGAGGAAGCAGTGATATGCTTGACCCAGGGCTGCTTGGTGCTGCAGACTCTGCTTTACTTGTGGGACTGATGAACACCCTTCTTCTCAATGGCACTATCACTGCCCCTGGGGAAGAGGGATCTCATGTGTTTTTCCCCGCTGTCCCTAAGAGTGTGCCGTACACTGCAGATGCTTGGGTTATACTTGGGAATGGCCAGGTTAAAGTCAGGACCCTTTCTGTGCAGGGATGATGAAGATTCAGGAAAGGGAGGCTGAGCCAGTGGCTAGAACATTAGACAGCACAGCTCCCAGAGTCCCGATCGGAAGTGCTATAGGCTGGAGGGAAAAGGGGACCCCAGTGTGTCTGCAGCCCAGTGACTAACAGGATGCATGGAGCCAGAGATGCAGGCCAGGCCTGAGCTCTTCCACTGGCTCAGTGTGGGCAGAGCCCTCTGCTGCCAGCTCTTTGCAGGAGCTGGGAAGCTGCAGTGAAACAGCCAGACAAGGCCTGCCCTTTACTCTCATGACTTATCCTAAGCAAACACTGGAAATACCCTTGTGTTGAACAATCAGGGCTTGTTAGAGGCTGATGGGGCAGTCACAGTGGCTGTCAGATGATGGGCTTCTGTGTTCCTTTTGGTAACAAGCTTGTGGCCAGTAAGTAGGGCAGACAGCTAAGAAGACCGAGAAATACACATTTCCTTTTGGTAGAGAAGCAAGTTCATATCCTTGGCCTCTGTCATAGGTGGTAGTGTGTTTACTCTGCCTGTGGAGCTGAGGGGTTTGGGAAATCTGACAGCTTTCCTACCATCAAGTATGGTTATAAAAATGCTGAACACTACTGACCCAGCAAATAAAGAAATTGCCAACCTTCCAGTTGGCTTTCACTTTTATTTGAGATCAAATCTCATTGTATTCCCTAGCTTGCCCAGAACTTCCTATGTAGACTAGGCTGGCTTCAAACTCACAGTAATCCATCTGCCTCTGCCTTCTGAGCGCTGACATTGTGTCATGAGCTGCCTTACTGAGCTGCTTTCCATTTTTTTAAGTAAAGTTTGAAGTCTGTCTGTCTACAATGCCTACATATCACTTTGGTTCTTAGACAGATGGAAACTGATTGGAAAACTCTCCTAAAGATCCTGAGGAGTGACATGCTTTTGTCAGAGACAGACATATCTCTCTGGTGTGTGTCTGAAGCCTCCCTGGCCTGGCATGTCCCCTGGGACGCGGCCTGGCTTTCCTGAGTCTTCTGATGGGCTAGATGCAGCTTCAGTCTTCAGGGTGAGGGCTCTTGCCTGCAGATGGCCTGGAATGGGATGAGTGGTAGAAGCCAAGACAAGATGGCTACTTTATCCAACACTGATTCTGTGGTGGGTCTAGCCTCATCCACACTATTCCCTGCCCCAGAGAGGATCAGGACAACCCCCAAGAGCTCTTTGGTAAGGAGGATCTGACACAGATGTCTGTGGCTCTGGGCAGCCCACACAGAGGCTGCACTATAGCTGATAAGCCAGAGGCCATGCTCCATATGGCTTCAGTACTGTCTCTTCAGTCAGCAGCAACCTCTCCATCAGGACGGCACCTTTGCTGATCCCAGAAAACCCTCTTAGTCTGGGTGTAGACAAATCCTATTACTCTCATTATTTGCTTGAGGCTAAGTCGGGTTTTTTAAAAAAGGGACACTGGAATCCCAGCACTGGGGGAAGAAGAGGCAGGCAGATCTCTGGGAGTTTTATGCCAGCTTGGTCTACATAGAGAGTTCAGGCTAGCCAGGACTACATTGTGAGGCCCTATTTTTTAAAAAAGTGTGTGTGTGTGTGTGTGTGTGTGTGTGTGTGTGTGTGTGTGTGTGTGTGTGTGTGTAGGGGCTGAACTGAAAAATCACGCAAACCAAAGGCAGGGTATGGCTTGTTCTCAGGTGACTAGAGCCTAGACCCAGGTGGCTCTCCTGATTGGCTACTCTGGCTGGGCTTGCAGGATGTGCCAACCCTTCTAGATATCAGCCCTTAATGTAAACAAGGGAGTCCTGGAACCTGGAGTTAGCTCACGGACTGGCTAGTGTGTGACCTAGAGCCACCATTGTTCACTCGGAGCTTTGGTTTCCTCCTATAAGCATGGCCTTATGGGTATCTGTATGAAGGCAGAGGGCTTGGCTAGTACGGTCTCATTTCATCTCTCTAGGCCTGAGGTGAGCCACACAGAGGGGTAAGAACAGAGTGCTTATTCTGTGCTCGTTCTTATGAAGCTCTGAGGGAGGACTTAGAGCAAAGAAGGAGGCAGATTGCAAGCGTACTTCCTTTCTTTGAGGAGGCCTTCTGGGGACATGGGAAGGTGTTTGAGAGCTGGGGGCAATGTAGGTGGACAGGGTCCTAGTGAAGATCCCATGGGAAGGATTTTGCTGACTAGATTACAGGCCTGTCATCCTTTCTGGGCTAGGCTGACTGGTGGGTCCTCCCCCATGAACAAGTGCTGTCTGGAGCAGCTCCTGCTCTGTACATATACTCTGGCTCTGAAAGCTGTCTACTTTTGGTCTCTGGGGGCTTCTTGTTTTGTTTGTTTTGGGTTTTGGAGACAGATTATCTGTAGCCCAGCCCTACCTAGAACTCGGAAAATTTCCTACCTAGGTCTTGAGGGACTATAGTCATGAGCCACCAAAAATACTACCCCTGTACTTGTCAGGAGCTGGTGGTTCCTGAACTGAGCCTGCATATCAGATGTGGAGCTGAATGCTTTAAAGTGTCCTCATATCTAAGAGAAAAGCACCAAAGCAGCTGACTGGTCTGGAGCTGCTAAGTTCTGGCCTGCCCTGCTGGTTAGCAGCCCCCCTCTCCTCTCTTCAGAAACCATCTTTGCAGGCTGGGCTGCAGAGACAATAGAGTGGCAAGACCGCAGCTATGGCTGTGATGAATCTTGTTGACAGTGAGATGTGCTTCTGTGCCCTCATGAGATCCCTACGACACACAGAGAAAGTGTCCCCACATCTGTTTTAGGGCCACCAGTGGCTGTTCAGGGCCTCCAGCTGCTCTTGCTATGTTGGGGTGAGGCCTGGCTGATCCGTTACTCTTGGGCCTGCATGTGCACTGCACTTCTAGATGTTTCTGCAGTAAGGGATCTGCTAGCAGGCCTAAATCCAGGTACTACCCCAAGAATGCAACCTCTGAGCAGGCCCTACTTGCTTTCCTTCCAAATTATAAACCAGATCTGTCTGCCTCTCTCTCACCTGCACCATGGTCAGCTCAGCCCCCATTTTTGGCTATCCACTGTCTGCCAGCCTGACCCAGTTCTGACTTCCACACCCTGAGCTGCAGGAGGGGTGGTCTCTCAGGCCTCTTAAGTCTTTTCAATATAGACGATCTTTCGTTTCAGTTTACAGCTGAACATGATGTAGGATAGACTGTGGGGTTTGTTTTTCTGCAGACCCTTCTCTCTGGGCATAGAAGCCTCTTTCCTAAAGAAGCCATTAAAAGAGGCAAAGATAGGGCTCATCAGCCTCCTAGACCTAGGGCTGGTCATCTGCCCAGACCTGCCAGTCAGCAGGACCTTGCCTTCCCACCTACTGTGGTTGATGCAGGGATAAAAATGTGGCCCAGGCTGTACCATTGAGTGTCATTGGGCATCCCCTCTGCCGGGGATCCTGAGCTGGGTACTCGCTGGGGATACCAGGGCCAGGGCCAGGGTCATGATGTATGGAACTCCGTGCGAAGGAAAATGAAAAGCCTATTGCTCAAACAGCAGGAAAATGACACTCCCGTGATCGCAGTCAAAACGTTACAGTGCTTTTTTTTTTTCCTAGTTAGGGCAGTTACTGGGGGTGAGAGAACACATGTAACAGATACCCAAAGAACAAGACCCTCTGCACAGCAGATGGGGGACTCAGAAAGCTGAAAAATCCTTGTGGTATTTTAAATGGTCTGTCCAATGTCATTTTAAATAAGGGGAAAAAATGATCGTATTGTCTATGCAGCTTAGCATCTGTTGTGTACCACGGGCTTCATGTACAAACATGAAACACCCAGTTTACTCTCAGGCTCACATGCAATCACAGAAATGATGCAAACACCAGCAGGTCACAGAAAGAGGAAAGCACCCCAGGCCAGTGTCCTAAGCCCCAGAGCCTCCTCTTCCTACACATATCAGCCAGCTTACCACAGGAAAGTGCTGCTGAGCATCTCAGTGCCCAGCCAGAGGGCAGTGGGAGGCTCATGCCACGTTTAGACACAGCCTGGCTGGCTACCCCATCGACTCTGGCTGCTTCAGGGCAGTGACCAGTGCCAAATAAATACATTTGAGATAGGGTCTTATGTAGCTCAGGCTGACCTCAAACTTACAATGTAGCCAAGGATGACCTTGAACTCCAAACCTTCCTGCTTTTACCTCTTGAGGTCTGGGATCACAGGTATGCACACCAAACCTGTTTTTATGAGGTGTTGGGGACCAGACCCAAGACTTCCATGTACTCTCTGCAAGCAGTATACTGGCTGAGCAACTTCTCCAACTGTCTGGGAATTTATTGACAAAACACAAGTTCAAAACTTGAATCAGCGGTTTGTAGACGCTGGCCTGTGAAGTGGCTGTGCAACTATATTGCTAATGGCAAAAAATCCAGAAAAGGCTGAATTGACTGAAATATCAAGAGACAACCATGAGCCCAGTGACGACATGTGTCCAGTGATGAAACACTGGTAGACTTCCCTATTTCCCTGCTTAGAGGCTGGTGTTCCAAACTGCCTGGCCAGTGCCAGATCACATGAGCCAGAGATGCCCAGCCTGACTCAGCTACCCACTCCTACCTACCTACCTTCTTCCCTACCTTGCTTGCTTTTTTTTTTTTGAGACTTGTCTGCATATGCAGCCTAAGCTGGCCAGAAACTCGTGATCCTCAGCCTTCCTAGTGCAGGGGCTTTACATGCCTGGCTCTGGGTTCCCTTCCTGACTTGAGCCCACTGCTCACAGTTCTACCTGTCCTGTGCATCAGCTCTCTTAAGCCAGGGTTCTTTTTTTTAGGTATTTCGAGACAGGGTTTCTTTGTGTAGCCCTGGCTGTCCTGGAACTCGCTCTGTAGACCAGGCTGGCCTCGAACTCAGAAATCCGCCTGCCTCTGCCTCCCGAGTGCTGGGATTAAATGCGTGCACCACCACTGCCTGGCCCAGAGTTCTTTCTAGAACAAAGGAAAGCTCTTTTCCTTCTCATTCAGGTTCTCTCCAGGTTGTCTTGCGTGTCAGTGGAGGGACATGTGCACGTCTGCGTGTGACTCCGGGAGGTTCTTGGGACAGGAACAGGGCAGTGAGTACTCAGGATCCTTGCAGCACAGGACTGTAGTCCTTGTTCCCGAAGAGGCAGGGAGTGCTGTGAACTCTAGCTCAGCCTGGGATATGTGACAAACCCTATCTCAAAATAACTAAGAGCTGGCGCTCTTAGTGCTGTTCAGTGCTTGAGTGTGCTGGCCACTCTTCCAAAGGACTAAGTTCAGTTCTTTTCTTTTTTCTTTTTTAGTTACATGAGTACACTGTCACTGTCCTCAGACACACACTAGAAGAGGGCATCAGATCCCATTACAGATGTGAGCCACCATGTGGTTGCTGGGAATTGAACTCAGGACCTCTGGAAGAGCCGTCAGTGATTGTAACCGCTGAGCTATCTCTCCAGCCTGTAAGTTCAGTTCTTAGGCACTAGGGTGACAGTTCAAATGATAACTCCAGTTCTAGAGGATCTGATACCCTCTTCTGGCTGACAGCCATGCTGCATACACACGTTGCACAGACATACACAAAATACACACACCCATACACCTAAAAACAGAGCTAAGGAGAAACCCAGAGGAACGGTGCTTACCTATTATCCTGGGCTCATCAACCTTCAGCCCAGGAAACTCACCAGGAGATGTAGGGTTAGGGGTGGGAAACTAGACAGGTGGATGTGGGAGTGGGAGGGAAGCTAGATGGGTGGATGTGGGAGTGGGAGGGCCTGGATAGGGAGCAAAGAGGGGCAGCCGTGTTTTATTTTAATTTAATTTTATATTTTATTTTATTTTGAGACATAGAGCCCTGGCTGTCCTGGAACTCACTCTGTAGACCAGGCTGGTCTCGAGCTCACAGATCCACTGCCTCTGCCTCCCGAGTGCTGGGATTTAAGAAGTGTTCCACTATATCTGCATTTCTTACTAAATGCTGATGCTTTTTTTTTTTTTTTTCTTAAATAGAAAAACATTTATTTCTTACATTATATTCTGGTCACACTTTTCCCCCTCCCTCAACTCCTCCCAGTTCCTCAAAATGCCAGCTCACCCACACACATCCCCATCTCAAAAAAAAAAAAAAAAAAAAAAAAGCCAAACTAGCCCAGGACAGCCAGGGCTGTACAGGGAAACTCTGTCTCAAAAGTTGAAAAACAAGCCAGGCATGTTTTTAACCAAAGCACTAAGAAGCAGTGACATTTCTGTGAGTTCTAGGCTAGCCTGATCTACAGAGCTAGTTCTCAGACTGCTAAGGCTACACAAAGAAACCCTGTCTCAACAAAACAAAACAAAAACCATCACCACCAACAGAAATCCCAAAAACAAACAAAAAAAGAAACCAAGAAACTAACACACAAACAAAGCCACACACATACAAAAATATACAAGCAAAAGACCAGTAGACAAAAATTTTAAATGCCCCAAACAAAGCAGTTTGAAACAACGACAACAAAAAGTCTACAAAAATACTGTTGAGTTTGTTTTGTGTTGGCTGACTAAGGGGGTCAGGGGCCTGTCCTGAAGTGTCACTATAAACAATGAGAGCCATTGGAGAAAACTGTTTTTCTTTGCAAGCTGGCCTCAGTTGCCACTAGTTTTTTGGGCAGAGATGGGAGCTCAAGTCCGTTTTCCATTCTCAGGACTGTGGCCCCATCCGAGTTGAACCTGTGCAGGCCTGTCAGTGCTACCTCACTGTGAATTCATAGGACATCAGTCCTGTTGGTCTGGAGGAGAGTTTTCTTGGAGTCATCTCATCCCTCTGGCTATTACAGTCTTTCTGCCTCCTCTTCTATCCACCTCCCTAAGCCCAGTAGAGAGGGGTTGAGGAAGACACTACCGAATCTTTCACTCTGCGTATGAAGCAGTTGTGGGTCTCTGTTAGTTTCAAGGTGAAGCCTCTCTGAGGACTGAATGTGGCATTAGTTATTTGGTTTTAGTTATTTTTAACTAGAAGAAGAGTACTTGGCTTTTCCCTAGGCTTGCCCTATCCAGTCTCGGGTTCTTGGTCACCCAAGCCAACAGCTTCCTCTTTAAGACACCCTGAAATGGATAGTCTGTTCAGTCAGGCCACTGTCAGAAATTTCTTTTAAGGCTGTGTGTGTGCATGCATGTGCGTACACATGCATACCTGCACACATTCAGGCTGGGGGAGGCCAAAGGCATGGGATCCCCTGGATGTGACGTTCCAGGCCCTTAGGCTGGGAACTGAACTCAGGCCCTCCCTCTCGGAGAACTGTACACACCTTTGACCTCTGCACTGACTTCTCGCTGCCTTCTAAAGTTTTGTAGACATTTGAAATTTTTTAAAAAATGATTTATTTTCTTTGTTTGACTACACTGTAGCCATCTTCAGACACACCAGAAGAGGGCATCAGATCCCATTCCAGATGGTTGTGAGCCACCATGTGGTTGCTGGGAATTGAACTCAGGACCTCTGGAAGAGCAGTCAGTACTCTAACCGCTGAGCCACCTCTCCAGCCCGACATTAGAAAGTTTTTATTGGGTGTGTGTTTGTGAGCACATACCTTCCAGGAACTGCATGTGGAAGTCAGAAAATGTACAGGAATCAGGTCTCTCTCCCTGGTCTCTAGGTCCTGGGGATTAAACTCAGGCACCTTTGAGCCATCTCAGCCCTGAAATCCAACCTACCTCTCTCTTGCTGTCCCGGAACTCACTGTGTAGATCAGGCTGACCTCAGACTCACAGATATCCACTTACTACTTTTGCCTCTCAAGTGCTGGAATTAAAGGTGTGCCTCATCATACATGGTGGAAATTCCCTCTTCTTCCTCCGCTTGCTTGTTTTGTTTACTTTGAAACAGGGTTTTTCTGTGTAGCCCTGGCTGTCCTGGAATTTAATTTTTAGACTAAGCTGACCTCAAACTCAAGAGATCTGCCTGCCTCTGCCTCCCGAGCACTGGGATTAAAGGTGTGTACCACCACTAGGCTTGAAATTTCTTTTGTAAAGACAAAATTAAAAACTGAAGAGATGGGGGCTGGAGAGATGGCTCAGCGGTTAAGAGCACTGGCTGCTCTTCCAGAGGTCCTGAGTTCAATTCCCAGCAACCGCGTGGTGGCTCACAACCATCTGTAATGGGATCCAATGCCCTCTTCTGGTGTGTCTGAAGACAGCTACAGTGTACCTACATACATGAAATAAATCAATAAATCTTTGGAGAGAAAAACTGGAGAGATGATGTAGTGGTTGAGTGTGTGCTGCTCCTACAGATGACCCAGATTCAGTTCTTAGCATCCACAGTGGGGAGGCTCAAAATTGCCAAGGCCAGGGGATCTTGCCTCTGTGGGCACTGCACTTATGTGCACAATATAGACTTCCCTCTACCCCCACCCCACCCCCCAAAAAAGAAAAACACAACAACAACAAAAGCTCAGTTTCTCAGGTGTCCCAGGCTAGCTAGCTTCAAACTTGTTATGTAGCTGGTGATGACCTCGAACTTCTGACCCTCCTGTCTCCAGCTACCACATTCTGGGATTGCATGTGCAGCACCATACCTGGTTTGAGCAGTACTGGGGAGCCAAACGAGGGCCTTGTGGATGCTAAGCAACCACTGAGCTACACCACCCATTACTGAGACAGATGTTGACTGTTAGCACAAACCAACCCCAGAGTTCCCTTGATGGATGTAGCTTTTTAATGTTTAAGTTATAATCTGAAGATAATTTTGCTATTTGTATTGTTGGAGTCACTACATTGTTGGGTTTTCTACTTGAACATCCACCCTTAAACCTTTTTAAGACGTGTGTCCTGGGCTGCACAAATAGCTCAGAAATTAAGAGCGCTGGCTGCTCTTCCAGAGGTCTTGGGTTCAATTCCCAGCACCCACATGGTGGCTCACAACCATGTGTAAAGGGATCCGATGCCCTCTTCTGGTGTGTCTGAGACAGCTACAGTGTACTCACATAGGTAAAATTAAAAAAAAAATTAAAAAAATAAATTAAAAAAAAAATTTTTTTTTTTTTTAAAGCGTGTACCAGGCCATGTGTGGTGGTGCATACCTGCAATCCTAGGACTTGGGAGGTAGAGGCAAAAAGATCAAGTTTGATGCTAGCCTGGGTTACATAGTGAAACACTCCCTCCCCCTAAATCAAACAAATTAAAACAAAACCATCAGGCAAACCTTGGCAGTGAAAATAAGATAGGGAAGGACAAACCAGCCCACTGAGTCTACATGGGCAGGGCTGGGGCCCCAGGAAAGGTTTCTATTTCTTAAGCCACAGTTTTTAACAGGGCAGCCACAGGAGAAAGACATGGCTTTTCAGGTGAGTGACAACCCTGGAAGAGATGGCTACCCAAACGGTATCTCTCTGGCTGGACACACCATTGTGAGTTAAGACTCTGCTGTGCAGGGCTCACTGCACGTATGCATCCCGGTTTTGTAGAGAAGGGCAGGAGCCTGGGACGGTAAATTACTTACTGCCACCTCCTATAAACAGAGCTCTCAGGTCCCCCAGAGTGGCTCAAGACTGACCAGGAACCACCTGCCTGGATTTGGGGCCAGCACTCCGGAGGGGGTGGCCAGTCTTTCATCAGCCACTGAACATATCTGAATGTGGCTTTCACCAGCAGAAATCTAGCACACAGCCAAGGCCTCTCCTCCCCCTCTAAGGGTCGCTGAGATAGGGGTGTCAGGCTCAGTCTGACAGGAAAAGCAACAGACAAGATTTCTGTGTAGCCCCAGCCTGCCAGGTATAACCAGGAAAACTGGTTGGGGCAGCTGCCCAGACCACTGGCTCCTCACTCATCCCCACCCCCTCCCACTGGCCCAGGGAAAGAAAAGAGTCTCCTGTAACACCAAGAATGCCAGACACTGCTGGGTCCCTATGTCAGTTGGTGCTGTGTAAGGAAACCAAGCTCAGAAATGCCAGACCATTGGTTCCCCCACCCACCAGAGGTGGGCAGAGCTGAGGCTTGAGCCTAGCTGCTATGGATGCTCCCCACACAAGAGTTTTCATGCCCGGAGGAATTGGGCTTCCACAGTTCATGGTTGACACCTCCAACCAGACCCATCCCTGGCACCCGGGCTCCACCTGTCACACTTCTGCACATGTGGCAGTGAGCTATGAGGTCCATCTTTTCCCTCTGTCAGTCCTGCCTTCCATGTCCTTCCGTCATCTGCTGGTGTGATGGATATTCCTAGTACTTACCACAAACTTTGCATCTCTATATCCAGACCTCTCTGGGATAGGCCGAGGCACAAAACTAATTCTGACCAATGACTAGGAGTGTTGTTGAGGTGAGTCACGGTCAGACTGAGGTGTACAGAGCCTACACGGGACTCTATTTTCATTTTCTGCCACCGTGGCTGTGGCAGTGTTGAGCTAGAAGCAATTGAAACATGGCGTCCCTCTGAGAGACGCCAGACTTAGCTGGACTTTGCATAGTCAACAAATAAACCTCGAGTATTTCTGGATTAACTCATCTGGTAAAGTCTGAGTTTGGTCTCCAGGATGCACACGATGGGGGGAGAGAACCTGCTCCTTCAAGTTGTCCTGTGATCTCTGCATGCGTTTCACAGCATGTGCACCCCTGTGCATCCATACACATAAGTACATAAATAAAAATAATTAAGAATAACCTTGTCCTTGTCAGATCTCTTGGGTTGGGGATTAATTGCTTATGACAGCCTGTCCAGTTCTGGCTAATCTGCTGATCTGCTTGGGTTTCAAACATTTTCTCAGATCACCAGACGCCATGATCTACCTCCTCCAAACAGCCCAGAGCTGTTTCACTTTGCTGTAACTCTTGCTTAGCAGTTTGTTTACTTCTTGTCTTCAGTCTCCTCCACTAGACGCCAGGTTCTCTGAGGCCGAGCCCTCACCTGTCTGCCTCATGCAGTCTGTTCCTAGTCCAGTGCCTGGCAGATGTAGGTACCCAAGAAACACGTGAATGAACGAATGTTCACTAATTGAGTGTTATAGGCAGCTGACCATGCTCCCGGTGAGGTATCTTTGTGATGTGCTTCTCTCAGTGGATACAAAGCCTTAAGTCACCAGAAAGTCGGAAGCTGTATTTATTTTTCTGACTTCTGGAGCATCAGAGTCAAAGCTGCCTGGGACTGTTCTCTTCTCTCCATAGCTTTACAGATGAGGCAACATGGATCAGTTAGGGAAGGGAAGTGACCCCTCCTAGGTGCCAAGGTAGGGCTTTGCCAGAACCTTCCCTACGTCTCTGGACACCTGGTCCATAGCACCTCCTACTCAGCTTAGTGGCTTCCTCATAGCATCTGCCACGTTCCTCAATACCTGCCTCGGTTTACCAAGTAACAGCACTCCTGGCAGCTGGGACTGGGATGGGCTCAGAGGTGACAACGAGACCAGGGAGATCAATCGGAGAAATGGCTTCACTACGAAAGTACCTGCTGTGAACAGAACCTGATTTTGGACCCCAGCACCCATATACGTTTTGGGTACCCAGCTTGTCACCCCAGCACTGTGGGGTAGGGTGGGACAGACAGTGGATTTCTGCAGCTCAGTAGCAAGTCAGCCTTATTGGCGGATGAGGCCAGCTCCAGGAAGGGTTACCTTGTCTCCTGTTTCCGGAAATACGGTGACGAATAGTTGATAAAGACAGTGCCAACCTCAGGCTGCTGCATACATATGTGCATACATGCCACGCCACACAGACATGGGGCTTCTATGGGGAGCTCCATAATCTCACCACACGATACGCTTGTACGTTTGTTTTACTTCTTCTTAAACAATGTGTGTGTGTGTGTGTGGGGGAGCTGTACAGTGTGCTCTTCTGGCCTCCACGGGCACCAGGCACATGTGGTACAGGCAAAACACTCGTGCACAAAAATGTTTTGTTTGTATGGGTGTGCGCACGCGCTTGTGTGTGTGTGTGTGGTATCTCTGTGTGTACATGCACATATGTGTGTGTGTGTGTGTGTGTGTGTGTGTGTGTGTGTGTGTGTGTGTTTGTACCATGCACCATGTATGTTCAATAACAGTGAAGGACCAGAGGACAACGGATTCTCTGGAACTGGAGTTACAGATGGTTGTGAGTCACCACCTGCATGCTGGGAACCAAACCCAGGTCTTCTGCAAGAACAATACATGCTCTTAACTGCTAAGCCATCTCTTTAGCTCCAAGGGAAAAAAAATTAAACTTTTTTTTCTTTTCTTTCTTTTTTTTTTTTTTTGAGACAGGGTCTCACTGTGTAGCCCTGGTTGTTCTGAGAACTTTCTAGGTAGACTAAGGTGGACTCTAACTCACAAAGATTCTACTGCCTCTGACTCCCAAGTGTTGGAATTAAACACTTCTATGCCTGGTTAGAAATATATATATATATATATATATATATATATATATATATATATATATATATATATATATATTTACGACAGGGTTTCTCTGTGTAGTCCTGGCTCTCCTGGAACTCAGAGATCTGCTAGCCTCTGCCTCCAAAGTGCGGGGATAAAAGGTGTGTGCCACCATTGCCTGGCCAGAAATAACTGTTTTAAATGGTTCCTCCCACCCCTTGAGATAGGGTTTCAGATAGGCTGGCCTGGAGCCTGCTATGACCAAGCTGGCCTAAAACCTACCTCAACCTCCACTCTGCCGGACTCTATTTGTTCATTTTATTTCTTTAATTGTGTGATTACATGCATGTATGTGCACTGTGTGTATGCCTGCCACACACAGGCCAGAGGTGGGCATCAGATCTCCCGGAACTGGAGTCAAAGACAGTTTGTGAATCATCTGCAAGAGTAACAGTAACAAACACTTTGAACAAAGGAGCCACCTCTCCAGCCATTTGTTTGTTTGTTTGTTTGTTTGTTTTCAGAGCTAGTGATCAAACCCAGGGCTTCATGCATGCCAGGTGACTGCTCCTTCATCGACTACACCCCTGACACACACTTGTATTCTTGGCACATAGCTCATTCAACAGTAACAGAGGGCTGGGGAGGGCAGAGAAGATGACATCTTGACACAAGAGTCTTCCTGAGCACATGGGAGGCCCCAGCTTCCAGAAAACCAAAAGAGGCTGGGCTCTGCTCCCTCGGGGTGTTTCTCAGCAGGTGCTTGTCCCAGAGGGGCTGGACAAGCCTATGCCCTCTTCTCTGCTGGGCAGCTCATTTACAAAAACGTCAGTGCCTTCTACCTCTGCTCCCGTACGTACGCTGTTCATTTTTTTCTTCTAAATATAAAACATGCTTATTGTAGAAATTCACGGACTACAGAAATGTGTACCTGAAGATGCATAGAATCAAGGTCATCTGTAGCCTCCCTGCCTACTGTGGTCCCAACTCTTAAGGACCTATTCAGTCTTGCTTATTTGAACAGGTGACTAGATCATACTGCCTGTATCACAGATGTCCCTGGGCCCCTCCAGGAGGCCACGTTGGACTTGCGGGGTCCCTGCTGGCTGACATCCTTAGCTACCTGTCAAAGCCCTTTTCGGTTCTATCTAAAATCTCAAGGACCTACATGAGTTTTCCCTTGCAAGCAGTATCCTTGTCCCCAGTCCCCTGGGAGTAACCCATGTAGGCCTCCTGCCCTGGGGTCTACTAGGAGAACCCAGCCCCTGCCTTGGGTGTGCAGTTTTCCTTCCCTTGGTCATTCCTGAGTAGTGAATCAGGAAGGTACAGGATGGTCCCATGCCAAGAGCAGACCATCTTCTCCAAAGCTGTGTTGACCATTTCTTGTCACCCAGGTCCTCAAGTGGCCCTGCACTTGAGGACCTGGGGACTTAAGTCCCCAGGTCTTACCAAATCCATCAGAAAATCCCTCCTCAGCCCTGAGTGCTGCACCCCATCCCCCACCCCTCAGTCTCTGGAGGCAGCTTCTGCACTGCGCTTACCAGGTGCCACCCTTTTCTGAGAGACTTTTCTGCTCATGAGCTTCCAGTGACAGGCATCAACTACCGTCAGGCTTGGCCACAGCTTTCAGAACCCACAGTCTTTCCCTGGAATTTTTTCAGTTAGCAAAGAAGTTGGTCCCTTTCTGGTAGCAAATCTGTGAGCTGGCCTCAAGTTGGGAGGCCAGAGCCGCCTTGTCTACAGCATGAAGCTGGTCTGCAGTAAGAGAGTAGGGAGCCTCAGAACACCAAGAGAGAGAGCTTTGGAAATCTCTTGATTGTATCCAGCTGTGCCTGAAACCAGTGGCATCCCTGGCCACTGCACGGTTCGGTACCACAATTCCTTCTGCCCAAGCTGTCACGGACCCAAATTCTTAAAGGACACAGGTGGGAGAGTCCCGGGTAGGGTGAATCACAAACACAACTCTGTCTTCTCTGCCTTTGTTCTGTACTCTGAAGAAGGAAGCACTGAGTGTGTGTCTAACCTGCCAGCTCAGACACGACTAGATCCTGTAGTCTAGTGTACATTCAATAGTGAGTTCTCCCTCTGTCCATTTAAGCCACATCCAGATCAATTGCCAGCTCCAGTCGGAAGGTTACAGATACCCTCTCCACCAGACTGGGAGCGCAAACAGGTAGAGGCTGGCTCCCAAATGCTGTGACCTTGGACATTATGTTCTCATTTCCGAAAGGCTGGATCCACCTCTAAGGGTGGCTGGGAAGTTGAAATTAGTAATCCACAGAGGCTTTTGCTATTCTGGCTATTTATTGTTTTGGTGGTGTTGAGAGAGCTTTCCCAAGGCTAAGCAACCAGCGCACACTTTGTAGATGCATGTCCAGTGGACACAGACAGACACAGCACTTGGTGTGCATCCTGCTTCTCTGCACAGTGACCCTCCCGGAAGTTTAGAGCACCCCCAGCCTCAGGCTTCTCTGGAGGGTGGCTCAAATCTCTGTGAGGTTCTACTGCTGTCATCTTGGCATCTAGCTCCAAGCACAGCTAGAGAAACCGGCTTAGCCCTTCCCCAGCATCAGAGGCAGCCAGCCTTGGGATGTATGTTTTATGTTGAGGAAGAGTAGATTAGCTGGGGATGACCAGGGACTCTGTTCTCTGGATGGTGTCTTTTGCCAACCATATGGAGCCCTCAGTCTCTTCTAGTTCCCCTACAGCCTTGGTCTTGCTGGAGGGGACCTGACAGCTCCACGCCAGTGACCCGATGCCTAAGACTCTTATGGCTAGACAGCCCCATCTCTTCCCCTACTGTTTCTGTGGTGGTTTGCCTGTGGAGCATCAGTCTCTCCCGGGGAGTTCTGGGCTGCCACGTTGTATGCTGCATAGGAAGCTCCAGGGGCTGTGAGTGGGGTGAGGAGAGATGCTTGGAGATTCACGTGTTGGAGGGCGGGTGTGGCCCTCGATATGGTGCTTGGCCTTAGTATCAGGGCTCTGTGGCTGGCCGTTGTTTGTTATTTCAGGGGGAATGTCTGTGTCTCCTGTAGAGCAGTCCTCAACCCTTTGTATCATTGCTCAGGGTACCTGGGCCCTGAAAACGTGAGGCTGGGGGTCCTCTCTTGTGCGGCTCCCCGAGATCTCCCCCCAACTGCCAATTTCACTAGATCCCAATGTACCCAATGTGTCCTGAGCTAAAGCTCAGAAAACCTGCGCGGGTAGGGAGGAGAGAACCCTAGTCTGTAGTCTTGCTCATCTCAAAGCTTTTATTTCGCACCCCTCACACCCCCACACGTCTTAGCCACACCGGTCCCAAGGATAGATGCGAAGGTCCCAAGCCCCTCACTGGGAATCTCGCTGTTCCCAGCTCCACGCTCCCAACAAAGGCGTCCGACCATGTGCCCTCCTCCACGCGGACTTGGAGTGGGAAAGCTCCGAGATTGGGGTCCCTGATCAGACCAGGGCTGGGTGGGGACGCGATGCTAGGACGCGGGTGCCTGTGGAGTAGCCCCCAGTCGCCCGGCCGCCCCCGGCTGCGCCTCGCCCACTCCCATCCGCACACGCTGCAGTGCCTTCCAATGGGCGCTAGGGGGAGCCGTGGCAACTGGCTTGGGATTGACTCAAAACTGCATCCAACAGCTATTTCCTTGGACTTGCCGAGGGAAATGGGGAGGGGGGAAGATGCACCCCCTCCTTAGCTCCAGTATCTTCCCGTGGGAGGCCGAGAGCACAGTCTTTGGGTGTGTGGGTGAAGTGAAGGTGTCTTTTCTCCCGGTAACTCACACCTCCAGAGCATTCCTCTTACCCAACCTGGATCGCGGACCTTAGCGCCCCCCACCACCCCCGCGTTTTGGAGTATCCCCAAGAACTTCGCCACGCGCGACAGCGAAATCCGGAGCCCAGCAGCCCCCCAAGAGTGAATAGCATCCGCCTCTCGTCTGAGCTTGGGCGCTGGGCGACAGCGCCTCCTCTCGCCCAGCGGGGCTTATGGGGTGGGGCGGCATGAGTCGCCTGGCCGGAGGCTGGAGCTTTTGCGCAGAGAAGGGGAGCACGAGGACCAGCCAGTGAGAGCCAGAGATCTTTAGGGAGGCAGCCAGAGACGAGAGACATTGCGAGAGACGCTACTACCCCCAAACAGCAAAGGCTGCCGTTTTATCTTACCCCCACCGCCCTCCACGCCTCCCCGGTTCTTCTTTCCTATCCCTTTAGCAAGGCTGGAACCACCCGTGTGCCCTGAGGCCGGAGCCGCGGCTCCAGATGTGAATTTGGTTCTAGTGGGAAGAACCCGAGCTTCCTTCGGTGCCTTGGCACATTCTCCCACTCTGAGGTCATTCCGTAGGTGGTCAGAGGGGAGCGCGCGCCTGGAGCCTTCCTGCTCCATCCACAGAAGAGGGAGGAGAGGCGGGCGGGAGGGAGCAGAAAAGGAGAGGGGAGGGGCGCGAGGAGGGAGGGAGACGCCGCCAGCACACCACCAAGTGGCACTGAGCAGTGATAACAAACTCAACTTTAAAAAAAAAAGAAAGAAAGAAAAGAAAGAAAAAGGAAAAAACTTCTCAAGTTGATTGCTTGAGCCGTGCGGACGTGCAGGCGGAGGAGCAGGGCAGGGAGTGTGGGTGGCCCAGAAGTCTCCCTGCTGCAGAGACTAGGGGCCAGCTAGGCCCTTGCAACCCTGGTGGTGTAGGGAGATAGGTTGGAGGCTGGCTCAGTTTCCAGCTGGAGACCCTGGGGCAGCGGGTTCTCAAGGGGGCAAGACCCGTTGGTAAGGAGAGCATAGAGAGTAGAAGACCTGTAGCACCGGCCTCCATCCCCAGAACGTAAACATACCAACTCCCAACCCTGGCTCCATCCCCAGAAAACACACACACCCCGACTCCCAACCCTGGCCCTGCGGATGTGGGCAGATCCGGCCCACCACGGCCCTGGAAAGCTGGAGTTTGCTTGCGTGCGTGCGTGTGTGTGTGTGTGTGTGTGTGTGTGTGTGTGTGTTTAGGTTTTCTCACCTCTAGGCCCATGTGAAAGCAAAGAACCACCATACACTCTACAATCGACTTTTTATTAAGATTATAAATTTAAACAAATAACCTGAACAGTTTTACCCGGTGAGATACAATTCAGTATGCACAAAAATACAGGAGGAAGAAGGGCCGGGAAGGCAAGGTTGGCAACTTGTTTTGGAGTCCCTAGGGTGTTGATGGCAGAGACCCAGAGGGGCACTAGGCGAACCTCACCTTCTCACAACAAAAGGTTTTTAAATTAAACAAAATCTATCGAGCTGAGGACGCAGACAGGGTTCTCACAGGCTGGAACAATGCTGGTTTCATGAGATGGGACCGAAGGCTAAAGCACGAAGAGGTAACTTTGAAGCGCGCACAAACACTACAGCTGACCAGGAGCTAAGCGAAAAGTCTCCAGCGCAGTCGGCGGTCCGGGCCCCTCCCTCCCCCGGGGATCCAGGTGAAGGAATCGACTTCCTTTTTTGTTTAGTGAGGACCGCAGTGCTGGGCATGATGGGAAATGTAGTTCGCCCTGCTCGCCCTCCACCCCTTTCCCAACTGTGCTGAGTGTCAGGGTGTCCCCCCACCCCCGCCCGAGTCCGCGAGGCGGGTGGAGGAGGGGGAGGAGGACGGAGCCAGAGGGGCGGGGAGAGGAGGGGTTCTAGACGCCCAACCCGGCAAGAAAAGAAAAAAAAAAGTTGAAGTGTTTTCATTTCTGCCTTCTCATTTTGAGAACTTTGGAGGCCGCCCCCAGAGAGGAAATGTGACCGAAACGTCCCTTTTGGAGATAGTTTGCCTTTGTTTTTTGCTCAGGGTTTCACAAGACCCGTTCCTCACCCTAGAGAGGCACTCAGGAGAGCGGAACGTCGGGCTTCCCGGCTCTGACAACTGATTAGAATCAGCGTCCTGGGCCCCGCGCCCTCCTGCGTTGCGCCCCCGGAGCGCCCGGGCACCCAACCTCGCCCCCGGCGGCCCGGCACCTCCTCCGGGCAGCAGCCCTGCCTCACGTGGCAGGCTCCTCGCTAAACACCACTGCAATCAGTACAATAAAAAGGGGGGGAAAGAGTAAGAGAAACACAAAGCATACTTAAATAGGCGCTTTTTCTCTGCAAAAATAAAGTCCAAGATTTTTAGATTTTTTTTTTTTATTTTACAATTTATAAAACATCAGCCTCTGCTCGCCCCCAGCTCAGCCCCGAGTGGCTGGGACTCGCTCGCTCCCTATCGCCCCTTGGCCGAGTCTTTGTCTGGCCCCAGCCCCGCGGGGCCCAGGGTCCCCATGCCCTCGGGGGTCCCTAGAAGGCGACAATGGCTCGAGTCCAGGCGCCGAGGCTGGCGAGCGCCTGCTTGGCGCACAGCTGCCCGTTGAGCGGCGGCGGCTGCTCCGAGGAGTCCGGCTGTCGGCTCACCAGCCCAGAGAAGCCCGAGCCAAAGATGGAGATCAAGTTTGAGATGTTGGACGCGTCCGGGGACGAGTCCGGGCAGAAGTCCTCGAAGCGGGCGCGCTTACAGGGGGCGAACGGGGTGCCCCCGGGGGGCTCGGCTCCCAGGTCGCCCGCGTCCTCCTCGTCGTCGTCCTCTTCCTCCTGGCCAGGGTAATACTTGCGCTTGCAACCAGCGGCGGACGCCAGACCGGGTCCCGGAGCGCCCTGGCCACAGCAGGGGCAGTGGGCGGAGGCGCAGCAGTCCTGGTGCAAGTAGCCGTTTTCTACCGTGGTCACCACGTGAGTGTCCAGGTCCAGCACGGTGGTCTGGCTGCTGCAGTGCACGCCGAAGTCCGAGGGGGCCGGGTACGCGCCCCGGTAGAAGCCAGGGGATGAGGAAGGGGCTGGAGAGGCGGGCGGGGAGGAGGCAGCTACGGTCGGTGGGGCAGCCCCCGGAGGCGCCGAGGGCGCAGAGCAAGCGGCCGGGACGCGAGGGTCCCGCGGGCAGAGCGCGGTGGGCGCAGGCGGCGGCAGCGGCGCAGGACCCGTCTGCAGCGGCTCCAAGTGCTGCCCGCGGTGGGGCGCGCCGTGCGGCGGCTGGAGCGCAGCGCACCCGGGCAGCTCCGAGAGCGCCCCCGCGCAGCCCGCGGGCGCCCCGGCCACCGCCACCGGCGCCGCCGCCGTGCAGCCCCTGGGCGCCGGGTGCTGGTGTTGGTGCAGCTGCTGCTGGAGGTGCAGCTGGTGAAGCTGGTGGAGCTGGTGCAGCTGGTGCCGGGCGACCGGCTCGCGCGCCTCCGCGTCCCCGCCGCCGCCAAGTTGGAGCGGGCCGAAGTCGGCCGCGCTGGCCGGCATTCCGGGCGCTGCGTAAGCGAGGTGCTGGTGCTGGTGGTGGGGCGGCTGCTGTTGCTGCTGTTGCTGCTGGCGCCGGTAGAGCTCGGCGTAGCGCTCGCTCAGGTAGAGCTGGCGCGCGTTGCGGAGCACGTAGGACACCAGGAGGTTCTTGTGCAGCTTGATGCCGCCGCGCTGGGTCCGGGAGCTGTGGATCTTGCGCAGGGAGATGCTGATCAGGCTCTGGGCGTCCAGGGCGCACTCCATGCTCCCGCGGAGACGCGGGCGGCGGAGCAGCCGCCTCTGGTGCTGCGAATGCTGCTGCTTGCGTGGGTCTCCAGTAGGTCGCCCGGGCGCGCCGGGCACAGGGAACCGAGCCCGGGTCAGCGGGTCGGCGACACTCCGAGAGAAGTCGCCACCATGCGTTGCGCGCCACCCGCAGGCTCACGCTCCCCAGACGGCGCCAAAGCAATGAGCCTCGGCCGGCCCCGGCCCCAACTATTTAGCTGGGCAGCAGCGCCCCGCCCCACTGTAGATTAGCCAATAGAAGAGCGCAGAGCCTTCCGACTGACAGCCACTGCCCGCCCCGGGTCCACTGGGCTGGCCAATCAGACCAAGGCGGTTCCTTTGTGCTATTCAAATAACGAACGGACCCCGGGCCTCCAACGCCGCTGCTGCCTCGAATGTTCTCCTGGGGCCGCGGCACCTCGTGGGACTCGGAGCCTCCGAGGTAGTCGCTCTCAGCTTTGGGTCGCCTCTTGGGAGCCACGTCGAAACTCGTAGCTCCCCTGGACCTGGCTCCTGGAGCTGGGGGTCGGCTCACCTGAGCGCAGCGGAGATGCTCCGCCCCCTTCCGCTTGGTTGGGCTTCACCTGCCGCAGGTGCGCGCGGTTCCCCGCTTCGGGCCACGCGGCGCCTCCTCTTTTCCACCTGCCACGGGGGGTAACCTGGGCGAGCTGAGCCTTCTTCCGAGAAAAGCTGGTGTGTGGGGGGGCGCACCTGGGAACTGGGGTACCCTCTTGGAAGAGAGAGTTTGGGGCCTGATTACCTGATGTGTTAGCCCAGGGGCCCCCCTTCTGTTTGACTCAAAACCTGTGAATTTTGATTGTGAGCCTGCACGGGTTGGGGTGGGGGTTGGGGTTGGGGTATTGGGCTATGAACCCTCCCCAAGCTTCCTCCTACTTTGGGTGACCTCTTCTTTCCTGACTTAATATCAATGACAATAGAAGTCCTTACTAAGTGCCTAGCTTGGATCTCTTACCGGAAAGGTCTGAATTCCTCTCTGTTAGGTTCTTGGAGCCCAGGCTTGTGACCCGCTTGAGTGGAGCAACCTGTTTTTATTGCAACCCTGAGCCCTAGGAGTACCCAGGCCAAGGACTCCTCGACTTTTATGTCCTTGTTCTGAGTTATCTACCGACCAGTTGAGGACAGATGGCAGAAGAGAGATATGCCTGGAGTCTCTTTTTGTATGGAGAAGCTTAAAAAGAGTAAAAGAGCAGGGCGGGTGGGGGTCCAAGATGCCAGCCGGAAGCCACATCCACCGAGTTTAAGGTTCCTTTTAGTACTTAGGTCAGCAAATTGGCCCAGGAAAAGTCCAGGGCTGGGCCCCTAAGGGGCAAGCAGCAGCCACAGAGATGACGGATGGCAAATGGGACCTGTGGTGCTGGGGAGTGGAGGCTCTTCTGAAACTTTCTGTCTTTGGACCCTCTCAGCACCTCTGTTCCTTGGCTGCCGTCTTAAGGAAAGCACTCTCCAATTGTTTAAGTTTTGGTAGATGTCAAAAGCAGGGACCTGTATGCTCAGGTTTTCAGATGAGGAAGCTTAGCCACTAGCTCTAAAGAGGCTTTGTCCAAGACCCCAGGCTCCAGGCACAATGCTCTGCTCTGTGCCATCTGAGAACTGTTAGAATAGCTTCCCTCACCCTGTGTCAGAGAGGCCAGGATAACACTGTGGGAGTGGCGCTGGCATCCTATTGGCCGTGTGGCATTAGGGACATGCTTCAGAATGGACCCTCATGAATCCTGGGGGTGTAAAGCCGTGCTTCTGCCTACCTTCTGAATACCTGCCTCAGACGTGTACAGGTTCAGGAAGGGAGTGGGATGCTCCCATAGCTGGGAGCACTGAGCTGGAACCAGAGGAGTCTGTGGCTCACAATGTGTGCTGTTCTTTTCCAGTATTTACTGAAGAAACTTGAGACTTGAAAGAGGTAGGGGCAGGATTTGAACCCAGTTCTGTAGGTGCCTGGAAATATGTCAGCGGGGCCAAGTGCACGTATTCCGGCCCAGCTCCTGATGAATGATTTAAGGCACCTACCCCATCCATCCATCCATCCATCCATCTATCTATTTATTTTTGCCAAGTGTCCCAGGACCAGGATTCTCCAGAGCTCTTGGGGAGGCAAATATCATTCTTGGTTCCTTAAATTCATAGTCATTCTTAGCACTGTCTTAGCACAGAAGATAGCTCTAGGGACCAGCCTCGGAATCAGAGTGGGAATAGAAATGGGTGGTGGTCCAGGAAATCAGGCCGCTCTCTTGGGCGTGGTACTCCCCCATCACTTCCCTAGCCACCACTAAAGGTGAAGTTCTTTTCTGTGTGAATGATGAAGTCTCACTCTCTGAGGCAGTTGAGCACCACTGAGCCACACCCCCAGGCACCAAGGTGAGTGCTGAAATCTAAGGCCCTTTCACTTGTATGAGCCCTGGGGGTGGGATGGGGTGAGGGGTGGAGACAGGCAAAGTGTGGCCGCATTGGGGGGGCCTTCTTCTCGGCTGCCTGTTCTCAGCCTTCCTTCTCAAGGATGGATGCGTGGGCTCTGGGGTCAGCAAGCTGAGCAGTTGTTTGGCTTAATAAAACCCCTTGATCTTTTTTGAGGTAGCTCTGGGCAGGGGAGTTGCTGCAGATGTTTCAAAAAACCTCCCGATCAAGGAGGCAAAGGACAGCTGAACTCTGTGTGTGTGTGTGTTTGTGTGTGGGGTGGTGTCCTGGGGGAGGTGTGGCTGTGACTGGACGTGGCACCGGGTAGGGATTTATAAATATGGATAAAGTGGGTCAGTTGTATGCAGACCTCTGCTCTGCTTGGGCACACAATGGTTTGGCAGAATGCTACAGAGACCATTCAAGACTATGAGTGTGTGTGTGTGTGTGTGTGTGTGTGTGTGTGTGTGTTTGCGCACACATGCGTGCATGTGTGTGTGTGTGCTTATGTGTGCGTGCATGTGTTCCTGTGAGTGAGCAGGGCCCTCAGCAGTCACCTTGTGGAGGGGAACAGTGCACAAGATGAGGTTTCTAGAGATCACCTGGGTGAGGTTGGAGCGCTCACCTTTCTTCCTTGAGTTGGGGAGATTACATCTGGTCTGAATCACCGGTCCCTAGAGGAAGTTGATTAATACCTCAGTATTTACCAAGTGTCTGCTGGGATGGCAGCTCAGAGCAGGGCAAGGATCACTGGGGACCTGAGTTCTAGTCAAACCCCAGGTGATGCCAGCCCTGCGTGGGTCAGTGCCCTTATGTCCTGTGAGCACACAGAGGCTGCATACACCAGACCTCAGGCATCTAGGACGGTACCTGGCCAGTGATGAGACTTAACCTTTGGGGCTTTGGGATGGTTTTGGGGAGATGCCCAAGTGGAAAGCATCTTGGAGGGGTTGTGCTTGGGAGCGGGGAATAGACTTCTTAGGTTTGTTTACAGGCTCACTCTCCTGAGAAGCTTTCGGAACCTTTGCCTGGAGGTCATGGAAGTGTAAGGAAGAAAAGACACAGTTGTCCCCTGCAGTGGGGGAAGGAGATGGTATCTCACAGAGCAGACACGGGAGGCCCAGGAAGCTCCTTGTGATAAAACCAGAGGGAGAGATGCTTTCCACAAGTACAGAGTCAGGAAGGGGGTGCAGTGAGGCCTGGTTTACAGTAGGTGCTCAATAAACATCTGTAGGATTACAGTGAATGTAATGTGTAGAAGCTATAACGATTAAGGCCAAGCACCCCTTCTCCCCATTTCCAGACCAGTAAACTGAGGTCCAGAGAGGGGTGGGGTGTGTTCTGGGAATTGGCTTAGATGCCCCTTCAACACCAGCCTATCTCCCTGTGCTCCAGCCTCTAGCTGAGGCTGTGGTTGCATATGTGACTTGCTCTACAGGGTCAGAGACCCTGGGCGTCATGTGGCAGCTAGACATGGCAATGCAGGAGTCACTGCTGCGACCTGAGTACAAGAGGAGTGATTCTTAGATGTGGGACGTCATAGTTGTACCCCAGGCAGGTTATCATGTAGTCAGGAGTGCCGGGGAGCAAGCTTGGGGTCTTGCAGCCAGGATAGCAGCTATTCTCAACCCTAACGGACCAGGTAGACGTTAAGATCCCAACGGTGTCTGGCTGCCTCACATGGTCCTAGCAAGAGGCGCAGTCCCAAGAAGACAATGAGGCCTGGCTTCAGTGACCTCAAGGACCTTCACCTAGTAAGAAAGACTGGCCTCCTCCCAGCTTTGAAGGACTTGAGCCCTTACTCTCACCGGGTCAGGGCTGAAGCCGGCCCCAGTCATTAAGGTGGGGCCTCCTGTTTTCCATGCCTCATGGATGAAGCAACAGAGGCACAGAGTAGGCCCTTCCTGAGGTCATACAGTAAGGAGGAGAGGTGGCAGGACCTGGGGGAGATGCACACCATACTGTGGGTGGGTGAAGGGGTGCGGTCCCCTCCACTCACACACACTAGCCCTCCAGGTGGCTCTACTTGTGGACAGAATGTGCAGTGTCACTATTATCTCTTATTCCGTGGGTTTCTGGACACTTGGGCTAGCTGGGTGTACATTTGTTTATTCACTTATTCAGGCTACAGGCTAGCCTACTTGCAGGCACTGGCTAGGCTGAAGGAAGAACACATAGCAGGCCTCACTGTCTGGAGTCTGATTTGAAGTGTCCTTTTCATCCCTTGTCCAATCCGATTAATTGATAATGTCTGCCTGGAGCTCTGGGTGAGAAGGAATTTGGTTTGTGCTCCAGTTGATTAGTGATGTCTGCCAAGGGCTCAGCTGGAGCCTTCAAGACCAGTGTGCTAGGCAATTTGGACACCTGGGGTTCCAAAAGATTGAGTGTGGGTTGTGGGTCCAGCATCAAAGGAGAGGAAAGTCCTTTGAGAAGCTGGAGGAAGAGAGAACAGAGCTGGGAAGGAGTGATAGCCCTTTCCTCTCTCCCTCAGGTTCTTACCCTGGGTGGGTTGGGTTAAGCCTCGTTGACCTGGGTTAGGTGATTTGGGGGCTGGTGTGAATGGCAACGGCTAAGCCCTCTCTCTGGGAGTTGTTCTTAGAAGTCAGTACAGACCTTTGTCCCTGCACAGCTCTGCTGGGAGTTTCTAAGGCTCTTAGAACAGAACCTTTGGATTTTATTTTGGTTTGGGTGGTAAAGGCTGCTGAGGAGGATAACATCTGTCCCTTGGCCCCACACCTTAAAGGACCCCACTGCATCAGCACTGGGTTTGGCATGAGCTACTTTTCAGTAATTCTCAAAGCAATCTAATGTAGTGAGCAGTGTTGCAGACCCATTGTGGACTGAGGCTCAAGGAAGCAGGGTTCTAAGCGTGGTGTGGTGGCGCATGCCTGTCATCCCAGCACCTGAGGTGCAGACAAGAGGGACTTGGGCTACAGGTCGATCTTAAGGCCAACATCAGTAAACAAAACCAAATTAAACCAAATGACACAGACTGGCACTGGGTGTGTTGGCTCCCACCTATAATCCTAGTACCTGGGAGGCCAGCCTGTGCTACATAATTAGTACTGGGCCAGCTGGGATGGCATAACCGGACCTTGGTTCAAAAAGCAGGAGTGGCCTGGTGATGGTGGGCGCACCCCTGTAATCCCAGCTCTCAGGAGGCAGAGGCAGGTGGATTTCTGTGTGTTCAAGACCAAACCTGGGCTACACGGAGAATCTTGTCTCAAAAAACAAACACCAAAAAGGGGGGAGTAGGGAAATGGACGGATGGACAGACCGTACGCACCCTGACATGGCTTTCTCAGTGAAGGCACCTGACAACCCAAGTCCAGTTCAGAACTCACACGGGCGGAAGGAGAGAACGGTCCATACAGTTGCCCTCTGTGCTCCACATGTGGCCCTGACCTGGGTTGGCATCTGTCTGAGTCCACCCTCCCCTGCCCTGCCACCTTCTGTCTTGGTCTTGCGCATACCCATTGGTCCATTGAGTGCCTACTGTTTGCAGAACTCAGGGTCAGCTCCCAGAGCCATGGGAGTCCTGCCGTCAGGGACTACCTTTTCATTTACTTCAGATGGAACAAAGAGGGAGGGAGTGGGCAGAGAAGTGTGCTGGAAGGCTCAGGTATGGTGCCCAGTGCCTGTGAATGGGACTCGAGGGTGGGGGATGGGCAAGAGGCTAGAGAGAGGCCAGCCTGGGTTACACAGCTAGACTCTGTCACAAGCAAGCAAGTAGGACTGCCTTGAGGAATAAAGGAAACAAGGGAGGCTGGAGGGAAATGACAGTGCCCACCTTCCCTGGCCACGGGGCGGGGGTCAGGTCCCCTTCATTGGTGGGTGGTACCCCTGCCGCTCATTTTTCAGGGCCTGAAGCTCAGGCTGCTCCTCTGTCACTCCTGCTTCCCCAAACTGGTGAATTTTTAATGCTGGTTCCACAGAACAGAGAAGAGTTTTTGTTTTGAGAGCACTCCATGTGTGTGCGTGTACATGTGTGCACGTGCATGTGTGTGTGCACGCGTGTGTGTGTGGGGGTGCGTGCGTGAGTGTGTGTGCGCGGGTGTGGGTGCGTGAGTGCACCTGTGTGCGCGTGTGCATGTGTGTGCGTGCGCGTGCGTGCATGCGCGTGTATGCGTGCACGTGCGTGCATGTGTGTGTGTGGAGTGAGTGCCACAGAGCCCAGGGACACTGTTCTATTCCTTTGTCCTCATTCATCTCCCAAACCCCTCTCTATTCTCACTTAATAAAAAAGGCAAAACCAAAACCTGATGGTGCAGGCAGGAGTCCCAGCTACTCCAGAGGTGGAGCAGGAGGATCGGAAGTTCAAGGCCAGCCTGAGCTATCGAAAGAGTTTAAGGCACATGTGGGCAACTTGGCAAGACCCTGTTATAAAACAGGCTTGCTTTTTTTTTCTTTTTTTTTTTTTTTTTTTTGCGATATGGGGCATATTCGTCCCTTCTAATGCTTGCCTCGCATGTGCCAAGCCCTGAGTTCAATCCACGCTACTACAAAAACAACAAAGCTAAAACAGGAACTGGAGCTCTGAATGTGGCTCAATTGTTAGGATGCTTGCCCAGCACCTCATCAACCAGGCATGGCGGCCCACTCCTGTAGTCCCAGCTCTTGGGGGATGGAGATCAAGGTCATTCTTAGCTACATAACAATTTTGAGCCCTTAGCCAGCACGTGCTACCTGAGCTTCTTCATCAAAGCAAAACAAAGAAACAAAAACTGAGGGCTCTCTTTTCACTTCTGGCCCCGATGCTGGGTGGAGGTCCTCATGGAGCCTACTTGGCTTTGTAGGATTCACACACTTGCGATGCAGATGCCGATGGGGAAACAGGTTTGGGGTATCACAGCCTCCCCCCCCCCCCAGCAGGTGGTGAAGTAGGACTGGGGACTCGGGCTCTGCTGACTCCCATGACCCTGCTGAGGCTTTGTCTCTGATCTCTCCTCTCTCTGGTGAGTTTCTCAAAGCTGTCATTCTGCCTCAAGGAGAATGTAAAAGTGTGGGTCTCACTGTGACCTCAGAGGGCCTGCGAAGGGGAGGAGAAAGGGAGACAGGACTGTGAAGTCCAGGGCTCCTTTCCCTAGACCTGACCAGGGTGTGGCCTTGTGCCTACTGTGGCGGCTCTTGTGTCCTCCTCTTAGCTTATTTGGTGAAGGATCAATATGTGTCACCTAGTTTTCCACGTGAGTAGTTCGTGGGACCCCTCAGGGACCTGGCTTAAGTGTTTTTACTGTCATACCCACTTCACAGGCAAGCTAGGCTCGTTTGACGCCAGAATAGACCCTTAGTCCTGACCTCTGTGGACACACTTATTGGGTATAGGTGGCCCCTGGGACCCCCCACCCCCACCCCACCCTGCGAGCTGGAGAGCTGGGGTTCATGAGTATGGCATGAACTGGGGGACCCTCCACCCTGCTCTGGTTCATCTCCTCGGCCTGATTTCATTGTGTCTAGTGCCCTGCCCTGTGACTGCCCCTTTAGGGACAGCTGCGATGGCCAAGCCTAGAGCCTCGGCCCCTCCTGTTCTTCTTTGCGGGGGTCTGCCTTCAGTTCCCAGTTTTCCAGCCCTCTTGCCTTCGTAAGTAGGAGGGAGTGATTTTACCAAGGGCACTCATGAGCCAGGCTATGCTCTGCAGAAGCAGCAGTGACCTGACTGGCAGATTTTCACTCTATAGACATGTGTTTTCATTTCAGCCACGTCTAATGTAGGCCAGACCACTGTTCTCCAGGCCCCAAGTTCCTGTGGCCCAGCAATCCTGCCATCCAAGGTTTAGCTGTAGACCAGCCCCCTCCACCCTGCCCCTGCCTCTATGTGTATGTGTGTGTGTGTGTGTGTGTGTGTGTATGTGTCTAGATAGTAGAGGCAGGATAGCTTTCTGTTAAGATGTATTATTTACTTATGTGTCTGTGTGAGTGGTTGCCACATGTGTTTAGGTGCCTGCAGAGGCCAGAAGAGGGTGTTGGATCCCCTGAGTTAGGTGTTTGTGAATGCTTAGCTGGGTGCTAAGAGCTGAACTCAGCTCTTCTGCAAGAGGAAGAAGAAAGGTGCCCTTTCCCTGAGCCATCTCTCCGGCTGATTTTTGTCTGTTTGTTTATAAATATAATACATTTTCTTTTTGAGAATTTTATGCATGTATACAATGTATTTTTTATCATACTCACCCCACTGATCCCCCAAACCTCCCCCATATTTACCCCAACTTCGTGTCTTCTGAAAAAATAATAAATCTAAGCCACTGAGTCTAACTGCACTGTCCAGACACCCATGGATATGGAGCCATCCACTGGGGCATGCTTGACCTTTCATAGCACACCCTTAAAAGAAAATAACTCTCTTTCCCCAGCAGTGAGCAGCAATCAAAAGCTCATCCCCTGGATGGGGTAGAGAGCCCCTCCCCTGTGTTAACTGGAGTTTGCACAGGTCTTGTTCAGACGACCCCGGCTGAGCAGCTGGGAGTGTGTGAGCCCCCCCAGCCTCTGGCTCTTAACATCTTTCCAACTCCTTCTTCCAGGTTTCCTGAGCTTTGGTCTCTCTCTCTCTCTCTCTCTCTCTCTCTCTCTCTCTCTCTGTGTGTGTGTGTGTGTGTGTGTGTGTGTGTGTGTGTAGGGCGTTTTAAGATGAAGTTGTATAGTAGTCCTTCCTTCCATTGGCCAGAAAAGAGTCACATGGTACCACCTAGCTGCAAGGGAGTCTGGATGTGTATGTAGTTCTAAAGACACTAAAGGAACAAATGACCGAGTTCAGGGTTTTTCTCTGCAGCCCTGGTTGTCCTGAAACTTCCCTCTGTAGACCAGGCTGGCCCTTTGTGCTCTGATTAAAGTCATGCAATTGCCTCACCTGGCCATAGGAAATAGATTTTAACCAATAGGCACCACCATATGGTTGATTTATTGATTGATTCTTCAGTGAATGGGGGGATGAGTGAGCCATTGGTCCACTGATATTTGCTGAGTTATCTCCTCTATCCCAGACTCCCAAGGACATAAGAAAAAGGGGAAAAGACGGAGCCGCAAAGACAGATGAGGCCTCTCCAAGGTACGAAAGTCGGGCTTGGAAGCCATGCGAGCCCAGTATGATCTCTGCCCTGTTACATCACGAACATGTCATTTATTCTAATATCTGAAAATGTGTCTTCCCATCGGTGACACCTTGGGTTTGAGACAGGCTGGTATGTCCCTCCTTGGACAGTTAGCGGAGCAGGTATATGCTCTGACACATTTCCATCACTACACCCTTTAAGAGCAAGTTCTGTTCCAGGCTGTTACGGAAGTCCATTCAGAAAAGGGAGGGGGCAGATCTTTGCTGAGATATGAATAATACTGGGCAGGGCACCCATGCTCACTCTCACACCAAGCATTGGCATCATTTTTCATACCCATTTTACAGATGATTTTACAATAATTCCCTCCTGGGAGGGGTTTGCATTCCAGCTCAGGAATCGGATTCCCCCATACCCTACAATAACGTGAAGCCTCCCCCCACCCCCATATACATATGTGGTCAGTGGCTCACTTTCCAGATGAGACGGAAGCATATGAGGCACCCCTCTTCTGTTAGATTGATAATGTCAGAAAGTGCAAGGCTGGGCTTGGAACCCGATGCCAAGGATTCATCCGGCTGCCTCACAGATGGGCTGGTGTGGAGGGTCTATTGCAAGCCTAGCCTCCTTGAGTTCTGGTTGAATGCACACCCCTGTGAGTTTTTGGCCAGATAGGTTCTGGTGCCCACAGAGCTAATCAACAAGGAAGGTGATCTAACTCATTGCAGCAGAGTTGCATGCAGTACCAGTGTGTGGGCGTGTGAGGGGGTGGAGTGGAGGGTGGCTAGGAAGGAGGCATGATCCTCGTTGCAAACATTTGGTGGCTGAGTAGATGGGCCATACAATAAAGTGCTAGCTGCACAAGCATCAGGATCCTGGCAGGCATCCATGCGGAAGGCAGGAGTGGTTCGCATATGTGACCTCAGTGCAGAGAGGTGGATTCCCTAGGGCTCTCAGCCAGTCAAGACTGATGAGTCCAGAGTCAAGGAGACTGCCTTGATCTACAAGGTGGACAGCCAGTGAGAAAGACTCCCCACACTGTCTTCTGCCCCCAGCACTTGTGTGTACTCACACACACACAGACACATACACACACAGACAGACACAGACACACAACAGACACACAGGTGCACACAGACACACACAGGTGCACACAGACACACAGAGATACGCATACACAGGCGCACACACACAGGTGCACACAGACTTGGGTACATATGGCACAGGGCACCTCCTGAGCTCTTTTTAGGTAACCATGTGAGCTCATGAGGGCATCACCCACCCCGTGGCCAGAAGACAGCATTCCACAGCTCTCCTCCCTGTCCTCCAGAGCTTAGTATTTTGATGTTCTTTCTTCTGCAATGTCCCCCAAGTCTTGGAGAGGATGAAATGGATGACCTGTTTCTTAAATCTTGGAGAGGGTGATTGAGCAGTCCCGTTTATGCTGAATGAGTACTCAGCCCTTTGACCAGCTCTGAGACTCTGTAGAATCCCTGCCCTCTGCAGACAGAAGCTTCTCTGCCCAAGGCTGAGAGCAGCACAGATGTATGTATACATACGGTAATACTCAGAAGCCTGCTTCACACTGTGTCCATTTGGCCAAACGACTGTCGTAGGTTCCCCTAGGGCCTCTAAGCACCCCAGCATGGGTGTTTGGTCATAGCTACAGTACCAGGCACGGATTCCTCCTATGTAGTAAGCTTCCAATCCCTCCAGGGGGCAGCTGGTTACCCCCACCACGGCCATGCCACGATTGTACCAGGGGCACATCTTGCCTAGCAGGTTGGTGCTATAGTTCTCAAGGTTCAAGGCCAAACTAAACCTGCTGATGACTTCTCTCCCCCAGAACCCTGTATCTGGGTGTTCACTTTGAACTCTGGGTCAGCAGACTGAGTGGTTGGGATTAGAACCACATTGCTTGGTGGTGCTAGATTTTGACAACTTCAAGTAGCTGCAGACGACGCTTTTGTTCAAAGTCCTTGTAACCACTCCAGCTTCGTCCCTGCTTGGTCCCTGTTACTGTCCCATACAATACAAAGGACTGAAAACTCGGGTGCATTTATTTGAAGAGACTCTCCTCCAAGTCTAGCCCCTCCTGGGTCTGTGTCTGCTGGTGACTGGGCTCTTCTGAAAAGCTAGCCCTCGTTTCTAATAAGCACGAGTGGATTCCACATACAGGGTTCCAAAAGGAGCGAGCAGGCCATTGATATTTGACTTCAGTTGACATTGTGTGGGCAGGAGTGAGTGTTGGTTTGGGATTTACATTTTTTTTTTTTGCCCTCTCTTCTTTGTTGAGAAATTTTGTATTTATTTTTATTTTTTTATGTTTGTAAGTGTTTTGTCTGCATTGTATGCCCATCTGTGTATCATTTATATGCCTGTGGAGACCAGAAAAAGGGTCTCAGATCCCTCAGGACTGGAGTTCAGACAATTGTGAGCTGCCCTTGGTTGCTTCCAACCCTTCCTTCCTCCCATTTCTTGGCTTCTCAGCATCTCTGTCACATCTAGAGTCATATATAATGTGTTAAGGGCAAGTTGCCTTCATCACTCCCCATTCAGGAGGCCACAGCCTTCCTGTGGGCTTACATCAGGAAGTCAGTCCTGCTCCTGCTACTGGTAGTGCTCCCCCTGCCAACACCACATCCTCCAGGAAGCCTTCCCAGTGTCTCCACTAGAACCATTCTCTGCTCTGCTCCAGTGGCTCTGCACTGGCATCTGTCTACCCTACCAGACTGTCCCCTCAGTGGTCAGTGATGGTGGCAATGGTCATGGTCTGGGTGCCTACTTTGCTGGTAGGAAGACTTGAGTCTTGGCCTGGGACTGCTGTTGTATTTTCCCTAGGACTTGGGGGACAATGGCTTCACTTCCTGAGGGTCTCCCCATAGCTGGAAAGATAGCCCCAGATCTGTAGTTCTGCGTGGACTCAGCCTATGTCCTGGGCTTAGCTGTTTCACTATCTGCACCTCAGCTTCCTTGGTGATTACACAGTGGCCTGTTTCTAGAATGGCTTGCAGATCCAGAGAGCTGGCTTGTGACATTTATTATATTTCATATATTATTGTATGTATATCTACTGTATGTTCTGGGGCTTGAACTCAGATTGTCAGGCCCATGCCACAAGTCTGTACCCACCGAACCATCTTGCTGGCCCTTCCCACACCATGTACATGTGTGGCATGTAGATATGCATGTGGGAATGTGTGTGGGTGCACATGTGTGTGCATGTGCGTGTGGAGACCCAGTGTTGACATCAGAAGTCTTCCATGACTGCTGTCAGTGTGGTAGGATCTTCCATGTGAACCCACTGCTCAAAGTCTGGCTAGTCTAGCCGGCCAGCTTGCTCTGGGATCCTTGTCTCTGTCGTGCCCATCTGGCATTTTCATGGGTAGGAAGGATTTGAACTCCATTCTTCACTCTTGCACAACAGGTGCTTTGACCACAGCCTCTCCCCATCCTTCTGACAAGTGACTCTTGACCCTGGGGAAGCTGAACCCAAGCCTAAACCCTCCCCCATGCATGTTGGGAACAGCTTCTCCCTCACTGAGTAAAGCGTGAGAGGAATGCTCATTTTTCCATGGACTCTCCCCAAAAACCACCAATTCCCACTCAGTAAAGGAAACTGAGGCCGGGATAGGAATAGGAACACAGTGTGGCCCTGCAGGGACTCCAGCCATCCTAAGTCTCAAGCCAGCACAGAGCATTTCCCTTCCTGGGCAGTCTGCTGCTCAGGTCCCAGAGCCCCAGAACTGACTCATGCAGCTGTCTTCTTCCTTGCCCAGTGTTTAGAAGACAGCTGTCCTGGCTGATGTGCTGCCGAGCATTCTGAAGGGCCCCAAGATGGCCTGGTGATGAGTCAGGATTTGCAGTTTGCTGTAAGCCACAGAAATCCAACCATGATGGTTGAAACTGGAAGTGCAGAGCCTTGCAGGAGGCAGGCAGAGCTGGGCTGCGTCTCCAGGAGCCCTTCTGGTTTCTCTAGCACAGGGCTCTCATTCTCAGCCCAAAGTGGCTGCTTCACCTCTACCAGGCAGAAAAACTGGGGAAGGGAAAAGGACCCTTTGCGGAAGAGGTTTGTTTTTTTCTATTTTTCTATTTTTCTTTTCTTCTTCTTTTTTTTTAAATCAGAAAAACATTTGCTGTCTGGACACTCACAACAGTGATTTCATCTCTTGGTCAGAATTTCACCAGGAGACCGGCCTAGCTGCAAAGGAGTCTGGGAGGTGAATATTTATATCTGGGCACATTATCTGGGGAAAGAAGTTGGAGAAAGAATGACAACTCAGTGGCAAGCCAATGTCCTACCCGTGTCAGTGGTCTTGGCCACTTGCCTTAGGATCTTCTATCTGGGATATAAGTGGGAAGCCCTTGGCCAGTGCCTTACCGTTTTGTAATGGTTTAGAAGCAGTGTCTGTGCGCAGCACAGGCCTGGGGTACACAGACTGCTCAGTAACTGGGGACTTAGGAGGTGTCTTTAAGTCTTAGCATTTCCCAGGTACTTAGCAGAAGCCCATGGAGCTTCTGGCGGCTTACACAGGACTGACAGCAGTAGCTGGGCTTGGGTGCCTGACTAGCTCCTCCATGGGGGTTCCAAGGCCTCTTCTCTCTTATAGAGGCTCACAGATGCACACAGTCCCTCTGTGCATTTCCAGTCCCTTGGAATAACTCCACAGAGACATCGATGCTGCCTTGCTAAGGACCTGGCCACTCTCCAGGATCCTGTGCATTCTGTCCATGTCCTGGCTGCTAATAGGCAGCCTGGCAGCCCTGGGGATAGTTGGTCCAACCACAGCCAACAGGCAAACACTCTGCATTTGCCTAAGGTCCCAGAGGTTTCAAGTGGCAGATCCAGGACTTGAACCCTTGCTTATCCATCTCCATAATAATGATCACTGCCTAGTCCAGAGGATGCCATTTTTTCTTTACGGGTTAGTGGTCACTCACTCACTGGGCTTCTGGCTGTACAGAAACCTGGAGAAAACCGGAGGCACAGAGGCAGACTGGTTGGAGAGAGAGCAGAAATTGGTAGCCGGTAGCAGATGATACCCAGCCTCTTTAGCAGGCAGAAAGCTTCAGCCTGCCTCAGGCCTGCTAAAGAGGCTGACTCCTCTGGTGCTTGAAGCCAGCTGGCCCAGTACAGGTGCCTGTCAGAGCAGTCTGGCCTTCTTGTGTGTGTGTGTGTGTGTGTGTGTGTGTGTGTGTGTGTGTGTGTGTGACAGAGAGCTCAGCCAACACTGTCACAGTGGGTCAGCTCTGTCACAGTGACTCAAGCCTGGGGTCAGTTGCCTGCTGTGGCAAGGAGCCCATGCTTATGAAGTGCTGTGAAGAAAGAACCTCCGTGGGGTGGGGGCTGCAGTGCATCCAAGGAGAGAGGGAGGGAGGATAGGCTTGGGGGAAGATACCAAACCTGATTGACAAGTGTCCAGTGAGACCGCCCTGAGCTGGGCCTGCAGGCTCTTCTCTGCTGGGGGAAGATTTCTCCGAGGGGACACACTTCTCTGGTTGGATTTGTAGCAGGGTCCCAGAGGCAGGATGGGAAGGAGGGATGATCCTTCCTTTTAGGCTGACTTTTGAGACAAGAGTCTTGCCAAATAATTCTGCCTGGCCTGGGAGCCGCTATATAGACCAGCTTTCCTTATACCTGTAGAGACCTGCCTTGCTCAGCTTCCAGAGTTCTGGGAATTAAAGGTGTGTGCCACTGTGTCTGGCTAGATGTGTGTGTGCGCGCACTCTTACTACCTTATTTTGTATATTTTAATTTTAAAAGTTTATTTTTGTTTATATTAGTGTATGTACAAATGACGTGTGTGAGAACATGGGCAACACGTGTGCCATGGCACATGTATTGCGGCCAGCAGGCAACTTTCAGGGGTCTGTTCTCCCCTTCCACTGTGGCTTCTGGGAATCAAAGTCACTTTTTTACCTGCTGAGCCATCTTGCTGGCCCAACCTTATGTTTTGAGATAGGATCTCTCTCTAAACTTGGTGGTCATCTGCTCACTGTGGCAGACTGTCCTGTGAGCCCCAGGGATCCACCTGTGTCCACCCTACCAGTGCTGGGGATTACAGACTCACACCAGCATGCTCAGCTTGTCGTGTGGGTGCTGGGAACCCACCTCAGGCCCTCGCGCTTGCAGGACATGAACTTTCCCAGATCCAAACCAAAGATCTTCCAGGTTGAGGAAATGGACCAATCATTGTGCTAACTCCTGTCATTCATTCATTCATCAGCACATCTATGGTGCCAGGCACTGTCTGTGGAACATGTAGCAAGAAGTCAGCTCTTGCTCTCTCAAAGTCTAACCTGGAGTCAGTGGTAAGAAGCAGAGGAAGCTGTCAGCTACCCAGTAGGTGTGGCAAGGTGCGGGACAGACACCTAGAATCAAGGGTGCTCCCACAGCTGTCCCTGCCTGGACTCCAGAATGTGGATTCTGTGTTAGACTTGGGCCATTCTCCTGAGAGGAGTTTCCAGCTCTCAAGCAGGGGGAGCATGATTGCATGCGTCTAAGAGAATGACATTGACAGTCCACAAATTACTGCACTCGGTAAAGCTCCATTGAGTACCTACTGTGTGCCCTAGGCCAGGGCTATAGAGACAGAATCCAGGTGAGACTTTCATCCTCTGTGCAGCCCACATCAGGTGCAATAAAAAGAGGTATGTGGAGGAAGGGTCCGGGTCGTCAGAGAAGCTGGCAGAGTTAGCAGGGGTGGGGTACGGGGCACAGGGGCTCTCTACACTGCGCACAAGGACAGCGGGCCTTTCTGAAGATGAGGGATTGAAGCTGAGCCATCTTGCTGGCCCAACCTTATGTTTTGAGACAGGGTCTCTCACTAAACTTGGCGGAGAAAAGCGGAGTTCACTACATCGGACCTCCAGGACCCTCACTTCGTCTCCAAGAACGTGGACCTCAGCCAAGCAGACAGGCAGATGTACGGCTAGCGAGGGCTGGACATACAGCCTCCTCTTGGGTACAGTGTGGGTGGTATGAGGCCTGCCAGGGTTATAGCCATGTCCAGGTGACCACGCTCCCCGCAGAGCCTTATAGATCTGCCCTGTGGGCAGTTTGGACCAAAACCCTGAGCACAATGGATGTGAGTGGGCTTTGGCAGGCAGGAGCTGCCTGCCTGAGTCACTTTCCATTCATGTCCAGGTACTGTGCATGGAACTACCAAAAACCTCTGTGGGCCATGGCTGGGTGTCAACTGAAGCTGAAGGGCCTTCTCTGGGTGGTTAAGTTACTAGAGCCCTGAGGACTCTCCTGGCTCGTCCCTGAGGTACCCGTGGACCAAGTCCTCCTCAGCAATGTGTCATACATAGCTATTTGATATAAAAAGTAAAAGCTTTAGCACAAATCTACACATGACCCTGTTACACCACTATAAAGGCCGTGCAAGTGTCCCTATTCCCCACCCCCACCCCAGAGGGAGTTCTCTAGCCAAATCTTTCTCCAGTCCTGGCTTTTCTGACCCTTGACTTCACCAGGGCCTTCTCTCCAAGAGGCCTTGCGAACCCACGATTAACGCTGTGGCCCACCAAAGACTTCCCAAGCCCTCCTTCCCTTTCCTCCCTCTGCTTTAGAGACTGAGTCTCGAGGGTCTTCTGTAGATTGTGGTGGCCACGGGACACCAGTGAGACAAGTCAAAAGTCTCTGGGGTGCAATGCCCACTTTCAGTAAAGAGATGTTGCCTGGCAAAGAAAAGACCCTTTGCATCTGTGCTCTTGCCTGGACGTGGACATGAGGCCTAAAGGAGCACCAACTCCATTGATTCAGGAGGTGGCCAATGTGAAGGGATGAGACCTCTGTACCAGAAGACAGAGCCAGGATGCTGGCAACATCCACACGCCATCCCACCAGCTGACAACCCGCTACAGGCACACTGCTGACTAAGGCAAAATCTGCTTGTTTAAGACACTAGTCGTTTCTTCGTGATCTGCAATGAACAGTGCTAGCAATCCACAGCCCTTTGTGAGCGAGTGGGCGGCTGCTATGAACTCACACCCTGTTGCTACCGTGGGGTCGCTCTGGATTCACTCCTGTCCCAGGGATTCTGCACTGTCCAGTGCTCCTCTTCTGGGTGTTCCCAGTGACTTAGGACATTGGGCATGAGCTGTGTCTGCCCCCACACCCTCCCCTTATTGCCTTATCCCCTGTTTGCCAGGTGGGATGGGAGGTGTTGGAGTAAGATCTACCCTTTGGGGAGCTCAGCCTCTGGGCCTGCCTCTGATACCTTGTGTGACTTTGGACAGATCCCCTCGCCCCCATTTTTGAGACAAGGTTTTGCTGTGCAGTACCCACTAGCTTCAACCTGTGGCTTTCTGAGTTCTAGGATTCCATCCAGATCTGTTGTGCTCTGCTATGGTTTGGACTGTGTGTTTTATCTACTTGTAAGGGTGTAATATGTTAATGTATGCAGGAAGAAATCATCTGCAGATGTTGAGTGTCTCTCCTTGACCACGGTCTTTATGGTTTTTGAGAGATTTGTTAATTTTTTTAAAATCATGGCATATGTGTTACCAGGTGACTACGGGAGGCTGGTGGGGTGAGAAGACATCAGATCCCCTGGAGCTGGAGCTGCAGTTTGTTGCGAACTGCCACTTGGTGCTCTTAACTGCTGAGCCGTCCTGCAGCCCCCTTGCACCTTTAGGTTTTGGGACAGTCTCTCACTGGACAGAAGCTTGTCTGTGTGGAGAGTCTGTTGGCTGATGAGCTTCAGGGATCCCCAGTCTCCACCTCCTCTCTTCTGATGTTACTGTGATGGTGCTTCTGTGTCTTTACATTTATGGGGAGGGGGAGGCCTGTGTGTGCCATGGAACGTGTGTGGAGGTCAGAAGACACTCAGGGGAATCCCTTCTCTCCTTCTACCACATGGATCCAGGGATCAAACCCAGGCCATCTGGCCTTGGTGACAAATGTTTTTTACCTGTGGCGCCATCTTGCTTGGGGAATCACAAAAAGAAGTAGTACGTGCACCTGCCTTTTCCAGGGGTTCTGGGGACCCCAGCTCAGAGCGGCGGTCTCTCAGCACCAGTTGGGACTCTGAGTATCTCTCAGCCCCACACGTTCACAGTGTCACCTCCATCCCTGGCACTATTGGAAGGCTCTGGGACTTTGAAGAGGTGGACCTAGTAGAAGGAAGGCAAGGTTGCCGGGGGCGGGGTGCCCATGCACGGGTCATGGGGGCTCTGGACCTTCCTCTTCCTTTTCTCACTGCTCCCTGCCTCCTTCAAGGCATTTAGTGTGGTTTTCCTGCACAGCTAAAGAACCTCGGGCCAAAAGCTGTCAAATTTTGTGGGAGGGCCAGCAAGATTGCTTAAGGGCTCAGGAACTCAACAGAAAAGGGAGGAGAGGACCCATTCCAGGAAGCCGTGTTCCAGTTTTCACATGTGGTACCATGGCATCTGTGCGTGCACACAGCACATCACACACACACAGCACATTACACACACACACACACACACCACAAGACCCTATACATATGCATACCACATCCACACCACACACACCCAAGCACACACACACACACACACACCAAAGACACCACAGATATATACTATACACACACACCACATACACACTGTACACAGTATACACACCAAACACACTACATAATACCACACACACGCCTGGCAGTGGTGGCACACGCCTTTAATCCCAGCACTCGGGAGGCAGAGGCAGGCGGATTTCTGAGTTCGAGGCCAGCCTGGTCTACAGAGTGAGTTCCAGGACAGCCAGGGCTACACAGAGAAACCCTGTCTCAAAACAAACAAACAAATACCACACACACTATACATACACACCATACACACACACACACACACACAAGCCTGGCAAGATGGTTTAGCAGGCAATGGTGTTTGCTTTGCTGTAAAGTCTGACCACCTGAGTTCCATCCCTGGACCCCCATGATTGAAGAAGGGAACTCGGGAAAGTTTGTCTTCTGACCTCCATGAGTTCCAGGCCATCTGCCTACTCCCGGTCTTTCTTGGCTGACAGAATGACTTCTTTCACCTTGTGTATAATCTCGCTACTTTCCTTTGGACCCACACAGTAAGGAAATGTGGCAGGTTAGCTGTTCCCAGCAGAGCTCTGTGTGTGTGTGTGTGTGTGTGTGTATGTGTGTCAAAGACAGGACAGTGACTTTCCTCCTATTTTCAGAGAGCAGCACCTGGCCTGATGCAGCAGGTGCTCCGTAAACTTGTGTGCTGCTTCTCACAGTCCCTGGGGAGCTATGCTGAGAGGCTGCCCAGTGAAGGGCTCTGGTCACCGAGAGCAGTCCTAGAGCCCAAGCTGCGCTCCTGGGAAAACTACAGTCCCCAGAAGTCCCCGAGGGTGCAGAGCACAGCTACTCGGGAGTCGTAGTTCTATGCTACTGGGGATGGGCGTGGCTGGGGTGCACGTGGCCGGGGTTTTCGCTGAGCGGCCAGGTCCCTGGAAATCGGTCCCCTGCGATACTCACCTCCACAGTCTCTAAGAATGGACCTTGGTGACCTGGGGATCCTGGGCAATCCCACAGAGTCTAATACTCCGGGTTTGGGACTGCGGTCCCTTTAAGAGGCGAGGCGGAGAGTGTCCCACTCTTGACTGCTCCACCTCAGGGCGTGTCCCACGTGGTGCTTTCAAACCCTTGTCTCTTTGAGACCTTTCTTAAGTTCTGGAATCCCCAGTACTGGTTGTCACCTGTGCATCTGGCCCTTTGGAGCACAGGGCTTAAGATGGGGCTGGCAGGAGGGGACTACAGAGGTCTAGGTGACCCCAGTAGAACAGAGAGGTGGCCGGGCCTGCCAGAGTCTGAGTACATCAGGCTACCAGTGGACTGGCATCCAGCCTGGGCTAGGTGGGCGAGGGCAGGAGCAGGGGAGAGATGCTCCGGAGCTTTGGGGGAAGCAGAAGAATATTCCCAGTTGGAGATGAGAGAGGGCTGGGAAGGGCCAGTGCTGAAAGCCGACTCACTGCGGTGTGGGGAGGGGTCCTTTTTGAGGAGAGAAAAGAGGGCATCTGAACTAACCTGGCACCGGGCTTCACAGCCTGGCTTGTTACGGGGACAGGCACTTCTCAGGGCCAGGTTGCTGTCACGCTTGTCTTGTCTACAGAATCCAGGTAGGGGATGAGGAGGTGGTCTTAGCATTCTTGCCCCTTGCCAGGGAAAATGAGACCCTTATGAATTTCTGCTGAGGGAGACTCTCCCAGACATGTTTCAGGAACTTGACATGAAAAGTTGGGGGAGGGTCATCCTCCAACCCTCACTTACCCCCAGATGTGCCAGAGACAGGCAGTCAGGCCAGAGGCCCAGAAGTGGGAGCTGGTAGGTTGAAAACTGGGCTCAGACTGGGTTGGCAGTGGTGGGTGTTCCTGCTCTGGCCCTGCATGCTGCATCCAGAAAGACATGCTGGCTCTGGTCACCTAGACAGAAGAGAAGCCTGGGGCTCATGTCTTGGCAAATCTTCCACACGTCTGACTCTGCCTGGAATTTAGGCATTCTCTGTGCCCTCCTGCCCTGGGAGTCTAATGTTCCGGCCTTTTTGCTTTGTTTTCAATACAGGGTTTCTCTGTGTAGCTGTGGCTGTCCTGGAACTCACTCTGTAGACCAGGCTGGCCACAAACTCAAAGATTTTCCTGCCTCTGCCTCCCGAGTGCTGGGAATAAAAGCATGTGCTACTACCCTTGACTCATTTCTATTTTAAAGACTTATTTTTTATTTAAAAAAATAATTGTGTGTGTGTGTGTGTGTGTGTGTGTGTGTACATGTATAGGTCCCTGAAGAGTCCAGAAGTGTGAGTCAGGTCCCTTGGAGGCAGTAATGTTAACAGCTATCCAGTGTGGGTGCTGGGAACCAAACTGGGGTTCGCAGCAAGACTGCAAGAGCTATCTCTGCCGCCTCCCACTTTCCAAAAGCCCTGCAGAGATAAAGTTCTTCTAGGTCTGTGTCTGCCCTGGTGAGTGGAACACCATGTTGGTGTGAACTCATTCATTGGATGAGAGGCCTGGCTCCCGTTATGGTTTGTCTAGGATTAATTTAAAAAATGGTGAAAGTACTTACATAGAGTAAGTACTTTCATTAGCACACAGGTCACTCTGGAGCAAGGTGGCATGTCACTTCTGCATGAAGACGCTGAATCTCACAGAAGGTGGAGAGGCTTCCATCCGGCTTTGTGGCACACCCGACAGGGACAGAGAGACAGGGCCAAGGCCCAGGGGCGGGTGGCAATGATGCTGGGATCTGTTTGTTTGATTCTCTTCCCCAGGGGTGCCAGCTCCTAAGGACCTGCTGACACCTCTACTTCCTCCCAGCCCTCTCCTTTGGTTTCAGAGCTGATGTTCTAGAAACCAGATGATTGCCCAGATGCTGGCTGCTCTGGCAGATCGGGCCAGGCTGGCGAGATACAGACTTTTGTCCCTGACCGTATACAAGGAGCCCCAGGAGAGCCAGAAACAGACTCTGAAGCTGTTCTGTGAGATCCAAAGTAGACTCCTGTCCCAGGTCCCAGGCTAATTCCAAGTGCATGGCATTGGCAGAGTCCTTTCTCTGACCCCCCCAATCCTTGTTGATGAACTAGGGCTGCTGTAGTCTCAGCTACAGACCATGTGTGACATTACTGTCTGTAAGATAGGGGATGGGCTGTACTGCCCTTACAGCCAGAGCTGGAGGTTGCTCAGGGCTGCCATCTGTCACCGGTGTGGCTTGGGGTACAGGACAACAGGTAGACTTTCTTCTTAGGGGCATGTGGCCAGTATGGGTAGACAGGCCCTTGGTCCTCTTGGAGCCCACTTGACCCCAGGGCAGTCAGAGGCCGAGTGCCCTGCACCTGGCTCTATGGGATGTGGCCCTCATGTTTGCTCTTTGGAGGTGAATTCCTAGAAAGGTTCTGTCTAGTTTTCCCCTCTGGCCAAAGCAGTAGGACCGCTGTCCTCCAGACCTGGCTCTGACCCATCGGTCAGGCCAGTGCCCTCCTGTGCCCCCAGGCTCCTGGATCCTGAGGCCCTTTCTTCCCTTAGGAATGAGTAGAACATCCTGGTCTCAGCACTCTGGCCAAAGAGGCTTAGGAGCCAGTGCTCTGCCCCCAGGCAGCCAAGTGAGATAAACTGCCTCTCGTGCTGTCTTCCTGGATCCAGCCTTGCCTGAGGCAGTCTGTCCAGCTTAGATTTGGGTTTCTGTGTTTCTGATTAACACAGAAACCATACTTCTCTCTGTCCATCTAAACATGGCTCTATGGTGGCGGCCATATGCAAACTGGCCCCAGTCCTTACTCAGATGTCTTAAAGCGGTGACAGAAATGGCTGAAGTGAGCCTGGCAGTTGGGACGTAAGTGGCTGTGTGGGGACAGGGAATGCAGGTGATCTTTGTGTAGGCATTGACCTTTGGGGTGGATTTTAAGGAACAGGCAGGATTTTTGGATTTGAGAATCAGGGAAATGATCCTTGTGAGCAGAACAAATAAGCCAGATAGGCAGGAAAACGGGTAGCATGAATCTTGAGGCCAGCAGAGGAGAGACTGGAGTGGAAACATGAAAGTATTCAGGCACCTATAGTCATATGCAGACTGTCAGTGTGTCACATTTGGATCAGAAGTGTGCCCAAAAGAAAAGCCCCTGTGTTGGAGGCATAGTTCCCAACTCAGCAGTGTTCAGAGATGGGGTCCTTAAGAGGTGTTTGGATCATGATGTCTCTGACATCATTAAAGGGCTAATCCAGCCATGAGATCCTTAGCTTTGTGGGATACTGGGAATGGGGGGAACGTGAGGAGGAGGGGCCTAGTTGGAGGAAATGGGTCATTGCAGGTGTGCTGGCTAATTTTAAATCAACTTGACACAAGTCATTTTGGAAGGGGGACTCCCAGTTGAGAAAATGCCTCCGTAAGACTTGCCTGTAGGTATGTCTGCTGACCATATTCATGATTAATAGTTGATGTGGAAGGGCCAGGCCACTGTGGGCCAGGCCACTGTTGGGTGTATAAGACAGCAGGCTGAGCAAGTCAGGAACAAGCCAGTAAGCAGCACCTCTCCATGGGGAACCTGCCCTGACTTCCCTCTGTGGTGGACTGTAATGTAGAACTGTAAGCTGAAATAAACCCTTCCCTCTACAAGTTGCTTTTGGTCATGGTGTTTTATCTCAGCAGTAGAAACCTAACTAAGACAATTGGGTTGGTCCAAAGGCATTTCTGGGGGGGGATTGTCTTTTTGTTTTGTTTTGTTCTTTTGAGACAGGGTCTCTCAACAGAGCCCTGGCTGATTTGTAGACTAGGCTGGCCTTGAACTCACAGAGATCCACCTGCCTCTGCCTCCCAAGTGCTGGGGTTAAAGAAAGGCATGTGTCATCATCCTAGCCTGGGATTTTTTTTTTTTTTTAAAGTAAATTGATGTGAGAAGACTCAGCCCACTGTGGGCAGCACCATTCCTTAGACAGAGGGTCCTGAGCTATATGAAAGGATCCAGCTGAACAGACATGCATGCATCCATTTCTCTCTGCTCTGAACTGTGATGCAATCAATTGTCCAAATGTTTGAAGCTGGCTTTTTGTCAGGACACTTTACCATAGCAAAGGGCACTCTGGGCTTCTCCTCTCAGTGGTCAAGTTGCTTCTCACCTGGATCCACTGCTATGTGAATGGCTGCAGTGTGGAGGTAACCCAGTGCTACTGACCCTCCACCCACTGGCTGGAATATTCCAGAAAGGATCACCTGTCTGGGCACCAGACATTACCGTGTGTCTGAGTGATCCTTTCCTGATCATCTTGCTGCTCTTCCAGCAGGGGAGGAAGCTGAGGTTTCCAGGCAACATGTGATGTGTTCTGGGTTACAAAGATCAGAAAGGTCCTGCTAGAAAGAGCTGGAACCACGATGGTTCTAGCCTCCCCCCCCCCCAACTTCCCCAGTCTGGGAGATAGAAGGGCCAGTACCCAACTGGGGCTGGTGTGAAATGACAGATGAGACCTTCTCCGCAGAGGCCTGCAGACTGCCTTACCCTGGGCACAGGTTTGCTTTTGTCTCCATCTTGGTTCAGGTGGGGACTTTTTGCAGGACTCTGTGGGCACAGACACATCATCCCTTAAAGGGCATTCTTACCTCGTTCCAGTAGGTTCTTTCCCGTGCTCTCTTCCAGTTCGGCTTGCTGGGAAACTCAGGGTGGTCTTTGACTTTGTCTCCAGTGGTATCGTCCTTAGTGGGCCTGGGACCTTCTCCGTCTACTCAGTGCCTCGTGAGGAGCCTTAGGCCTCCCTAGTTCTTGGGCATGGACTCTGCTGAGGTCCTCTGCTGCTGTCCTTCAGAAGCAAGGTCTTGTGATGGCCAGATGGCCCAGTGGGTAAAGGTACTGATGGAAAAGAGAGGAGGGACTCTGGCGCTTACCCTTTTACCTCCACATGTGCACTGTGGCTGGTGTGCACCCCCAAAACAAATGCACTAATTAGAAAATAAGTCTTATTTATTTATTTATTTGGTGTGTATAGGTGCACAAGGGCAGATGCATGCCTAGTGGTCAGGGTGACTCACTGACCCCGGGGCTCACCAGTTAATTAGTTAGACTGCTGGCCAGTGAGCCCAGAAATCAATCCTTCTGCCTCCACCTCCCAGTGCTGGTCTTATAGGTGCACACCATACCCTGTTCTTTATGTGGGTGCTGGGGAACTGATCTCAGATCCTCATACTTTTGTGCAGACCCTCTACTGTCTGTGCGGTCCCCCACCCAGGAGTCACATTTGCTCACTCAATGTAGCATTTTTTTCTCCTAAGTTCTCTTCTGAATATAAGCTTCCTTGAGATATAGTCAATACACAGCAGATTCCAAGTATGTGCTTTAATAATTAACTGGTTTATTTTTTTTTTAATATAATTTATTTTTGAGACAGGGTTTCTTTGTGTAGCCCTGGCTGTTTTGGAATTCACTGTGTAGACCAGGCTGGCCTCGAACTCAGAGATCTGCCTGCCTCTGCCTCCTGAGTTTGGAGATTGAAGGAGTGCGCCACCGCAATGAGCTGATTAGTTATTGTCATCTATATGTGTCTGCTGTGTATTTTGTGATCTGTGGGGAAAGCAGCTTTGATGTCAAGTGACCAGGTGAGAACCTGTGTCAGTCACTCTGGACAACTATTAGACTTTGAGCTAGGTGTGTCCCTGTGTGGGGCTCCAGATTCCTGAGTGTGATCTCTTGTGGGTATGTGGGAGCTTATTACTTAGACCTCTTCCCCTCCTTCATGTTTAGAAACAGAGTCTTGCTATGTGGCTTTTGATCTCTACACACTGGCTGCAGCTTCACTCCTGAGTATTGGAATGACAGATGTGTACCAATGTCCGGCTTCATCCTGGGCTGTGGACCCAGACTCCTGAGGGCTGCCTGCAGTGACACCTGTGGAGCAGGCAGACCCTATCCCTGCCCCACTGCATTGTGGGTCTGGTGTCATTGTAACACAGAACACTCATGGCCAGGATGAACAGACTGAGCTCCCGCCACATGCCCCTCAGAGAGCTGATGGGTCCAAAAAGAGAGCCTCCAAAGCTGCTCTGCTCAAGGAGTCTGGAGCGTCCCACAGAACGGTGCAGTGCCATGTCAGGTAGCTGCAGACCTCTTTGAAGAAGGGCGTGGCAAACCATGGATCAGTGGGGCTGTTTGTTTTACAGCATAGGCAGAAACTTGACTAAGCCATGTAGAGACCAGTGCTCATCACACATGCTTGTCTGAGTAAATGAATATCTGATACATAGCCAGGAGAATGAGTTATAGGATGACTCCTCTGCCCCAAAGCCCGTTCCTGCCACCCTGGGCTTGCGCCGTCTCTACTTGGCTTCCTCTGAGGATGGGGCGCTCTCTGTGCCCCGTGCTAGTTTACTTAGTTCTAGAACCTTCCCCGTGGTGAATACCCAGTACAGGATAACTCTCTCCAGTGTTACTAGACATTTTTTTAAAATTTCATTCTAACATGGGTGTAGTGTATGTGTGTGTTTGCATGTGTGTAGGTACCTGTGTGTGTATGTGCATGCTTGCACACATGCATGCACCTGTACACACACACATTTGGAGGCCCGATGTTAATGTTGTGACTCTTCAGTGATGGCTTTTGCACTTTGTTCATTGAGTGAGGGTCTCTTAGTAAAACCCAGAGCTCTGGGGATCTTGTCTCCCCCTTTGCACACTGGAATTACAGTCAGTCTGCTAGGCCTACCCAGCATATACATGGGTTTTGGGAATCCAAACTTTGATCTTGCATGGTGAGCACTTTAAGCACCAAGTAATTTCCCCTAGGGCCTGGGAGTTCTTTTTTTTTCTTTTTGAGACAGGGTTTCTCTGTGTAGCCCTGGCTGTCCTGGAACTCACTCTGTAGACCAGGCTGGCCTCACTCAGAAATCCACCTGCCTCTGCCTCCCAAGTGCTGGGATTAAAGGCGTGCGCCGCCATTGCCCGGCGGCCTAGGAGTTCTTAACAGGATACAAACAGGTGTCAGAAATCCGGATCCCATACTTACTGTTGTGTGGCCTTGAGCAAGTGTACTCATCTCTCTGAGCCTCAGTATCCTAAAGAAACCTGCTTGTAATTAATCTAGAGATATGCAGGGGACCCTGTAGGGGAGACATACAGAGGTGCATGTTTGCGCCAGGGTAACCCAGGATGGGGAAAGTCTTGCTGTGTCCACCTTTCCTGTTAGGTTTCTTACTGCTTTTCTCTAGACAGAGGGTGGTATTCGGTGAGGGTGAGCTCCCTGATCTACACCCTTGATGTACTACTTTGGGGAGAGGGACAGTGGGAGTGCTTGTGGTTACATCACAGTGTCTGGGGGCAGAGGGGGTGTGAGAGGGGAGCAGTGACCTGTAGTGACACTAGAACAAGAAGGAACCAGTGCACTCCCCCACCCTACTCCCAGTCTAAATGCCTCCCTAGGCCTTGTGCTGGTCCTCTTAGGAGTAGCACAGGTGAAGGGACTCAGGTCCAGAGATGCAACTTGACTGGGGACACACACACACACACACACACACACACATACACACTTACTTGCTACTTTTGCCACATGCAAGGTTCCAGCACTAAGCATGTGCGACCTGGAGCCCCACCCACCCACTCAGATTCTGGCTCCACAGAGCCCCTGCTAGAGGCTCTGACGTGGAAGAGGCAGGACTTGAACCGGGGTCATCCCAGCTCCACCAGATGCTGGCAATGTGTCTGTTGCCAAGGAATGGGGCGGATGCTATGTGACCATTTGTGAGGGCAGCACATGGCTAACTGCTCCCTGAGTTGTCAACTACTCCCAGGATCAGAGGGGACAAAAGTGACAGGATCTGAGTCTGGCGAGAGGGGGAGGAGCAGTGGAGAGGGCGGTCCACCTAGGATGCCTGGCACCTGGGGGCCAGGCCCATCCTGCAGAAAAATGGATGGGTGCAGCCGAGTCCTGGGGACCCTGCATCAGTCAGACCCTTCTCCTGGTGCTCTGGGGTGGCTGTGGTGCTGGTGAGCTCAACCGGAAGGTGTCCGAGGGGATCTGCCCACGCCGGTTTGGATGGCCAGCCCTGCCACTCACAAGCTGTAGCCAGGTAGGGTCCTCTGCCCCCTCGATCTGGCCTCGGTTTCCCCTCCACTGAGGAGCTCGGCCCGCGCCTTCCTGCCTCGCCTTTCCTCTTTGCACAGCTATTTAAAGTGGCCGTGGTTTGCCTCGTTCTTTTAAAAAAAAAAAAAAAATTTCATTCCCGTACTCAGCTGAGTTCCACAAGGCCAGCTGTCACCACTAAAAATGTCTGTCGTGAGACAGCCACCAGTGAGGAGGTGGGAGGAGGCAGGAGGCCCGGATGGGAAAGCACAGCTCTGCGGCTGGAATTTAAACACACACACACATACGCACGCACGCACGCACACACATGCGCACACACACGTGAAAGCACGCTCACACACAAATACATACGTGCACACTTACAGACAAACTCAAAGACACACTCATACATGCACAAAGACAAATACATGCACACACACACACTCACACACACACACGGGAGAATCATATACAGAGGGATCTCACACACAGGGGGATCTCACACACAGGGGGATCTCACACACACAGGGGGATCACACACACAGGGGGATCACACACACACAGGGGGATCACACACACAGTGGGATCACACACACACAGAGACACACACACAAACACATACACACACAGGACTAGATGACAACTCTCCCCTCCCCCCACCCCAGCTGCTGATGAGCGGGACCCATGAGGAGCTGGGGGCTTCTGTGATCTTGAACTGTTGGGAACTCTTCAGAAATTGAGGGCAAGCAAGAAGACACACACATGGCCAGTCTTCCAGAATGGAAAAGGAAATCACATAATCAGTGTAGGAGTCTCAGGAGGAATTCTGTGTCTCTAGAATCAGGTGCTGTCAGCTGTGGTGGCTCATGCTTGTAATCCTAGCACTTTAAGGCAGAGGCAGGAGGATTGCTGCAAGTCTGAAGCCAGCCTGGTCTCTATAGTGAGCTCCAGGCCAGACAGGACTACAGAGTGAGACCCTTTCTAGAAACAAAACAAAACACAGCAAAACAAAATAATTACCTTCTCCCAGCCCCAGTTCTTTGCAGTCAGGGGCCAAGGAAGGTTATCCTCACTTTAGCAATAGTGGCCCTTGTCACTTTGCTCCCTGAGCTTCACAGTTGTCTGTGGTTAAATTTGGGATGAAAAAGTCAGGTGGTGCCAGGCAGTGGTGGTGCTGGGCAGTGGTCACGCACACCTTTAATCCCAGCACTCGAGAGGCAGAGGCAGGCGGCTTTCTGAGTTCGAGGCCAGCCTGGTCTACAGAGTGAGTTCCAGGACAGCCAGGGCTACACAGAGAAACCCTGTTTTGAAAAAACCAAATAAAGAAAAGAAAAAAGAAAATGTCAGGTGGAAAGTTCAAAAAACAATCTGTGAGTTTGAACTTGGAAGCTTGGAGGCATGTGACCAACTCTGCCTGGCTCCAGGATGAGTCATCTGGGTACCCAGTGTATCCATGCTGTGTGTATGGTGCCTATCCGATGGTCACTGGCTCTCTCAGGCACGGTGTCCTGGTGCCTGGGAATCCCCTATCTCACGTCCTGATGCCCCACAGTACCAGGGCAGTGCTGCTGGCCACCTGGACATGTCGGTGACAACTGCAAAGGTGGGTCCCGTCATACACATGGGGGTCTGAAACAGTAAGCATGCAGGCTGGAGACGCGGCTGAGTCTATAAACCACTTGCCCCACAAACACGAGGACCTGTATCCACCCTCAGCACCAGGAAAAGGCTGGGCACAGGAGGTGTGGGGGGATGCGTTCGGTGATTAAGAGCACTTGCTGCTCTTGCAAAGGACCCAGATTCAGTTCCCAGCACCCACATGGTGGCTCACAACTGTCTGTTACTCCAGTCCCAGGCGTCAAATTCCCTCTTTTGCTTCTGAGGGTACTGCACACACTAGATGCGTGTATGTATATGCATAGTTACACACATAAAACAAAAACAAACAATTTTTTAAAACAAAAGCTAGGCATGATGCTCTGTGCCTGAATCCCAACACCGGTGAGGCAGAGATAGGAGCATCACAGGGGCCTGCTGAACAGTGAGGCTTGCTGAGTTAACGAGTTTCAAACATGCATGTGCACACATGAGCACACACACGCATGTACATACGTGAATACACACAGGCATGTGTACCCACAGATACACACATGCATGTGCACACATGAGCACAGACATACATGGGTACACATGAGCACATACATGTATGTGCACATATGTGCATATGCACACATAAGTACATGAATGTGCATTCACAAGCACAGACACTAGTCCATGGGGGTTTGAGGACTGTCCTCAGTGATGTGACTGCTTGCCTAGCTACTGCTGCTTAGCATCTACTGTATGCTGGTTGCTCCTGGCTGAGGGCTTTGGCCCCTCAAGGGAACTCACCCATCAGGTCAAAGGTCTCAGACATTCATTTCTTTGTTCATGTGACACTTACTGAGCCCCTGTGGTACACCTGCTTCATCCTGGTGTGGAATCAGAGAGGTCAGGTGGGCAGAGTGGCACAAGGTTTCTCTCTTATATCCAGGTCAGGCTTCCTGACTCAGCAGCTGGATTTAGTGCTCAGCACAGTTAAATTTTGATGGGAGGATGCATTGCTCAGTTAAACACGAATTTCCTGTGAGAGGAGTCAGGGGCGGGGCTGGATATAAAAAACAAAGCAGACACACTAGGTTTGGCAGGGAGAGCTTCAAAAAATGACCCCATCTCTCTCTCTGCTGACCCTTCTCCTCCCTTAGCTCCTTCCTCTTTCTTCCTCTTTTCTTCTTGGTGTGTGTGTACACACATGTGTGTTTGTGTGTGTGTAAATGTTCATGTCATACAGAGGCCAGAGGTTGATGGTGGGTGTCTTCCTCAATCACTCAGCCATATTTCTTCAGAAAGGGTTTCTCACTAAATCTGAAACTCATCAGTTTGGTTAGGCTGGCTGGCCAGTAGTTCAGTGATCCTCCTGTCTCTGCCACCATGGCAATGGGTTACACGGGTGTGACACAGCACCAGGTGGGATTTGAACTCAGATCCCCATGTGGCAGGTGGTTTACTGGCTGATCCATCTCTTCAATCCCCTTTGCTTTCGGAGATAAACTCTCCATAGGTAGCCTAGGCTTCCCTGAAAACCACAATGCTCCTGTCGCAGCTCCTGCCCACCAACATTCATTTATCTCTACATTTTTTGTGCACTTGTGTGCTTCAGAACACAGCGAAGTGAATAGGCCATGAAGTACCTCTTTCTGTAGTCTCTTATATAAGCCCCTCCCCAGCTATCAGCACTGTTCTGGAAGCTTCTGGATCCTTTCTTGGTGTGGACACACCAATTACAAGTGTCCCATTTATAAGAAGGCGGCACACACAAGGTGCCAACCTGTGCACTGAAGCCTGGCAGGGGAGAAGACAGTGGGGGTGTGGGTGGTGCCCAGCACTCAGGATGGGCGGGGTTGAGTGGAAGGACAGGAGAGGTCCAGTGGACCCATGAGAGGGGACCAGACTGTCACAGGATCCCCTTGGTTGCTGATGTAGGGCAGGAGCTGGTGGTCCATGTACCTTTCTTGTGACATCATCACTGGGCAGTGCCTTGAAGTTTAGGAAATGCACACAGAAAGTTAAATATAGAAGGTCACACAGGCAGCAGCTGCAGAGGTGGTAAAGAAATCCGGGGTCCGCCTGGGGCTTTAGTTTTGGACTTGTGCTGGCTAGTTTTATGTCAACTTGACACAAACAAGAGTAATTTGGGAAGATGAAACATTGACTGAGAAAATACCCTCACCAGATTGGTCACTGGGCAAGTCCAGGGTGCACTTTCTTGATTGCTGACTGATACGAGAGGGCCCAGTTCACTGTGGGTAGGGCCATCCTTGGTCCTCGGTGCTATCAGAAAGCAGGTTGAACAAGCCACAAGGAGCAAGCCAGGAAGCAGCATCCCTCCATGGCCTCTGCATCAGCTCCTGCTCCAGGTTCCTGCCCTGCTTGAGCTCCTGCTATTCCTCCTAAAGTTGCTTTTAGTCATGGCATTCTATTATAGCAATACAAACCCTAACGGGGACAGGGCCCCTTACTCATCTGCCTCATTGATGGCTGCAGGGCCACGAGAAGGAAAGAGGCATCTCCTAGGCCACATAGCAGGGCACCTGCTGCTACAGTTGTATACTCCAGGCTGGAGTCACCTACTCAGGAGCACCTCTCACACCAGTTACAGAGTCTCTCAATCAAATACAGATTCCTGGGCCCAGGCAGAGCCTCTGGGAAGGGTCTGGAGACCCACATTTAAACCAAGACACCCCACATACTAACCCTTCTGCCTCTCACCCTAGAACATGAGATTTCAAACTGACAGCAACAAGAACCCATCTACTTACCCCACCTAAGCTGCTGCTCCCCTTGGGTCTAAGTCATCTCTGCCTTGTGAGGGCTCGGAAGGCTCTCAAAGTGTGAATTGCTCGAATGGGTTTGCTCTGCCCAACACGACCCTGGAGGGTGGTCCAGTGTCCCCTGCAGGAGCCGAGCCTCCCTGGCCTCTGCAGAAGTGCATGCCATAGCATGTCACCGAGAGCTATCTCCTGCCACTGTCACCCAAGGAGAGTGTGTTCTGGCAGGCATAGCAGGTGCCATAGGACACCCTGCCTAGCTTCTTACTTCAGCTATAATCACACACACACACACACACACACACACACACACACACACACACACACCACACAGACACATACTGGGGTCTCTGTCCTGTCTCTAGGTCTCCAAATCTACTCCTGTCCCCTATCTGGGCCTGCTCTCCTGACCCCTCCTCTTTTCCAAGTCTGCAGAAAGTGTCTGACTTGGGGTGTCAGATTCCATTGTCTCCTGCTGTCCTTGGGGCTGAATGTCCCCCAAGTGGGGATTTGCCTGGTAGTTTAGGTCATTTACACCCCGATGTTCCCTTCTTGAGTTCACTTCTTGAACATGTCCCCTCCCTGTCCCTTTGTGTCTCACCTGTGGAACAGGATCACAAGTGTGGTGTCAGTCAAGGGAATAGGAAGGAGGTACCCTCTCCAGTCATGGCTGCCTGGGCCCTGGTGGGGGTTGGGCCCAGGTAGAGATGGAGCCTCTGTCTTTTCAGCAGGAGTTCCAAGTCAATCTGTGACTGCCTCAGATGTCTTCATTTATGATCCCTGCAGTTGTGTGTTTGTGATGACAGGTTCCCACCAAATGTCCCCAAGCCTCATGTGTAGGCCCCATATTGGGTGTAAAAAACATGCTCGGGAGACAGACTCGGTCCTTAAGCTGTTAGGGGAAGCAGTGCCAGACAGGACAGGGCCACTGCAGGTCAGGTGGCCCCAGTGTCCCTTACCTTTCTCTGTAGAGGAGATGACATTGGGCTCAAGCCTATTAGGAAGGTATCCTGGCTAGTTTTGTGTGTCAACTTGACACAAGCTGGAGTTATCACAGAGAAAGGAGCTTCAGGTGAGAAAATGCCTCCATGAGATCCAGTGCTAAGGCATTTTCTCAATTAGTGATCAAGGGGGGAGGGCCCCTTGTGGGTGGTACCATCTGTGGGCTGGTAGTCTTGGGTTCTATACGAAAGCAGGCTGAGAAAGCCAGGAGAGGCAAGCCAGTAAGGAACATCCCTCCATGGCCTCTGCATCAGCTCCTGCTTCCTGACCTGCTTGAGTTCCAGTCCTGACTTCCTTTTGTGATGAACAGCAGTGTGGAAGTGTAAGCAGAATAAACCTTTCCTCCCCAACTTGCATCTTGGTCATGATGTTTATGCAAGAGTAGAAACCCTGACTAAGACAAACTGGTACCAGGAGTGGGGTATTCCTGTGACAACCTGACCATGTTTTGGGGAGGAGGACTGTGGAAGGACTTTGGAACTTTGGGCTAGAAGATCCACTCAGTGTGGGATGTTGTGTAGGAGCTTGGAAGGTAATGTTGAGAACAGTGCAGAGGATGGAGGCCTGGCTTGTGAAATTTCAGAGGGAAGATTAAAGACTCTTATCAAGGTCGTTGCTAGTTTGATTTAAGATTCTGTGATTTTGGTTAGCTGGGGCTGAAGAATCAGCTGTGATTAACAAAATACCAGAACTACTAAAGCAAAACCATTGCATTGCTGGGACTATTGATGCTGGTTAGCTGGAGCTAAGATATTAGCAGTGATTAAGAAGAGATCAGCATCATTGGGGAGAAATCTTCTGAGAAGTGTTTTCTGAGAGCACAGAGGCTTCGTTCCAGAGATAGCCAAGGTTGTACCTTGTGCGGTGGCTGGACTTGGTAATGTGTAAGAGTCACCCAGGTGGTACTGGTTTTGAAGGCATGAAGGAGTCATGAAGAGCAGCTGAGGCCTGGGCACTGTGAGAGGCCGTGGAAGGTCATTGGTGAAGGTGCAGCCTCAGTTGCAATTGACAGCCCAGGATTGAATGGGTCATGCAAAGGAGTTGAGGCTCGGTACTGTGAGAGGCCACGGAAGGCCACTGGTGAAGGTGCAGCCTCAGTAGACAGGGTTGGTGCTAGTACTAGCTTTGTAAATGTACCTGGGCCTGGGTCATGTTGGTCTAGGTGAGTGGACGAGGTCAGAGAAGCTCTGGGGAAAGTGAGGCAGAGGGCAAACTGAGATCTGATGAGGCGGGCTCCAAGATGTGTCCTAGGAAGCCATGGAAGCTGTGTGAGGAGAGAGAGATCAGGCAGGGCTGGTGGGTGATCAGATCAGTGGAGAGGAAGGGGCTGCCATGGGCCCATGGCTTTGTCCCAGTAGAGAAAATGTGGGAAGGGGGGGGCATGCCTCTAGGGCCAAGCACGCCTGTGTCTGGCTCATGGGATCTGGCCTATCTTCCCTCCTAACCTTGGAACTTGGGTAGATACTGAGGAAGGAGTGTGGGAAGAGGTTGGGGCTGCCTGAGAGCCAAGCAGCCCCCTCCTGGTGCTCCCCTAAATCCCAAAATAAATGAGGCAGAATCCAAATCAGGGTCTCTTCATCTGGAGAAAGGGCTCATTTCAAATATTTGTAGTTGCTTAAGCTGGAATGGAGAGACACGAGGACTTAGAAGGATAATCGGGCCTTTTCTGAGCAGGGTTGGCTCAGCACTTTCGCCCGTCGCTGAGCTGGAGCTGTGTCTGCCAGCCTCTCGCTCCTCTGCACTGGGCGCCTCCACCACCACTGCAGCTGCCTCCCCTCCTTCCAGATCCTGTCTTAATTTTATTAAATCTGCACATATTTGCTGGGAGCTTCATCCTGCCAGGACTTCACAAACTTGGCTTGGGGATACAGCCGTAAGATGTCCCGATTAGGATCTGACCTGTGCATTGGCCTGATCCTGTTCTCATTTACTCAGGGGTGTGTGCGTGCGGGGTGTGCAGGGTGTGTGTGTGTGCAGGGTGTGTGTGTGTGTGCGGGGTGTGCAGGGTATGTGTGTGTGTGCATGCAGGGTGTGTAGGGTGT
>JADRCH010000078.1:3743103-3799222 GCA_019843965.1 Rhynchomys soricoides
TGCAGGGTATGTGTGTGTGTGCATGCAGGGTGTGTAGGGTGTGTGTGCAGGGTGTGTGTGTGGGTGTGTGTGCAGGGTGTGTGTGTGCATGCAGGGTATGCAGGGTGTGTGTGTGTGCAGGGTGTGTGTGTGTGCATGCAGGGTATGCAGGGTGTGTGTGTATATGCAGGGTGTGTGTGTGTGCAGGGTGTGCATGCATGTGCATATGTGCAGATGCTTGTGTGAGTAGGGTGTGTCTACAGGTACATGTCTGCACTTGCAAAGTAGAGGCCCAAGGAGTCTTTCTAGACCATTCTTCCACCTTATTCACTGAGGCAGGGTCTCTTCTATCCACTAAGCAAGTCTGACCCTAGCAAGTTCAAGGTGTGATGGCTGTACACCAGGCAGGATATCTCAGTCCAATCACAGCTCACTGACTTGTGATGGCTTGTCTGGGTAGCCAGCTTGCTCCTAGGAGCAAGGGTACCTCTGTCCCAGGCTTCTGAAGTTGGAATTGAGGTGGGCTTTTGCCCACCTGGCATTTACAGGGCTTCTGGGTACCAAAGCTCAGAACTCTGGTCCTCATGTTTGGGTGTCAAGCATTTTAACCACAGAGCCACGTCCTCAGCCCCTCTGGGTTTATTTTAATTTAATTTTAAGATTTACTTTAATTTTTTTAGGACTCAGGGTCTCACTGTGTCACATACATCGCTAGCCTGGAACTTGCTAAGTAAACCAAGCTGCTATGTAACTCACAGAGCTCCGCCTGCCTCTGCCTCCGAAGTGGGGGATTAAAGGCGCGTGTTACTGTGCCTTGCTGGGTGTGACTTCTTAAGATTTGGTATTTGTACGCTTCCTCCCTTCCTTCTTAGTCTCAAACTCCTCGTCCCTCAACCTCCACTTTCTCAGGCAGTGAGATTACAGGCATGGCCCACCGATCCGGGGGGAAAAAAGGAACCTTATGTAACATCTCCAGAGGCCTTTCCATGGGTCAAGGGAGAACATCTGGAGAATTCCCTGATACCTCCCTTCTCCTCCACATCATGTGGCCTCACACTGGGCAGCGTTTGAGGAAAGCTGGGCCCGTCCACTCTCCTTATAGTCCTGGACCACTGCAGGAAGTCACAGGCCTCTGGGGTGTTCTGGGAGAAGGAATATGGCGGTGGTGGGGTCTGTGAAAAAGCCGTGAGGCTGCAGGCTCTGCCAGCCAGTGTGTGTATGTATATGTGTACGTGCATGCATATGAGCACATGTGCTTGCATGTGCCTGCATGCGCACGCACATGTGTGTGTGTGTGTGTGTGTGTGTGTGTGTGTGCGCGTGCGTGATTCTGTGTGCACGCAGAGCTTTGCTGAGTCTCTGGTGAGGTGTTCGTGTGACAGAGGAGAGACAAAAAGGACTAAAGAGACAGGCATTCTGGCCAAAGGACTTGTTAACTGCTGGCCTCTGAGGTGCTTATGGAAGAACTGTGGAGTTTAGGGCCTGATGTCTGACTAAAGCCACCAGCTTTTGTGCCCCACCCCACCCCACATCGGGACCCTGAAGATCTTACCTGCACATTCTACACCCTGTCTTTCCTTCTCTGCCCTGAGGGGTTACCTTCAGCCTGGACAACAGATCAGGCTCACGATTGCCCCAGGGCCCTTGCATATGCCACTCCTGCCTTGGAGTAATCTTCCTTGGCTAGCTGCTTGTGGCCATGGGGGTCTCAGGTGGGTTGTCATAGTGACAGAGGGGCTTGTGATATCTGACAGCTAGACCCATCCTGGTGTCACAGTGGGAGCTAAGGGCAGCTGGCTTGGCCTGAGACAGGATGTCTGCTTTGGACAGGTGGCACCAAAGTTTAATAGCTATAGTGTCCACCCCTGGATCCTGCCGAGCCAGTCAGGGGAGGGTCACGTGGCTCCGGCTTTCCAGGCCTTGCTGGTTAGGCTGTGACCAGGCTGACAGCAGCCTCACCTTGGCTTCACCCTGACCATTTCTCTTCTGCAAACCTGTTGAAGAGCAGACAGAATATCACTCCCACAGTGTGTGTACTTACAGGAGAGACATTCCAGGGGGAAGTGGGGGTCAGTGTGGGTTAGGTAGAGAGAATGGCCCTGTGGCACAGAGTTTGAAAATTCTCATTCTCTCTGTCTCTCTCTGTCTCTGTCTCTGTCTCTGTCTCTCTCTGTCTCTGTCTCTCTCTGTCTCTGTCTCTGTCTCTCTCTCTCTCTCTCTCTCTCTGTGTGTGTGTGTGTGTGTGTGTGTGTGTGTGTGTGTGTGTGTGTATGGGAGGAGGCTAACCTGGCTCTGAGGGTCCATGAGGATGCATTTCTCCTTCCCTTAGGGCTCTGGGATTTCTTACCATTTTCTAGTGCAGCCAGAGGCCCCAAGGGAGCCAGGAGCACAGTGGCACACACAGAGAGGCAATCCACGCGGGCAGATGAAGAGGCAGAAGCCAGAGAGGGCAAGGGATGCCTGTGAGGGGGAACTTGGCTGGGGACACAGTATTTCCAGTGAGGCACTGAGTGGGCAGGGAGGGGTGACCCACCCTGGCTTTGTGTATGATGGTCCCTCTATGGGAAGAGGAGTCAGGTTGCTGCTTGTGTGTGGCTGTGTGGCTCATTCAGAGAAGGGCTGGAGTAGGATGCAAGGGTACCTGTCGTCTGTGGCTACCCATAGGCCTCCCTGCCAGATAGCAGGACTGTGTCCTGGGTCTGCCTTGCTGGGTTAACTGGTTAGCTTCCAAAGGCCTGCAACTTCCCCTAGCATTCCCATTTGTACGGTTTTATTTAATTATTGCTATTTTTTGTGTGAGGGGGGTGTGGGGTGGGATTACATGCCACAGCACACCTGGGCAGTCAGAGGATAGCTTGTTTTGTTTTGTTGTTGTTGTTGTTTTTTCAAGACAGGGTTTCTCTGTATAGCCCTGGCTGTCCTGGAACTCACTCTGTAGACCAGGCTAGCCTCGAATTCAGAAATCCACCTGCCTCTGCCTCCCGAGTGCTGGGATTAAAGGCGTGCGCCACCACGGCCCGGCTTTTTTTGTTTTGCCTTTTTTTTTTTTTTTTTTTTCAGAGGACAGCTTGTGAGGGTCGCTTCTCTCCAATCACCATGTGAGTTCGGGAGGTAGAACCCAGGCTGTCAGGCTCGGAGGTGTACCCACTGAGCTCTTATTCTCATTTTTCAAAAAAAGGAAACAATTTATTTTTATTATTTTGAATGAAGTATATGAGTGTATTCTGGGCTGAGATATGTACATGTGAGTTCAGGTGCCCATGGGGGCCAGAAGCATTGGGTCCTCGGGAGCTAGAGTTACAGGTGGTTAGGAGTTACCCGCTCTGTGTATTAGGAACTAAACCTGGGTCTTCTGCAAGAGCAGTGTACGTTCTTTCTTAACTGCCATCAGCTCTCCCATTTGAGATGGTAAAACCGAGGCGTAGAGAGTTCATTCAACTGACCTGCTTACACTTACAGCTGCTGTGTAGCAAAGCTGAGATTTCAATCCAGGATCTGAAGACTGCATCTTGGCTCACAACATTTAAGCTTCACAGAGAAGCAGCTGCCTCCTTCATCGCTGGTCCCACATGGCGAGGATGTTCAGCTGTTAGCTCTCCTGGTCTCTTGGAGGAGAGTTTTAGCTGCAGAGTTTTAGCTACGAAGCTGTTCCTGTCACCTGGAAGGTAACATAGAAATAAGCCCGAGTCTTGCTCACTTCTGCTTTTCATTACTAGGTCAGCTGTTGCAGTAGGTCTACAGAAAGATGTCGGTGCCAGGGATCCATCTCCTCCCCCAACTCTGAGTAAGAGGTTCGAGGAGAAGAGGAAGTAATGAAGGAAGGTTTTGGCGTTGCCTCCCAGGGTTGGTGACTGAGATTCTAGGAAGATGTCATGATGGTCCTGAAGGTGGGGCGTTTCACCCTTCCTCACATCAGACATCCTCGGTGTGCCAGGCAGGCCCAGGATGCAGCCAGAGCTCTGTGCCCGGGAGCCCACCATCTTCTTCCTCTCTCCGAGTGAATGCCCGCTCTATGCCAGGCATGGGGCTAGGGTTGGGCTCTGGGAGCGGGGCATGAAGTCCTCACACAGAATTGGCTTTCCCTCAATGCCAGACCCCATCTATTGGGGGAAGGTGACTTGTGTACATAGCTTCTAAAATAGGAATGTGACTTATCTAGGGTCTGCCATGGGCAGTGCCACTTGGGGACCTGGTGTTTCTCAGTGTGGGTGGCGGAGGGCCACCTTGGAGTCTGTGACAGTAGTCAGTCACCACCTCTTTCCTTCAGCATCTCATGTACACCAGTCTGGCTTCAGATTCAATATGTAGCCAAGGGTAATCTTGAACTGGGCCTCCTGCCTCCACCTCCCACCATTGGATGTCTCCACACCCAGTTTTTGAGGTACTTTGGACAGGCTGAGCTAGCCTGTCACCAACTGAGCCACGCTCCTTTGAGGCTAGCTCAAACTGCAGGTGAGTGTGAGCATAAGGACAGAAGGAGTGTCACAGTAGTGTCACAGTAGTGTCACAGTAGTCTGTTGTTCAGCCTTCAGGAAGAGAGGGGTCTCTGCCCTTGGTCCTTTGTCCTGAAGTCTATGATGCTGGCTTGCTGTAAGTCAAGAGTGTGTCCCCACAAACTCTTGGGCATGCTCTGTGCTCTGCAGCTTGGTGGCAGTTTGACTTCAAGTACCCTGTGGATGTAAGGGTTCTTTTGATCTGAAGTTGAAAGTTTCCCACTCACAGAGAGGAGGGAGGGAGGAGGCAGAGACTCCTGAACAACACACTGTGGCCATCAGGAACTCGGCTCAGGGTAACGGCAGGCTGTGATCTCAGAGAGTCACACGGTGATGGAGAGAGCCAATCCTTGGAAGCCGTCCCCTGACCTCCACACATGCGCTGTGGCCAAGCCATGAGTTCTCCCCATTCCCACAAACATAAAGCTTCGTGCTGGTGTATGCGTGGGAATGGGTGGGTGTAGAAGCAAGAGATTCCAGAAAAATCCAAGGGCAGCCACAGCCAGAGGAACCAGCTCCTAACATGGGCCTGACAGGGCTGGGTCTTGTCACTGCCATTGAGGTGAACGGGACCTGTCAGGGTTAACCCCCAAGCTGCAGGACTTCTCGAGCCCCTTACTGGTGAGCAGAAGGTCCAAGGGGGGATTATCTCTCCATCTGACCCTCCTGCACCTCAGCGAGATCTCATCCATCTTCCTGAAGCCGGCCCGTAGCTTGCGGGCCTCTGCAGTCCCAGCTTTGACCAGTGGCACTGGGAGCTACAGATGGAATTTTAAGAGAGAATGTGACATAGGAATTCTTTTCCTTATAGTGGAAGTAGGTTTGCTACATAAAACACAAGACACACAAGCTGAGATATCAGATAAACAGTGAATAATGTTTTTACCATATACTATTTTAGTGTTACGCTAAAATTGGTTTGATGTTTATCTCAATTTCAAATGTGATTAGGTGTCCTTTACGGTAATTTTAACTATTTTACATTTATTTGTTGTGTTATGTGTAATATGTGATATGTACGGTGTGTGTGTGTGTGAGGCGTGTTTGTGTGTGTGTGCAGGTATGTAGTATGTGGTCATATGTATGTGGTGGTTATGGTGTGTAGCGAGTGTATGTGTGTGTTCATACATGTGGTATGGACAGTGCGTGGTGTGTGTAGTGTGACTGTATGCAGCGTGGTGTGTATGTGGTCATGTGTGTGGTGTGTATATGGCACGTGTGCATGCGATGTGTACGTCTATGGTGTGTAGTATATGCATGTGAGTGTGGGCATGTGCAGACCTGTGTACATGAGGGGGCTAGAACAGGACATGAGCTAGCCTCGCTTGCTGCTCTCTACCTGAAGACATACCTCAGCACACAGTAACCATTTCAGCTAGGCCATTGGCCAGAGGGCTCTGGGATCCACTCTTCTCACTTCAGTGCTGGGGATGGTCATGCACAGCCATGCACAGCTTCTTAGTGGGTGCTTGGGATTTGAACTCAGAGCAAGCACTCTGCCACTGAGCATCTCTCTAGCCCCGGTTCTCTGCACACCCTATGTGACTGCTGAGCACCCAGTGTTCTCTGTGTAGCTGTAGGAAGGCTTCTTCTCACAGAATTCTTCCCTGGCTTGGGGGCCTTTATCTCCTCCCCAGGCCTGCTCCCCTTCATGGAAGGTGAAATTGAGAAGATGGCTCTCGGTACAGGGTCAGCCAGGGCTGGTTGTGCCTCCTTCCCAGTCCCAGCAGCTGGACAGCTGTTAGCCAAGGCTTGGAAGATGCGCTCATGGTATAATCCTGTGGGCACTGTGTGTAGGTCTAGCCTTGTGCTAGTCAGGGCTCTCTAGTGTAACAAAACTTATAGAATTAGTCTTCTTCTCTCTCCCTCTCTCTCTCTCTCTCTCTCTTTGTCTCTCCTTGTACTTTGGTAGCCAGCCATTATTGTCCCCACTTCAGATTATCCCCCTAGATGGTGCTCAGTCATGTCGGTAGAGAAATGCAGAGCATGGAGGAACTATTCTTTAGATAGATAGATAGATAGATAGATAGATAGATAGATAGATAGGGGATTTATTAGAATGAAAGGCTGTGGTCAAGCTAATCCAACAAATGGCTGGCTATGAAAGTTCAAGAATTCAGAAGTTGCTTACTCTGTGAAGCTGGGTATCTCAGCTGGTCTTCAGTAGATGCTGGAATCCTGAAGAAGTAGGCTCTAGTGCCTGTGGAGGAATGGACTTCCTAGCAAGGTATAGAGGAGAGCTTCCTTCTTCCATGTCTTTCTATAGGCTCCCAGCAAAAAGTGTGGCCCAGATGAAAGGTGTGTCTTCTCTCCTCTAGATCTGGATTATAAGTGGTTCTTCCTACTTCAAATTAAGCAAAAATCCCTCAGAGTTGTGCCCTGTTAGATTTTAGTTAATTTCAGGTGTAGTTAAGTTGACAACCAAGAACAGCTGTCACAAGCCTGGACTTGCTGCAGTCCTACCTTGACTTTGTTACCTGGGTCTCACAAGGACCTCCCTCTTTACGGATATCAAAACCCAGGGTCAAAGACAGAGGGACACCTGGTCAACCCTGGCATGTGAAGGCAGAGCCTGTGAAGTACCAGTAGCCCTGTCTTGTGTGGGTTCTTGGGACTAACCTCCTACCTTCATGTAGCTCCTCTTCTCTGGCAAGAGGTAGCCTTGGCTAGTGGAGGAGCCAGCATGGATACCAGGTTCTGCTTCTGTTCCTGCCCCACATTGACATGATTAAACCTTGAGTAGGTGTCCAGTCCCAGCTGCTCACTAGCACTCCAGCACTCCTGGTCTTCCTATAAGCTCCAATTTAGTTGATCCTGGGAGGGCCATGGTGCTCCCGTGCTTAGAAGCTTCCAGATGATTCTGTACCATGTGGAGTGTGTGGGTAGCTAGCGAATTAGAAGATGGTGGGCTGAAGAAGGGGCAGAGAGTAGAGAGGGTTCCTCCGAGTTCTGCAGTTTCTCTACCCACATGACTGAGCACTACCTTCCAGGAAGACAACCTGCAGCGTATTGAAAGAGAGGGGGTGGATATTCCTGGGAACATCCCTGGGTTTGCCTCCCTCAGACCTGGTGTAGACTCAGTGACACCTGCTGTTCTCCCACCCACTTGTTCCCACCCGCCCACCCGCCATCCCTTCCCCCACCTGCCCATCCAGCATCCATCCGATCACTTCTGTAACTACCCACCCATGGACTCACTTCCAAACCTCTTGATCTTCTCACCCAAGCAACGCAGCTATCCATCTCCTTATCCATCTGATTTCTCATCCATGCATTCATGTATCTGACATCCGTCCATTTATCCATCTGTCTGTACATCCATCTACTCTCCCACCCATCAAGGAAACTTATGGGAGCGCATTTTATTTTGGCTTGCAGTTCCGGAAGGATAAGAGTCCATGGCCGGGAGGCCTGCAGTGAAGGGCGGGCGAGATGGCAGAAGCAGGGAGATGAGAGATCATGTCTTTTACCACAGACATGAATCAGAGAGCGGATTGGAAGTGAGGCAGGGTTATGTCCTCAGTGATGGACATCTGCCCATCCCTCCATCCATCCATGCATCATCCATGTACCAATGTGTCTACTCACTGATCCATAAATCCACATATTCATCTACTCTCGTATCCATTCACTCACCTATATACCTATCTACCCATCCACTCACCATCCATCCATCCATCCATCCATCAATCCACTTACCATCCATCCACCCATCCACCCATCCATCCACCCATCCACCCATCCATCCATCCACTTACCATCCATCCATCTATCCATCCATCCACCCATCCATCAATCCACTTACCATCCATCCATCCATCTACCCACCCATCCATCCACCTATCCATCCACTCACCATCCATCCATCTATCCATCCACCCATCCATCCATCCACCCATCCACCCATCCATCCACCCATCCATCCACCCACCCATCCATCCATCCACCCATCCATCCACCCATCCATCCACCCACCCATCCATCCACCTATCCATCCACTCACCATCCATCCATCCACCCATCCATCCATCCTTCCATCTGTTTATCTGTCTCTTTCTCGTTAACTAAGAGTTGTTGAGGTCTCTTTTGTGCTGGGTCATGAACTGGAAGTGGGGTATAAAGTTATGAGCCAGTCCCTCTTTAGGAACTCAGTGTGGTAGAAGAGGCATTTGTAGAGGCACCGAGGTGAGAGAGAGGTGCAGGTGTGCATCACAGATGTGCCTGAGGGACAGAGGGCGAAGGAGCCCTGGGCTAGGAGTGCAGGGCAGAGGGTGATGAAGGATTTTATGCCTGCCTACAGCTTGGGAGGAAATGTCCAGATGTTTACTGCCAGCCTCCCGTTGTCCTTTATCTTCCTTGGGGAAGGCTCCCTTTCTTCCGAGCTGGGTCCTGTTTCATACTTTCTTTGCGTGCTGGGATGTGGCTGTTGTGCTTGGCTTGGCTGAGTCTGTCTCCCTGCTGGCTGTGATATTAGGTCATGCTTATGGTCTTCATCTTGAAGAAGATGATGCTTCATGCTTCATCCATGTGCACAGCCAGTGTCTCCTGTGTTTTAGTGCTGTCCCCTCACTGCTCCCAACCCAGTTGTCTGGTGCCATGTCCAGGAGGATCTGATGCCATGCCTTTGATGGGGCCTGTGATGGCTGTCCTTGGTCACATTGCATCAGGAGCTCCATGGACCCATCGCCTTTAGCGCCTGTAGTTCTGTGTGTATACACATGTGCACACAGAGGTCAGAGGTCAATGTCTTATACCTTGTTTAATCACACCTCACCATCTCCCTCTCCCCTCTTCCCTCTTCCCCCCTCCCCCTTCCCCTCTTTTCCCCTCCCCCCTCATGTATACATGGAAAGCAGAGGTCAACCTGGGTGTTGGTCCTTAACCCTTAACTTTCACCTTGTTGGGGACAGTCTCTTTGTTGGTGGCCTGTGTGCTTGCAAGGTTGCTCCTGTCTTCACCACAGGATAGATATTTTAGGAGCTACAGATTATGGATGGGTACTACATGGGTGCTGGGGATTTGAACTCAAGCCCTCCTGCTTGCATGGCAAGCACCTTCCCGACTGAGCCATCTCCCCAGCCCTTCCATGGTTACATCCTTCTTTTCCCTTTCCTCCCTCTCCCATTCCTTCTGTGAGCTTGATTTTAGCACTTGCTCTCAGATGGCATCATGTGGCCTTGAACCTGGCCCTTCAGCCTCTACCTCTAGACTGCTGGGATTACAGGCATACACCAGCACACCTAGCTGTTAGCTTCCCGTGGCGCTTTGTCCATGCTGGGGTGTATCAGTTACTGGTCCCATTACCAGGACTAAACCGGCAATCTGGAGGGCTCTATTTTGGTACAGCCTATCACGGAAAGGGAGGCACAGTGGCCAGAGCCTGAGGCAGCTGCTCACGGAAGTGGAGAGATGAGTGTATCTCAGCTCACTTTCTTTGTATCCAGTCAGGACCACCACCTTGGAATGGTACCTCTCCCATTTAGGTGGGGCTTCCTATCTCAGCCCAGCCTGGAAACTTTCACCCTGAGCTCTCCAGATGTTTGTCTCTCAGGTGACTCCAGAGCCTGCCTGGTTGACTCAGTACTAGCATTCACACACAGCAGACACTCTCCCAACTGAGCTGCTGCCTCTCCAGTCCTCCCTGTCCTTTTTGGATGAGTAAGAGGAAACACAGTCCATGGTCTGGGTAGTTCTCCTGGCAACACTGCAGTCAAGGACCAGCAAAGCTCAGGAATCCCAATGGCTGCTGCAGGGCCTGGAAGGCAGGAAACCCTTGCTTTCCTGATTTCTTGGAACCTCCCTGATTGAGGAGACTCCAAGAGATTAAATCCCACAGCCAAAGCCACAAGGTCTGGGGTCTCACCATGCTCTTGTTGACCTTGTGCTCACCCAAAGGGCCATCAGAACCTTCTAAGTTCCCTGACTCTGGGCTAGTGACCTGAGAGGTAGGTGACATGTGTCCTCTTGGACTGAGGCAGAGAGGAGCCTGGACCAGCTTTCCTTCTCCTGTAACTTGCCTAAGAAGGCCATGTGCTCCAGGTGATGAGCCGCAAGCTGCCCTGGCCTGAGTCCCAAAAGGCTCTGCGGCACGGAGCAATGACATCACAGCGTTACTGTGTGACTCACTTCTGCTGTGCTGAGCTGTCAGTTTGGGGGCTCTCTGTCCACACAGCAGAGTCCAGTCTAACGACTATCTCCACTCTCTCAATGTCAGGCCTCACCCTTGCATGAAAAGTTGGGTGAACCAAAATGACCATGTCCTGTGGGGAGCCCCTGACTCTGTTGCTTCCTTATGAAATGGCCTAAGCATTGCTGAGCTGCAGTGTCACAGGGGACATGATGCTTTACAACTTGATGTCATGTTTAAGCCTGGTCTTTGGCTGTGTCTGCGCTCTGGGCTGAGGCAGGGCAGCCCTGTTTCTCCTTGGAGTCTTTCTAAACCTGGCAGAGCCACATAGAGCCTGCGTACAGCTGAGGTCCTTCGAGTGAGCACCCTCTGGAGCCAGCCACAGCCACAAAAGCCCAGCTGCTGCTGGCAGGGTAAAGGGACATCTGTACCTCTCTCTCGGGTGTTTCTGCCAGCTCAGAGGCCAGGTGACACCCTTGGGCCAAGAAAGGCCTGGCTAACTGCAGCTTGGTGTGTGGGGACTCATGGCTCTGGACCTTGAGGCCCGTGACTTCCCCCATCCCATCCCATTGTGTCTCAGGTGCCAGCTGCTTGTTCTGTCGCTGTGACCTGAGGAGGAAGGACTTGTTCTGGCTTACAGTTTTAGGGTACAGCCTGGCGTGGTGGGAAAAGTTTGATGGCAGGGACTGGAGACAGCTGGTCACCTTGCATGCACAGCAAGGAATCAGAGAGAGCTGGATGCTGATATTCAGCTCACTTTCTCCTTTTCTCCCAGCCTGGGTCCTCAGCCCGTGCATGGTGCTGCCCTACTGTGTGGCAGGTCTGCCCACCTCAGTTAACCCAATCTAAAGGCTCCCTCACAGGCATGCCCAGAGGTCTGTCACCTAGGTGATTTGGAGTGCCATCAGATTGAAAATTAATAACTATCACACCAGGAAAGCACTTTACCCATGAGCTGTATGCTCTGACACTTGGCATGACCCTGGTCACTTGCTTGTGTGTCCCATGGGTCGACTTACCCTATGAGAATGTGGTCTTCATGGACAAGGATGGTACCAGGCCTGGCTTGAGACAAGAGGGCTGCTTTCTGGTTGGCGCATGGGACCGGCAGTGTCCACTCTGCTTTGTAGTGCTATGGCCATCTGTCTGCTGTCACTCTGTCCTGGACCTGTCACAATGCTGTGCTCAGGCTCTCTAGAGGCCAGCTTCAGCTCATGTAGTCATCACACAAACTTAGGAAGTCACTGTATTGCTGCTTCTGACTTGGCTGAGGTTATCCTGAAAACGGAACCAGAAATGAGGTCTGGTGGTTGGTTGGGGAGACTGAGCTTGCGTGTGTGTCGGGGTTGAGGGAGCAAGAGAAGAGAAACCTCTGCAGAGAGTTGCCAGTGGGTTGCTGGGGCTCCATCCAAGCTGGGAGCTCCTGAGGGGCTGCTGGAGATCCTTCTAGCCCCACCCCTCCATCATCCCAAGCTCTATAGGTGGCTGGTGGCCGGGCATAAGTCCTCTGGGAAAGCAGGCCTCTGAAAAAGGCTGCTTATTGGATCCCTCCTTGCTGTTTGGAGGTACACATGGTAGAGGAACCAGCTTGGGTATGTCCCTGTCCCACTGTGCTTTGTACTGTGATAAAGACCACGACCAAAAGCAACTTGTGGAGGAAGAGAGTTAATTGGTTTACATGTCCCAGTCTCTATCCGCCATTAAGGGAAGTCAAGGCGGGAACTCAACAAGGCTGGAACCAGGAGGCAGGAGCTGAAGCAGAGGCTGTGAGGAATGAAGCTCACCAGCTTTCTCCCCATGGGTTCCTCAGCCTGCCTTCTGCCCAGAGGTGTCTCCAAAATCACTCATTAACCAAGAAAGTGCACCACAGACTTGCCTACAGGGCAGTCTGATGGAGGTGTTTTCTCAGTCGGGATTTCTTCTTCCCAGATGACCCTAACTTGTGTCAACTTGGCAAAACATTACCCAGCACTGTCCTCTTCCTGGAAGCAGCCATAGAAAGTATCCAACTGCGTGCTTGCTCAGCACGTGTACAGTCCTCCTGGGCTCCATGCTGGGTACTGGTTGTGGGGAGTTGGGAGAGAGAGAGACACACACAGAGAGAGAGAGAGAGAGAGAGAGAGAGAGAGAGAGAGAGAGAGAGAGACAGAGAGAGACAGAGACACACACCGAGAACTCGTGATCGGTTGCTTGCTTTGCAGGTGTTTGGTGTTCGGGCACTCTCAATCTGAAGATTGAGAATGAATGCTTTCTTCTTTTCAAAAATCCTGTGCCTGCCACAGTGGCTCTGAGAGTGGACTGTTGAACACTCACAATGCCAAGGCAGGACCAGGACACATCTTGGCATGGGGCAACCCACCATAGGAGCCTTTTTTTGTTCCCCTGAGTCAGGTCACTTGCATACATGGGGAGTCATGGCTCTCAACCTCTCAGAGCTGTCAGGGATGGCCCCAGGAGCCAGGGCACAGGCACAGCCTCCTCAGGCTGGGCAAGGGGCTTCCCTATGGTTCTGTGTCAGTGGGGACATGTGCCTGCAGGTGAATGTCCCATTGATGAGCTCAAGACTAGCAGTGGCCAGGGCAGACCTTCCCCAGGGCTCCTGCATTTTCTTTCATGTCACCCATCTGTGTCTGACAGGCACATGTGTGTTGTCCCATTACAGATAAACAGAAGGGTCAGCCACTTGGTCACAGAGCCAGTAGCAGTCCTGCCTGGGTGATAGCCAGGTCTGCTGTCCCTGACTATCAATGCACTTCACCTCAGGGTGAGTGCCAGGTCCCCAGCATGGTTTCTGGGACACAATGGGTGGTGAATAGACCAGGCCCCCACTCTGTGGTCAGGGACCCACCCAGCACCTCACCCAGATGAACCCTCTGACTTCCGGCTTCCGAGTGAGTGCCTTGACTGGCTCTCCAGCCCTTCATCATCCTCACCCATCATAGACCCCCATCTCAGTGGCCCAGCCAAGGAGGTGCCTGGTTTCATATCTGCCAGTTCCCACAAAGACAGCTTGACCCAGGCCCAGGATAGGGCCCCCACCAACCCACACTGCCCCCCTTTCCCAAAGCAAGGGCAGCGCCGCCCTTGCCTGCCTAGGGAGTGGATTTGAAGCAGGATGCAGTTGCCTGGTTTTCATTAATTGGGTCTACGAGGGTTTCTATTTTCTCCCAGAATACCGATTGATCTAGGCGAGGTAAACAGCACCGCCAAAATTGGGGGGGGGGGGGGGGGGCTGCAGGGGGGGGTAACTGATGCGACTTGACATTTACTCAGAGAGGGGGGAGGGAGGAGGTGAGTCACACACCGGAGGAGCCTCAGCCCACAGGTTCTGCTGAAGGAACACCGTGAGGGAGGTGGCAGGAGGGAGCCAGCAAGCCTCTGATCAGGTTTAGCAGACCCCAGGGAGTCCTGGGGGCTCTCCACACCACGGGGGGAAGTCACTGGGTTTTCAATGGCTGTGTGCATAACTTTGGAGGTGGGAGCCCTGAATGAGGGTGGGACAGAGCTGTTGGCATTCAATATGGGACTGAGACTCTCTCTCTCCTTCCTTCCTTCTCCCTCTCGTTCTCTTTCTCCCTCCCTCTCTCTAATTTTTTTATCTCAGGGCACCTTGCACGTGAGAGGAAGTGGAGCTGGAAGGGAGTCAGGCAGGAGAGATAGAGTGCTTGGTATCCTCTCTCTCCCTTCCTCCTCCTGCTCAACAACTTCAGCTCCTGGATGACTCTGTTTCCCTGCGTAGTGCTGCTTGCATTAATGTCTGCAGGAGACATGGTGACAACCAGGGAACTGCAGATAAGGGGGAAGGAAGGCCTTGCTCACTGAAAACTCTGCCTCTTGTTACTTTTAACTTGGGTCACCTGCCTCAAACAGGGAGGTCCTCTCTATCCACCGAGTCTATAGGTGGCTCATCCCCAAGGGAACTGCCTACCCAGCCCAGCTCCCTTCATGGCCTTTGTCCCTTCCTCCCTGCTGAATTGTATCTTTTCCCCTTCCTGTTACTTAGGAGTTGGCTGTCCTGACTCCTCTGGGGAGTCTCTCTGCCTCTGGGTACCAGTGGCCAGGATTTTCTTTTTTTTCAGTTTCTACAATCTATCACCAAATGCATCCTCACCCAAACCTTCACCTGGTCCCATATTCTCTGAGCCATCACTCTCAAAGCTTGTGACAACAGAGCCTGGCCTTTTACAAGCCCCCCACCCCCACCCCGCAACCTCCCCAAGAGCAGTCCACAGTGAGTGTGCCTGGCTGCACCCTTCAGTGGCTCACATCCCAACCTTGCTGTCCTCCTGTGACCCCTGCCAGCACCAGGCTGTTGTCACCATGTCCAGGCTGGAGCTACTGCTCTCTGCTGTAGCCAGGGGCTTTCTTAGTAATGACCATCCAGTTGGAAGGGCTGTTCTTTCCATGGCTCTAGGCCTCTGGGTTTCTGTAATGTCTGCTATCCATCTAACTAGCTTGCCTTGGAGCTAGTGTGGCTACTGTCTGTTTACAAGACTGTTGCCTGCTTACTCATGGTGCTAGGTGCAGCCTCTGTGTGACAGACTGAGATCTGGATTATTTTCATTTCTCTTCAACCTGTAGTTTGTTGGCATCATCAGCTCTAGAGAATCACCATCTCAGTCTATGTGGTGTTGGGGAATTGAGTCCAGGATCTCTATGTGTTAGGCAAGGCCTCTATCTGTGAGCCATACCCACAGCCCATAGAATCCCCCCTTCCCCCCTCTGTTTATCAAGACAGGGTTACTCTGTGCAGCCCTAGCTGTCCTGAAACTAGCGCTGTAGACCAGACTAGTCTTGAACTTACAGAGATCTGCCACTGCCACCCTGCAAGAACCATCTCTTAAACCTTGTTTCTGTCTACTTCCCCTCTCTCTAAGGTTCAATTAAACCCCATCTTTTTTAGTCTGTTTTTTTTTTTCCAATTGCTCTATTTTATGATTCTCTGAAATGTATTTTGGATATTTTGTTTTAGATTTTTATTCTAGAGGTTTATGTGTATGAGTGTTTTATCTGAATGTATGTATGTGTGTCTACCATGCGTGTGCCTGGTGCCCTCAGAGATCAGAAGAGGCCGTCAGATCACTCAGAGCTGGAATTACACATAGTTGTGAGCTGCCATGCTGGGAACCTAACCCGAGTTTTCTGCAGGAGCAGCAAGTGCTCTGAACAGCTGAGCCATCTCTTCAGCTCATAAACACTTAAGCATTTTCACACACCTAGTGTACACATGGAGGTCAGATGACACCTGGGAATCAGTTCTCTCCTTTCACCACGAAGGTTTCATGCATTGAACTCAGGCGTCCAAACATTGCGGCAAGCACTTTTATTGCGTGAGCCGTATCACTGGACTGGGATATTTATTTCCCTTTGACTTATCTTCTTTTAACCTAATTCTTTCTTTGGCTGAATTGAATCCCTTCTCCAACCAACCCTAGATTGTTTTTTCATCCCTTGTTTTAATCACGTATTACTCAGAGAGGGGAGGGAGGAGGAGGAGGAGGAGGAAGAGGAGGAGGAGGAGGAGGATGTGAGTCACAAGGGGAATCGCCCACGGTGTCACAGAAAGGAGCTACACTGATGTGGCTGAGCCCATGGTCCCCAAAACTTTGGTTCTCCAATTTCAAAGACTGCATGGGGCCCTGGGAGATCTTAACTCCAGAGAGGAGGAGGTCCCTGAGTTCTTAAGTGGCCATGTTGTGTGGCTCTGGATGTGGGAGCCTTGAAGGCAGATTGAACATAACCCAGGGAACAATCTACAAAGAACTGATATCATAAGCTCTAAGCTCTGTGGTTTAATGAAGAGATACCGAAATCCAGATGTGTACAGCACCATCACCAATGGGTCAGAAATAGAATCTCAGGGCATTGGTTTATTTTCGTATTGACTTATTGTATCACTGGGGAGCAAATTCAACTACCTGTATGTGCTAGGCTGGTGCTCTGCCACTAAGCTACATTCTGGGGCTTTGATTCTCCTCACCGTAAACGGCAGTCACTGTCACAGTCATGTCTAGCACTTCTGTTCTGATCTTAGTTATTTATCTTTTAATTTTGTGTCTTTATTTACTTTTATTGTATGAATGTTTTGACTTGCATGTCTGCCTGTCTGTCTGTTCACTGTATGTGTGCCTGGTCCCTGTGGAGGTCAGAAGAGAGGTCAGATCCCCTGGAACTGGACTCACCAAAGGTTGTGAGTCACTGTGCAGGTCCTAGGAATTGATTCTGTGTCCTTTGCAAGAGCAGCCAATGCTCTTCACCACTGAGCATCTCTCAGGACACCTCTAGTCTGTACTTTTATGAACTTGTTATATTGCCTTTTACAGCATTTTTAAAAATATATACATACTCTGAGCTGGGAACTTGTATAGCTTAGGCTGGTCTTGAACTCACAATCTTTCTGCCTCAGCCTCTGGAGCCACCACACCTGGCTGTTTCTTGTTGCTTTTGTTACATGTGATCGTGCAAGCTTGCCTTTTATTATATTTATTTATTTGAAAACTTTAGCCAGGTGCAGTAGCTCACACCTGCTGTCCCCGTACTGGGAAGATTGCCGTGTGTTCAAGGCCAGTCTAGGTTGACATCATTATGGCGTGACATCCTGCCTCAAAAACAAAACAAAAAGTAGGGGAGGCTTGAGTGGTCTATGTGCTTGTCAGGGGGCCTAAAGACAGGAGTTCAATCCCTGGGACCCACACAGAGACAGAGGGAACCGACTCCCACAAGCGAGTGGACCTCTGACCTCTATGTACATGCCATGGTATACACACACACACACACACACACACTCACACACTCACACACTCACACATCATGTATACACTCTCACACACAAACACTCACACACATATACACAAATCAATGTTTTAAAAGGGTGTGGCAGTGGGTGCACTAGTTACTTTTCCATGGCTGTGGTACAACACCATGACCACAAGCAGCTTCTGGACGAGAGAGATTATTCGGGCTCGCAGTCCCACAGGGGCGTCTGTGATCGTGAAAAAGGAGGTAGGAGCAGAGGCTGAGAGGTCACAGCTTTATCCAGAGAGGGGACTGGAAGGGGTGAGACTCTAATCTCTCATCCCTCCTCCTCCAGGAAGGCTACACCACCAACTACGGACCAAGAGTTCAAATACCCAAGCCTGTGGGAGACATTTTTGTTGGTAGTGGTGGTGGTTTGTTTTGTGAGACATGGTCTCATTACGTAGACCAGGCTGGCCTTGAACTCACAGAGATCCTCCTGACTCTGCCTCCTGAGTGCTGGGGTTAAAGGTGTGCAATCCCATGCTCTGCTCAATTTTCTTGCTCTTGTAAGCCCCTGATTTGTTGTTTTGTTTTGTTTTTTTAATCTCTGTATACGTTTCAGATCTTCCAAGCCTTTTCTTCCCTTCTGTGTGTATGCATGCGGTTACGGATGGTTATGTGGAGGTTAGAGGCAAACTTCAGGTGTTATTCCTCCGGCATCCACTTCGTTTTCTGAGAGAGGTCACTCCCTGGAACCTGGGGCCTGCGGGTTATGCTAGCCAGTGAGCCCAGGGGTCCATTCCCCCCCCCCCCCCCCGCCACCCCAACTTCCCAGTGCTGAGGTTTAACATGTGTGGCACCAAGCCTGGCTCTGTTTAAAAAACAAAACAAAAGAGCCAGGCAGTGGTGGCGCACGCCTTTAATCCCAGCACTCGGGAGGCAGAGGCAGGTGGATTTCTGAGTTTGAGGCCAGCCTGGTCTACAGAGTGAGTTCCAGGACAGCCAGGACTATACAGAGAAACCCTGTCTTGAAAAAAACAAAACAAAACAAAACAAAACAAAAACCAAGGGTTGTGGGGGTTGCCTCAGGCCCTCGTGCTTGCAGAGGAAGGGCTTTCCCAGCCACGCCCACCCCTGCTGCCTGCCGACTTTTGGGCTAGGTTTCCCAACATACCTCAGTTTGCAATCCTCCTACCTCAGCCTTATGGGTGCTGAGATTACAGTCATTTGTCTTTTTTGTTCTTGTTATTGTTTTTGTTTTGTCTGAGACTGGGTTTCTCTGTCCCGGAACTCACTCTGTAGACCAGGCTGGTTTCAAATTCACAGAGATCCTCCTGCCTTTGCCTCTGGAGTGCTGGGATTACAAGTAAGCACAACCACCACCAAGCTCAATATTTGAACTTTTAAAGCTCTCTTTAGCTTGAAGGTTGGTCGGCATTGTCACAAGAACCCCACAGTGACCTGAGCAGAAAGTTGCTGCTCCTCATCTTTGTGAGTCTGGGTGGCCATCTTCTCAGTGTCTCCATCGGTCCTGGCAGATCTGGCCTGGATGCTTCTCTACAAGTTTGACCCTGTTCCTTCACACCCATCTACCCTGCCCTTGATGTACCCTTGTTTCTGAGGGCAAGCAGGTGCTGAGATGGCAGCCTGGCTAAGGTCTGTCTACCTTGGGTTGACAACCACCTCCTCCAGGAAGCCTTCCTGGAAGAAGTCTTCATTACAAATGTCAGGGGAGGCACAGGAGAGAGTACAACCCAGAGCCATCAGGGGCATCTTCTGGAGGAAGCTGAAGCCATCAAAGAAGTGGTGGAGCCTGAAAGAGTAGAGGGAAGGAAACTGGTATGGGCTACACAGTGGTGAGGCCGGGGTCCAGGAGGAGCCGGTAGACACAGAGACTAGGGGAGACTCGGAGGGAGTGTGTTGATTAGACAGAGCCTGGCTAGAGCTTGCCTCTAGGGCAGAGAGCAGGGAGAAGATGAGTCTGCTAGGACCTCTGGAGAATGAAAGGGTGTCGTGTAAATGCAGGAGAGACCAGCCTAATGGGGTGCTGGAGGGCCAGGCACCAAGAGCTCCAGCTTGGGCCAAAGTGTCTCTGGGTCAGCCAAGCTCAGCTTCCGTGAAGGTGGCTGTGATTTAGAGGCCAGGGTTGGCACAGCAGTAGCCACTTACATGCCCCAGTCTTCAGCTTTGGTAGGTTTATGGGTGGGGGGCTCTTCTCTGGGGATCCTTTCCTCTCGAAGGAATTTAGGGGGCACTGGAAACAGCCTCACCTCTTTATCTTTGTTTGCTCATGTGTACTGTCTGCTCATGCGCAGCAATCTCTTACACTGACTGACCACTCAATGTTGCAATCCCTCTGTGGTGAGGAGCCAGGACCCGCCTTAGTTTCTCTGCCGGTCTTAGGAATCTAGTCAGCTTCCCAGCAGGAGGAAGAGGGTGCTGAGGACGAGGCTCACGCTGGTCCCATGTGCTCAGGTACAGACCCCCACTTGTCCTTCACAGTATGCTAAAGGTTGGGAAATGCTAGGCTCATCATGTCCCTTACCTGTCCCTAGTGGTGTTTACTCCCTTTCTGTGTATCCGCCTCGGGGATGGGAACCTTCAAGGTAGGAATTTGTAATGCCTGGAGCAGTGCCAGGATATTAAGCTTCTAGAACCTTCTGTTTCTTTGTGTTTCTAACCAAGGCCCACTGCTCTTTCCATGAAACAGAGCCAATGACAAGTCTTCAATGGGATGGATCTGCCATCTAAAACCACCAACACAAAGGGTCCTCAGCGTCATTCCACAGTCAGTGCCCAGTTGGGTCTGACATGGTGTTATTGGGGTTTTACTCATCAATTAAGATTTCCATGAGAGTTTGGACCATATCTTTATCAAGAGCAGTACTTCCTGAGATTCCCTGTCACACACCCACACCCACACATACACACACACTGGATGCTGGAAGGACCCTGAAGCCCCAAGGCAGTCCAGTAGTGAAATTCAGCGCTGGGAGAGAGAGGCATTTTCCTGTGGAGTCTGCAGAGATGATGAGACACTTTGGCCCACTGTAAAGTGCTTTGAAATATAGCAAATGACTCATGTGTGTCCACATGCCTAGCTCAGTGGCAGAGCACATGATAGACCAGAGAGGACCAACGTCACACAGCCATTTCTGTCTGTACTTCAAGAAGGGGGAGGGTTAGTCTGTTTGCTGGCAGCCTATCCTGCATGTTGGGGTCAGACCTAGCCTGAAGCTCCAGAAACATTCCCGTCTTTGGAAGAAATAAGAAGCTTGGAGTGCAGACATCTGTCCTGGGGATCGGCCTTTACTCGGTGCACACTTGAGACCACCCACATTCCCCTTCTTCCTCGGCTCACATTTACGGCACAAACTGTTGCCTCTCTCCAGTCTCCCTGTGCCCAAGGCTGCCATCCTGGCTGCCTCCACCTGGTGGACTCCAAACTGCAGCCCACTGGTACCCCGTGTAAGCCTCCCGCAGCCTGCCTCCTGCACTCAGGCACAGGCCTCCTGTCCGATGTGCTCTGAGTGGCCATCACTTTGCTAATGTTTAGTTCTAATTCAGACCGGACTCAGCTCCCTATCCACTCAAAACCCTCTTCACCTGGGAAAGTGTATACAACTCCAGGCATGTAAGTATATAAAATTGGTATTTAAATAAAGCATTAATGGACACACTTATAAGGAAGTTAATTTTAAAACAGTGCTTTGGCTTGGTGGTGGTTGTACACACTTTTAATCCCAGCACTCAGGAGGCAGAGGCAGGTGGATCTCTGTGAGCTTGAGGCCAGCCTGGTCTACAGAGCAAGTTCCAGGACAGCCAGGGCTACACGGAGAACACCTGTCTCAAAACAACCAACCAACCAACAAATAACAGCAACAACAAAATCGCAGCCAATGCTTTGGCATACGTGTAAACTTACCATTTGTTAAAGATGAAAGTAAATTTGCATACTCCGGAGATGACAGAGCCTGCTGGTTTCACATGAAGAGTTCCCTGACTCACCCTGCAGGACAGAGAGCACCTTCAACGTTTTTCAGAGTTGATCAAGAATTTTTGAAAGATTTATTTTTATTCCTTTTTAATTATGTGTGCGTGTGTGTGTGTGTGTGTGTGTGTGTGTGTGTGTGTGTGGGTGTCTGCACATGTGAGTGCAGGTTCCAGTGGAAACCAGAAGAGGGCGCCAGATTCTCCTGGGACAGGTGTTCTAGGACTTTGTGAGGCATCCTTCTGTATGAGTTAGCCAGCCTTCCCTCCCTCCCTCCCCCCTCCTTCTCCCTCCCCCCTTTAAGACAGGGTCTCTTTATCTTGCCCTGGCTGTCCTGGAACTTGCTCTGTAGAGCAGGCTGGCCTTGAACCCACAGAATTCCATCCGCCTCTGCCTCCCAGGTGCACCTTCATACTCAGCCTAGTTAATTTCTGTTTCAAGGATAACATGGTCAAGGTGACTTACGGAAGGAAGGGTTTATCTGGGCTCATGGTTCCGAAGGATAAAAGTCTATCATGAGGCAGTTGTGGAGGCAGGAACAGCTGAGAGCTTACATCTCGAACAACAGGAAGGAAACAGAGAAAGGGAACTAAGAATGTTCCAAGTATTAGAAACGTCAAAGCCAGGCCACACCCTCCTAGACATCCCAAATACTACCACCTACTAGAAACCAAGAATTCAAACATCTGAACCCACGGGACCGTTCCATCCAAACACCGCCACGTGCATGCTGGGAACTGAACCTGCCCTCCCCCAGCCCCCACCCCAAGAGCAGTGTATGCTCTTAGGTGCTGAGCCATCTCTCTAGTCCCCATTGATTATCAATTTAATGTTATATTTATTAGTGCTAAGAACATAGCAGAGCAGTGTGGAACACAGTACAAAATGGCAGAGGTGTGCTTAGAGCCATTTCAGAAACTGCTGGAAAGTCTGTCTTACCCTCAAGTCAAATTTCATTTAGCCATTTTTTTGTTTTAAATGAAAGTCGTCGGCACCTCCGTGCTTTGTTCTAACACAGCCCAACACGCAGGTATACTGATGCACGCTGAGAAATGATGGCAGAAAAAAAATTATACATTTTTGTTTTCTGTAATTAACCCATTTCTATAAAAACAGTCAACACCGGAAGAATGATACAAACTGTGATGGCTTCAGAATTGGCTTGAACCTAGGCTGAGCTGTTTCAAGCGGTGTTCACTGGCACATTGTGGTAAGACCAGGTATAAGGCACCATGTGCCTACTGCCTGCCCAGAACCAGGCTGCCGGGCCATCATGAAATGCCCACGATGCCAACACCTCACCTCAAATTCATGACCTGTTGAGTTTGAGCTCACTTTTGGTTATTCTGCATCTAAAAACATTTATTGTGGCCAAGTTTTTGTGAGCCCACATTTAATTACAGAACCCCATGTGGGGTTATGGCTATACTCTCTGTCTTAGTGAGGGTTTCTTTTCTTTTCTCTCTCTCTCTCTCTCTTTTTTTTTTTTTTTTTTTTTTGGTTTTTCGAGACAGGGTTTCTCTGTCTAGCCCTGGCTGTCCTGGAACTCACTCTGTGGTGGACCAGGCTGGCCTTGAACTCAGAAATTTGCCTGTCTCTGCCTCCCAAGTGCTGGGATTAAAGGCGTGTACCACCACTGCCCGGAATTAGTGAGAGTTTCTATTCCTGCACAAACATCATGACCAAGAATCAAGTTGGGGAGGAAAGGGTTTATTTGGCTTACACTTCCATGCTGCTGTTCATCACTAAAGGAAGTCAGGACTGGAACTCAAGCAGGTCAGAAAGCAGGAGCTGATGCAGAGGCCATGGAGGGATGTTTCTTACTGGCTTGCTTCTCCTGGCTTGCTCAGCTTGCTTTCTTATAGAACCCAGGACTACCAGCCCAGGGCTGGCCCCACCCACAATGGACCCTCCCACGGTTGATCACTAATTGAGAAAATGCCTTACAGATGGATCTCATGGAGGCGTTTCCTCACCTGAAGCTTCTTTCTCTGTGATAACTCCAGCTTGTGTCAAGTTGACACAAAGCCAGTCAGTACACTCTCCCAAGCTGTGGTTTAGATATCACCCCCTTAGACAGGACAGACTTGTTTGAGGTTGAGCCCTCTGTCCTGTATTTTCATCCCATCCGGAGCACTTGAAAACCCCCTTGCTCTCTTCCTGTCTTTGTGTTTTCTGCCTCTGTATGCAGGAACATCTTCCAAAGGGCAGCGACAGGGGAGGTGATGTCTACACTGGGTGTCTTTCAGCCGCTGGCTGCTGGAACAGTGTTTGGAGGATGAACTGTTCCTAATAGCTGTTTCTCCTTGGGGTGGTGCCTGAGGTCACCAGCACCAGTCCCTGCCACAAAGTAGAGGCTTGAAAAGGGCAGCTTCTCCCCCAGGTCCCACCCGCCTGGAGGACCCAGGAACCAGATTTCTGTGTGCTGGGCACCACACTGGCTGATGCTTTAGCAAGTACCTGGAAGTCCAGAAACAGGCTGTCTCCAGCCCCTGTCTAAGGTTCCCAGAGGCCCTGTCCTCAGAGGAAGAGGAGGAAGAAAGAACAAGCCACTCTCCTGGTAGAGGGCTCTGTAGGGCAGGCAGAGGCAGCAGGGACCAGGGCAGGCCTCTTAGGGGTCTGGAACCCAGGTGGAGAAGGTCCTGACTCCCCAGTTGGGCAGAATTAAGACAGTTTTCCCTGAGATCCACTGCTTACAGGAATTCAGAGCAACGAGGTATTAGCCTCTACCATGTGACCCCAAAGCCACTGCAAGGATGGGGAAACAGGACTTAACAGCACATCTAGATGCTTTCAAGGTCTCATACCAGTGGCAGCTTAGTAGGCAGCTCCAGGGCCACTCCGGGACTCATCAGTAGCAGAGACTGTCCAGAGCAATCTGTCTGGCAATCTGGGTCTGTACCATAGAGCCTGAGGGTTCAACCAGTCACTCTGTCGTCCTGATGAGAAGGATTCCAGGGGTCCATGGGGTAGAAGGAAAGAACCAGCTCTCTGGTTACCCTCTGATTTCCACACACACACCATGGCACATATGTTCCTTCTCCAGTTTTTGTTTTTAATTAAATGTAGTTTAAAATGTGAGGGGCTGGTAAGACAGCTCGGCAGTTGGGAGGAGATTTCTGCTCTTGTAGAGGACCTGGGTTCAGTTCTCAGCACCATGCTGAGTGGCTCACAGCCACCTGGAACTCCAGCTCTGGGAGACCCGAAGCCTACGGACTCTGAGAAACTGCGTTCACTTGCATGAATTCACACACTCATGCACATTTTTTAAAACATAATTTAAAAAATGTAAAGGAAGGTTAGGGATATAGCTCCATGTTAGACCGTTTGCGTGGAGCGCTCAGAGCGCTAGGGTCAAGCGGTAGGATGCTGTCCTGGTGAGGTTTCTGTCAACCTGACACACACTAGGATCATCTAGGAAGAGGGAACATCAACTGAGAAAATGTGTTCACCTCCTCTCCCCCGTTGGTCGACGCATAAGGCAGCTACGGTACATTTTTTTTTTTTTTTTAAATCAATATGGTCATGAGAGGGCCCAGCTCCCTGGGGTTGGTGCCACCCTGGGCAGGTGGTTCTGGGTGCTATAAGACAGCAGGCTGGCCGGGCAGTGGTGGCGCACGCCTTTAATCCCAGCACTTGGGAGGCAGAGGCAGGCAGATTTCTGAGTTCGAGGCCAGCCTGGTCTACAGAGTGAGTTCCAGGACAGCCAGGGCTACACAGAGAAACCTTGTCTCAAAAAACCAAAAAAAATAAAAATAAAAAAGACAGCAGGCTGAGCAAGCCGTGGAGCGAAAGCCATGAAGTAGCACCGTCCATGGCCTCTGCATCAGCTCCTGCCCCAGGTTCCTGCCCTGACTTCCCTTCCTGATGGACTGTGATGAGGACAGTTACAGTGAAATAAATACATAAATAAACCTTTTCCTCCTCAAGCAACAGAAACCAACTAAGACGCTGTGTGTGTGTGTGTGTGTGTGTGTGTGTGTGTGTGTGAGAGAGAGAGAGAGAGAGAGAGAGAGAGACTATGTTGATTCTACTTCATTGGCACCAACAAGAACAAACCACTGTGGAATTAATTAGCATAGAGGTGTAAGATGGACATAGGATAAATTTGCAAGCTCTCTGTAAAGTGGACTTGATAATGGATTTTTTTACTTTTTTTTTTTTTTTGACTTTTAGGCTGGAGTGACCTGCGTGACACCTTTCCTGAATCCTCACTGGGATAAGGCTCTGGCCTTGGCAGCGGTGGCTCCCGTCCCAGCAAGCCAAGGAAAATACACAACAAACATCAGGTCTCAGTTGCCACCGGGCACAAGCTAAAGATTCAGAGTCTGGCCTGCCTGGCATTACAGTGTACACTTTAATCCCAGCATTTATGAGACAGAGGCAGGCAGATCTTTTGAGTTCAAGAATAGCCTGGTCTACATAGTGAATTCCAGGCCAGTCATGGTTACACAATAAAATGGGGGGCAGAGGTGGACATTGTGCCACAGTTAGCACTTCACACAGCCACTGCCTTGTCATCTTTACCAGGCCCTGCAGGGTGATCCCTGTCCTATCTCTGTCTCAGAGCAGAGAGGTGCAGTGATCAGCTGACGGTCACCCTGTGGTTCTTGGTAAGGGAGTGGCAGACACTGACCCAGTCTCTGAGCTCAACGCCCCTCATTTCCTTTCTGTCCATGTCTCTCCTGAGCATGGAGTAGGGGCCCCTCATGATCCTTCTTCCTCTAAGCTTTCTATGGCTTTGGGTGACAGGGACAACTAGCATTCAGCTGCCCTTGCTCAGCTCAGCTACCTGACCCTCACAGTGCGACTCGAGTGAATGGCGAAGTTGCCATTTTTCTTTATGAGCCTTGTAATGAACTTCTGCTTTTGCACGTAGACCATTATGGAAATAGAATGGATCAAGATGGCCGATCAGGACTTCAGACACGGGAGGTGAGACAGTTTCTGGGCTTCAGAAAGAGGTGGGGGCCTTTCCACATCAGTGGGAGTTCACTGCTTCTGTGTTTCTCAGGTCTGACAAAATATTTCATAATAAAAAAGCTTTCCAAGGGTCATTTCCTGTTTACATATCTCTGTGTGTGTATGTGTGTGTGTGTGTGTGTCTGTCTGTCTGTCTCTATGTGGTGAGTGTGAGCCCCCCCCCCCTTCTCAGTCAGGTTTTATGTAGCTCAGGCTACCTATCCTTGAACTTGCTATGTAGCCAAGCAAGACCTTGAGATACCCACCTCTACTTCCTGAGTGCTGGGATTACAGACATGCAGAACTAAACCTGGCAGGGCCTTTTATTTAGGTACCAAGGTGTTAGCCTGTACTTGAACTTGGGGCTGATGATTCCTCCAGAGCTGTATCCTCTCTAGTCTGGCTTCTTGGCCATCTGGAGAAGCCCCCAGCATCTCCTCTTTCTTGGCCATCTGTGTTATTACTGATCTTTGCTGACCAACAGGACTTGGCCTTGGCAATCACACTGTGTGTGTGTGTGTGTGTGTGTGTGTGTGTGTGTGTGTGGCGTTTGAACATGCTTGAGAGTGGCACTATTAGGAAGTATGGCCTTTTTGGAGGAAGTGTGTCACTGTGGGGGTGGGCTTTAAGACCCTTCTCCTAGCTGCCTGTAGAACCTTTGAAGTTGTAAGTTAGCCCCAATTAAATGTGTTCCTTTAAAAAAGTTGCCTTGGTCATGGTGTCTCTTCACAGCAATGGAAAACCCTAACTAAGACAGTGTGTGTGTGTGTGTGTGTGTGTGTGTGTGTGTGTGATGTGTGGAGACACAAGGACAGCCTCAAATATCATTCCTCAAGCTTTGTCTCCTCAGCGCTGACATTACAGTTCCGTGCACCATGCTTGGCTGTTTTACGTGGACCCAGAGGGTCCTATTCAAATCCAAACCAAAACAAATTCTCTCTCCAGCCCCTACCACCTAAGTCGTTACCATTTTCATCCCTTAGTTGCTGACAGATGTATGAATCTCTATATTTGAGGGGGTTTTTCCTTCCCTCTAATTCTTTGGGTCATTAAAAAGTCCTCTCAGGCCTTGTCTTGTCAGGATGGCATGATACTGTCTACTAGTGGCAGGCTTTAGTGTATTCTTGGGAACAAAATAAAACCATCAACCCGTACTAGCCAGCTGTGACCTGACAGTCTTTAGAGTTGCTAAGATAGAGTGGCTACAGCCAGCCCTCCCCGCCAAGTTTCAGTGTGACACTTCTTTGAATCTCCTCCCTGCACAGCCCTTAACCAGGCCACCCCGCTTGCTTCCCAGGGCTAGGAAAATGGGGTATAAGAACTGGATGGATCTGGATTAAGGCTCTGCCTGGTACATCGATGGTACAACAATGGGGTCACATTGAAGCTATGAAATGGATCACAGCATGGCACATAAGAGGCCGGAACCAGTAAACCCTTGGAAGCGGGGCTGGCGAAATGGAAAAGCTGTGTAAGCCCTATGGCCTGACCTGACCGGAGCTCATTTCCAGGACCACATGATGGAAGGAGAGAACTGGCTCCTGCAAGCTGTCCTCTGACATCCACATGTGTCTGTGCCTGAGTGTGTCCCCTCTAAACAATTTAAAATGCTTAAAAGACAATATAAAGCTGGGCAGTGGTGGTGCACGCCTTTGATCCCAACACTTGGGAGGCAGAGGCAGGCGGATTTCTGAGTTCCAGGACAGCCTGGTCTACAGAGTGAGTTCCGGGACAGCCAGGACTACACAGAGAAACCCTGTCTTGAAAAAACAAAAACAAACAAACAAACAAACAAAGAAGACAATATAAAAATGAGTAAATATTCGATTGGAAATTTCTCAAAACAAAACAAAAAACCAAAACTCTAACAAATTGCCCAGCCTCTCAGTCACTAGGGAAAGGCAAATCAAAGCCACTGTGGAATAGCACTTTACCCCGCTGGGGTGACCAGTAGAGAAGAGATTAAGAGGTGTTGGTGAGACTCTGAAAAATGAGCCCTGGTGCCTGCTGGTGGGACTGCAAGATGATGCTACTTCCAACAGCTTGCCCATTCCTACAATGGTCCACAGGAAGTGATACTGGAGTCTGGGTACCCTGTGCCCCAGATGGATCTCTATCCATCACCTTTGATGTGAGATGCCGACAAGCCCCAGCTTAAGGTGGGGAGAGAGCTTATTTTGGCTCCTGGTTTTGGTCCACCATGGTGGGGAAGCAGGGCAGCTGGTCACACTGTGTGCTCAGTCAGCAGGAGGATGGCAAGTTCTCCCGGGTTATAAACCTTACTGCCCTGTCAGAGGGTCACAGGAAATCACAGCTGCTTATGACTCAAGCTCTGGGGATCTGACACCCTCTCCTGGCTCTCATGAGCACCTGCATGTGTGAACACGTGCGTGTGCATACGTGCCCACACACATGCACACGTTCTCTCTCTCTCTCTCTCTCTCTCTCTCTCTCTCTCTCTCTCTCATACACACACACCTCTACAAATAAAATAAATCTTATAAAAAAACAGAACAAGGTGGATGGAACCTGAAAAACCGCACCTGAGTTTGACCTCTGGTCTCTGCACACATGTACCTGCGTGCACACCTACACGCCGACACATGCACACACACCAAGGTGAACTATATGGTGTGTGAACTGTACCAACAAGGTGGCTGCTATGGACATAAGGGCTTGACTCAGGAAGCCTAGAGAGGGAGGAACAAGACAGGCAACAGCATGCAGTAGTGGAGACACAGTCTGGCCATGGCTATTCCCCACCATTGAAGGAGCCTACTGGCTTCTTTAGTAAACCCAAAATGTGACCACAGCAGTTTGAAAAGTAACAGGATACAACAGGAGCATGCCACAGAAAGGTTTTTGATCCTACTGTGAGAGAATTCTTCAGAATGGCATGTAGGGGACTCCCTCAAAATTAATTATGTCTGAGCATACAGTTGGTACAGTGGGGGACTCTGAGCTGTAATCTCCCATGCTTCCTGCAGTTGCTCATAGCAGTTGACAGCGCTCTGTGTGTGTGTGTGTGTGTGTGTGTGTGTGTGTGAGAGAGAGAGAGAGAGAGAGAGAGAGAGAGAGAGAGAGAGAGAGAGATGGCACACATAAGCACACTGGGTTGAGCCTGCTCTCAGGCCACCCAGCATCCCGTCCTGAGGTGCAGACTTTTTCTTCCTTTCAAGACCACAGTGGACACTGAGATGTTCCTACATTGGCTGAAGTCTCACAGTCCACGTTCGGTTCTCCATCTCTGCCTCAGGTCACCTTCTGCCCCCACTCCGGATATCTGGGAGCCAGACTCAGCAGCCTGAGAAGGCAAACAATGGAACCCTTGGAGGCCAGTGGGGCTGGGCCTCAGCAGTGGGCTGGGGCTGAGACCACCACAGAAGCTACTTCTGGCAGTGGCTAGAGCAAGGTCCGGCTCAGGTCAGCTCCTGAGGCCCCCAGCCTGGGCTCAGCCTGGGCACAGTGTCTCTATGGAGCAGAGGAAGGCAGGTCTATTTTGAAGCCCAGTAAGGCAGGGAAGAGAATGAATTCCAACTTTCAGCTTCCACCCTTAGCCTGTGCCTTTCCCCATCTTTGTTTTTGTTGTATTGTTTTGTTTGCAATTGTTGTTTTAGACAGAGTTTCTCTGTGTGTCCCTGACTGGCTTGGACCCGGTTGGCCTTGAACTCACAGAGATCCACCTCTGTCTTCCAAGTGCTAAGATTAAAACTGTGTGCCAACTACCGAGTTCTGAAGTCCCCATGTTAGCTGTGAGCCCTGGGGATCATGTGCCTACTCATCTGTACAATGGGGACATATGGTCTGAGGGGACCAGGAGAGAAAACTCTCAGCACATGATACACATATGGTACATGCTATCATCTCTTCCTTGTCAGCTGAAGGCTGGCCCTGTGTGTGTCACACACACACACAGACACACATGCATGAGTACGCGTGCCTATCATTCATACCGCAGGGCCTGGAAGGCTGTCTGTGGTATATGCAGGTCTCACCACTGTCTGGGAAAAGAAACAGAGCCCAGCAAGCCCTTGCTTTGGGTAACAGCCTCTACACTCCAGCCCACAGTGTCCTCCCTGGACCCCAGAAAGGCTCCTAGGCTGGCTCTAGACCCCAGCCTTCACACCAAGACTCGGCAGCAGCCTTGGCGCTGGAGCTGGTAGTGGGCGGGATCTCAGCCTCCCCCAGGACTTCTGCATCTGCCTGCCTTTGCCTGAATCGAGGAGATGGGCTCCGGACTAAGTGGGCATCTGCCTACAGTCTGCAGGGAGGCACAGACCTGGTTCAACTGGAAATGTACAATAGCAGAGGGCCCTAGGAGAGGGAGAGAAGGGAGCCTAGCTACCTGATTCTCCTGGAAGCTAAGGGACCAGGTCTCCCCCTTCCTGTCCCCTGGATGTCCTTGAAGCTATTTTTATGTGTTGCTGGAAACCAGAATTACAGCCATAGCTGAGGTGCTGGGAGGTTTCCCTGACGCTCTAGGTCTTGCCTCAGGGAGCAAGGGCCTTTGCGGGAAGATTGGTGGAGGTGGGCCAGGAATCCACAGTGCAGGTGGGGAGCATGGGTTCCTGGTCAGTGGAGGTCATTATTAGCAGACCCCTGAGTGGCACACAAGTGAGAAACAGTGACTCGGGGAGACTGTGGTGCCTGTGACATCCAGTCAATTACCTTTGGCCTCTTTTTTTTTTTAAGACAGTATCTCAGTATGTAACTCTGGGAACTCTATGCAGAGAAGGCTGGTCTCAAATTTATAGAGATCAGCTTGTCTCTTGATTCCAGAATGCTTGGATTAAAGACTTACATTGCCACACCAGGCATGGCCTCCTTTTAAAAATTACATTTAATTATCTATTTTGTGTGTGTGATGACTTGTCAATGTGCACTCATGAAGGTCAGATGACAACTAGCAAGAACAGGTTCTCTCCTCCCGCACTGTGACTAAGAATCAAATTCAGATAAGCTTGTTGGCAAGCACCTTTACCCACTGAGCCATCCTAGCCTCCTTGGGCATTTAAGAAGTAGCCCTCCCAGGGATGGGGAGAGTGTTGCCCAGAAGTGGGGCTTGCTGGTCTCTGCTAGGTCTGGGTGCAGGATGAAGATTACCCTTAAAACAGAGCCCTGTGTTCCAACCGCTCACACATTCACTCTCTTTCTCAGAATCCTCCCATAGTTCCCTACTGCTCAGCGGAGCTGTACATGTCCAGTTCCTCTAGACCACATGTCCGAGGAGTTTGACCTTGCTTGAGTGCTCCCCTCTTGGCCTGTCCATTCCCAGCCTGGCCAGCACCTTCTGAGGAGCCAAGAATGGATCCAGAGGGAGGACTAGAGAGCAGGAGGGGCAGGGAGATATGTGGTCCAGGGCAGAAGCTCTGGACTGAAGGTGACTGCCCAGGGTGCGTAACTCAGACTCCCCTTAATACTGTTTGCGGGACACAATGACAAAATGCTGGCGATTCCTACGGAGAGTTCTTAGTTGCTGCTCTTAACTTTAAAGAGATCATGCAGCAACTGCTTGTCGATGGCGGGAATTATTGGTTACAGTTCATGGTCACGGGTGCTCTTGATCTGAGATCTCAGTTTGCATTTCCTTCTCCAGCTCTGCTTCCAGAGCCCAGTTCCCTGGTTCCCTGTCTCGATGGCCCGCCCCAAGGTGTTTTCTTTCCTGGGCTCCCAGCTCCTCATCCTTGTCACTTGCTCATGCTTGGTGTGTTTGTGTGTGTGTGTTGTGTATGTGTGATGTGTGTGTATGTGGTGTGTATGTGTCTGTGTGTGTGTGTGTATATGGTGTGTGGTGTTTGTGTTGTCTTTGGGAGTGATGTGTTCATATGGTATGTGTATGTGGTAATGTCTGCGGTATGTGTCTGTCTGTCTGTCCGTGGGGGTCCACATGGATTACAGTACACATTCAGGTGTTCCTCAGGAGCTTTCTGCCTTGGTTTTGAGGCAGGGTCTCTCACTGGCTTGGGCGTGCTGATTTAGCTAGGCAGGATGGCTGCCGAGCTCCAGGGCTCCGGCCTCTGTCTTCTCAGAGCTGGCATCACAAGCCTGCATCACTGTGCCTGGCTTTCCAACGCACGGGTTCTGGAGATTGAATTCATGTCCTCCAGCTTGCAAGGCAAGCATTTTACTGACTGAGCCATCTCCCCACCCCTGAAACTCGTTTCTGACTCCAGGGTGATCTGTGTCTCTCCAAGGGAGAAGGCAGAAGATGGTAAGGTCAGTTACCTGCCCCAGCAGGGGATGACAGGGCAACAGGGGCAAGCATTTCAGTCTTGCTTTCCAAAGGCCGATCTGGGGACCTTTTCCAGGAATCCATATTACTGGCTGTTGCCTGCTGATTCACGCCCTTGCTGGCTTCGGGGCTTCTCTCATCATGCACAGTGCCTGAGCTTCTGACTCCAGGCTCCAAGGTGCCTTAGACACCACAGAAGTCCCCAGCTCTGTTCATAGGTGCATCTGCAATGTCACTTCCCAGGAGGGCCCCCACCCCCACCCGGGCCTCCTCCTTACTTGTTGGGTGTTATGGCTTCTGTCCTTACCTTCTAGGGTATTCATGGTTACTTGAGATATGGATTTGTTTGCCTGTTTATTTCTTTAATGTCTGTCCCCCTTGCCAGATAGTGGCTTCTTGCAGACAGCAATTTCTTTGCTCACCTCTGCAGCTCAGTTCCTAACAGAGCCACTAGCAAACAGCTGACCTGCAGAAAACTTTGCAGGATGAATGAGTGGACTTCTTCATGGAAGAAGTGATTCAGGCTAACAGAAGCCCCTACCTAGAGGTTGTTTGTCCCTGGCCCTGTGCTGGACTTGGGCAATCTAGCTTACCAGACTCCAAGTCCCTCCTGAAAAGTCTGTCTTCTGCTTTTGCTATCACTGGACATTCTTGGGCTCCCTTAGAAGAACCCATGTCACCTTGTTTCAGATTCTCAGATACATTTTTGATCCAGAGGCAGAAATGCTATGATGGATCCCTGGCTAATGGGCAGCAATACCCATACAGGTCCTGGCTCCCAGATCTGGGCACTGGGAGATACTCAGCTGTACATCTGCCTGTCGATTGCAATGGGGGCAGACTGCATTGACTGACAGGTTCCAGTCTCATCTTCCCACTTCGTTGACAGACACACTGAGCCCAGCTTTGGATTCCTTCTTGGGCCATGAAGTCAGAAGTCAGGGTCCCAGAGTCTCCTCCTCGCTCCTGAGAAGATGGGTTTCCTGCCTCAGAATGAGTACCTACTTTCTGGAGGGTGACAGAGGACTTTGGTTATAAGAGCATCAGCCGTGGGTCACCTCTAGTGACACGCTTGGGCTTTTTTTTTTTTTTTGTAGACTCACACAAACCCGGTTTACAGACCACCAAGCCAAAGAACAGGAGGGTCTGTCTGGTCACGTGCCCGTGGCTCATGGTGGCTGGTGGCATGGAGCCTGGTTCTGTAGAATTCTTGAATCTTAACCTTAGAGTTTATAAGCAAAGCAATTCCCAGTACCAAGAAGGATGTCATCAAACCCACGTGGTGCAGGACTCGGCCGGGTGGGCGTCCTCCGCACTGCGGACTGCCACAGGTCCGATCCTCTTTTGAATGACACACAAACCACACCCAAATCTCCCCTCATTAGTCCTCCCGACCACGCCCTCGTCCAACCCCCACGCTATAGGCTCCGCCCCCGCAGGCAGCGCCGGCCTCCCATTGGCCTCCGTTTCCATGGTTACACGGGACCTGCGGCGCTGCTGGCTTCCCGACACGTGTCCCACGGAGCCGCCCTGAATTTGACAGGGGACCATGTGCGCGGCAGCGCGGGAGCCAGACAAAGACGGGGAGGCGGTGGGGGACGAAGCCCGGGGAGAGACGAAGCCAGGCGGAGAGGCTGGGAGCCCCGCGCCTCCGCCTGCTGGACACCTCGCTTTCCTCATTATAGCCGGAAGAGGGGATTAAACAAACAAACAAAAATTAATGGAAGAGTGAGGTGGGAAAGGATCGGAACCAGCCCCACCTACTGTCTCTCCTCCAGGAAAAACCCACAGGCGAGCATCTTTTATGACTGTGAACACGCAGATTCCCTACTTGCACCTTCTGGCCCTGGGTATCTCAGCCCACCTTGACTTCAACCCGTGAGGTTCAAATTCTGTTGGTTTTGCCTGGCTAGTTCTAGTAAGGGAAAGCTGTCCCATCGTGGTTGTTTTGATGCTTGAAAAAATGCGGTCCAAGCAGTTGAGGGGAACCAAGACCTCCCCGGTCCACACATCCTCTGCCAACCTTACCGTCTTCAGGCATCCTCTCCCGTGGGGCGCTCCTAGGCTCTGGCCCCAGCGCTGTGGGGCACGGCCTTGGGTACTCCCACACCCCCATTTCTCCTCTTGCAGCCCTTCGTTGTTCATGGCTACCACTGCAAATCACTCCAGATACAGGGTCATAAAACAACTGCAGAGTTCTACAGGTCAAAGGTCAAATCTGGGTGACTTCAAGGTGTACAGAAACATTGGGTTCCTTCTGCAGGCTCTCTCTCTCTCTCTCTCTCTCTCTCTCTCTCTGTGTGAGAAAGAGAGAGAGAGAGAGAGAGAGAGAGCCTGCAGAAGGAACCCAGTGTCTGTCTGTCTGTCTGTCTCTCTCTCTCTCTCACACACACACTGAGAGAGAGAGAGAGAGAGAGAGAGAAACAGAGAGAGACTGCAGAAGAACACAGTGTTAACACACACACACAAGAGAGAGAGCCTGCAGAAGGAACCCAGTCTCTCTCTGTTTCCCTCTCTCTCTCTCTCTCTCTCTCTCTCTCTCTCTCTCTCGTGTGTGTGTGTGTGTGTGTGTGTGTGTGTGTGTGTGTGTGTAAGGGTCAGCTTCCTTGCCTTTTTCCAGGCAGAGAGCCCACCCACTGACAACCTTCCCGATTTTTGGCCCGTGGTTACCTTGCTAGGGCGCTCGCTCTTCTGTTACCTGCTTCCCCATTCCAGGGCCCCTCCATCTCTAGAATAACCCCCCACCTCAAAGGCTGGTGAGTTGCGGAGCCCACCACCACCGCCACCCCAGCTTCTTTCTGTTCCATGGCTTTCTCCCACGATGCCTGTAGTGTGGTGCCGGCCCACTTCAGGTCTCCTCTGACCATAGGCCAGCACTTTAAAGTATACCTGCAGCCTCTTCTCCCTGCAAGGAGAGCCACAATGGAGCTTGGACACACACAGACCCCGACCTGCCCCACCCACTGAGCTCCTCCAGACTCTTCCCTCTCCTATCCTGTTCCCTTTGTCCCCTGAATTTGAAATCACGCCCTGTTTCCTGTATATCCCAGGGCATTTGCCACCTCCTGGCCTTCGCCCGGTGGTTCCACACTGGATCTTTCTGTCTGTCTGCTTTCATTCATGTCCCCTAGGAAGCCAGGAAGCCTTGACTGACCCTGACTTGGCCCCTTTTGTTGTCCTTCCCCAGCACCTAAACATACTTATTGTTTATTAGTGGCACAGAGACCTTGCCTGTCCCCTCTCATCCCTCACAGTCCTGTGTCTTGTTTGCTTGGCCACAGAGCTCACCATGAGCTGGTTCTGGAGCCATGGGACCCCCGTGAACTTGTTCTGAGGCTCAAGGACTTGGTCCAGGAATGCTGAAGAGACCCCCTGGGCATGAAGGGAAGAGCCTGACCCTTGACAGGACACACATGATGTCAGAACAACAGCAGTGTCGGCCCTAGCAGCCGCTGATACCGGAAGCTGCTTGGGGTGCATTCTCAGAATGGCTCAGGAATGCAACTCTCTCCTGCTCCCCACTTTATGGATGAGGACCTCAGACTCTACCTGGCGTTTGAATAGACTGAAAGCCAGGGAAGTTTCTCACGATTCCCGCTTGGAAGGGGGGGGCTAGCCCCAGCTGTTGTTGAGGCGAGGCATGAGGCTGGTCAGGACTTGGGTGGGGCTGAGCAGGCTGCTGGGAAGCGGCTTCCTGCATGCTCTTCCCCAGTAAGGCTTCCTTCCTGTTTCCTTTCCCTCACTCTTCAGCCAAGCAATTGTCATCCTCAACCCTCCCTGGGCCTGCCCGGGCAGGATGTGGAGGCAAGAGGTTCGGTTTTCAAAAGTCAAGTGTGGATTAAACACCTTGAACTGCAGCAGACTCGATGTGGCTCAAACAGTAACTTTTGTGTTACGTGTATTTTACCAAAATGAAAAGAAGTGAAGGGTCGGCGAGATGGCTCAGTGAATAGAAGCGCTTGCTGCCAAGCCCGAGGGCCTGAATTCAGTCTCTGGAACACGCGTGGCGGAAAGAGACAAACCATGCCTGCATATTGTCTTCCGGCCTCTGCACAGGGTCTGTGGTACCACGTGTGCTCTCCCCTCCAAATATATTTTAATGATTGTAATTTATTTTTGTGAGACAGCGTCTCACTATGTGGCCCTGGCTGCTCTGGAACTGGTTATGTAGACCAGGCTGGCCTCGAACTCAGAGATCTGCCTGCCTCTGCCTTTTAAGCGCTGGGACTAAAGGTATATGCCACCACTGCCCGGCCATGATATTGTTTTCTTTTTGTTGTTTTTGTTTTTTGGAGACAGAGTTTCTCTGTGTAGCCCTGGCTGTCCTGGAACTCACTGTGTAGACCAGGCTGTCCTGGAACTCAGAAATCTGCCTGCCTCTGCCTCCCAAGTGCTGGGATTAAAGGCATGCACTACCACTGCCTGGCTGATTATAAAATTTTAACATCAAATTGTTAAAAGAAAGGAAAATGGCTCATATCCCCTGAATGTGAGGCTCCCTCACCTTGAAGCGGTCACCGCCCCTTTTCTCCTCCCCATGCCTCCTCACCGCCCCTTGCCCCCGCACACGACTCGTCACCGCCCCCTTGCCCCGCCCCATGCCTGTCATCTCTTTCTCTAGGAACTGATATGAAGAGATATGAAGAGCTGGGGGCTGGCAGTCCCATAAGGGGGTGCTTCTGGCTCTAAGGGCCCATGGCAGGGAGATATTAGGAGTTTGGGTTCTAGATGGGCCCTTCCCTTTCACTGCTTGCAGCCTTTAGGGTCACAGGTTGTTTCCTGTCTCCCACTCTCTCTTCCAACAGCCATAGTTCCTAGAGATGTCCTCCCCAGTGGGTGGGAGGCCTCCGTTGGCACAGTTCACCACACTGTGCTTTGACTACCATGACAAACAGTCTCTTGTTTTTTTAAGATTTATTTCTATTTTATGAGTGTGTGGCTGCACATATGTCTGTGCACCATGTGGATGCCTGGTGCCCTCAGAGGCCAGAAGAGGGCATCAGATGCCCTGGAACTGGAGTTCGAGGTGGTTGTGAGCTGCCATGTGAGTACTGAGAACCAAACCCAGGTTCTCTGGAAAAGTAGCAAGTGCTCTAACCACTGAGCTACCTCTCCAGCTCCTGCACCCTGTTGGTTTTTGGTTTTAGGGGTTTTTTTGTTTGTTTTTTGTTTTGTTTTGTTTTTTAAAACTTCTCCATAATGCTCAGTGGACAAAGGGTTGGGTGTGAGGCCGGGGGACTGCATAAGCCTTCAACTACTGACTTCCTCTGTGTCCTAAGCGATGTCATCTCTCTGTGCAGCACCAGGTCCTTCCCTGTAAGCTAGGCCAGTGGGACATGAGGACTCCGTCTGGCCAAGGTTCCTTCTTCATCTTCACAGCTCAGACTCATCCAGTGCCCACGGAAGAGGAAGAAGCCAAGGGTGACGAAGCCAGTGGAGCTCTTGACTCCCAGGGTCTGAACCTCTGGAGCTTTCTCAGACTCTGGCAGCCGCCACTCTGGATTTGGCTCTCTCCTGCTGGTGGCTGAACTTGTGTCCCATCATTATGGGACAAACGCCCACCTAAGTCATAGGATCTCAGAACCAGGTCAGAATCATGTCTCCTGCGGTCTCTGCAGGACCAGACCCACGGAAGCCTAGAAAGTGGGTTAGCTGTTGCTGAGAGCAAGGTGCAAAGGAAGACAGAGACGCCGAGCTCTGGGTTCAGGGGCTGTGTGAGACTTACAAATGCTTCACAAGCAGAAACTGGGCCATAGTGTCACCGTTGTGACCCACAGATAATAATACCGCTACACTCAGTGGGCCTCCCGTGAGTCATGGTGAGGAATGCAATCTCGAACTCTGCTTGTACATGGCTACTGCTGGGTACAGGGGTTCGAATCTCACCAGCCGGTGAGAAGGGTGGAGTGGTCCTTTGTTCCTTCACTTCACAGACGGAGACAGGGAGAGTGTAGAGAAGTACCCAGCAAATTCAAAAAGTTAGCCAGTGATGGTCCAGGGTGAGCCTGAGACCTGTGGGATGGGGTGGGCACAGTCAGAGTTAGACCATTTGTGATGGTTATTATAGTCAACTTGACAGTCTAGAAACACGAGGGAGACGGGCCTCTGGCCTGGCCTGTGTTAACCGATGATGTGAGGACATCCATCCTGACTGTGGGTGGGACCACTTCCTAGGTCAGAGAATCTCTGACAGTAGAGAACAGAGAGAGCAAGCTGAGTGCTAGCACGTAGTCATCTCTCTGTGGTTTTTGATTATGGATCCCATGTGACCAGGCGCTGCAAGCTCCAAGCTGCTGCCACCTTGCCCTCCCCACCATGATGGACTATACCTCAGACTGTGAGCTGAAATACACCCTTGGTCCTTTGAATTGCTTCTGTCAGTTATTTTTGTTTATTTGACACAGGATCTCACTACATAGCCCAGGCTGGCCTGGAACTCACTATGTAGACCAGGCTGTCCTGGAACTCACAGAGTTCCACCTGCATCTGCCTTTCTGGAGTGCTGGGATAAAAGGCATGCACTACCATGCTTGGCATGTCAAAATATTTTGTCATAGCAACCGGAAAACAAAGGAAGACACCAGGGAATGAACAAAATTTCCCATATCAGTGGCTCTTCCGCAGGCAGCTTGGGCAGCGGGCAGTTTCATTGCAGTTACGGCTGTCATTTCCCAAGACCGGCTAAACATGCTCTTCCTGTTCTCCCCCAGCTTCTCAGAAGCCCCCAATCTGCCTTTTCCCCGAATCTGATGGCCCCACGAAGCATATAATGGCATCTGTCCTTTAGATGTGTCTAGCTTGTTTTGTTTTGCATAATGTCCTTAAGGTTCATTCATGATGTTTCATGGAACAAAATGTCCTTCTCTAAAAGGCTGAGGGGTGTGCCCGGATATTCTTTTAGGGACACAATTCAGGGCAGAGCAGGACCCGAGGATGAGTCTTAGTGACTCCAGTGTTCCGGTCATAGGTGCTGGAAGTAACTGACAGAGGGGTTGCGGAAGACATGGAGAGCCTGGGCGTGGTTAGGTGAGGGTGGGCGTGGTTAGGTGAGGGTGGGCGTGGTTAGGCGAGGGTGGGTGAAATGAGCGAGGGTTTTGGATATGAAGAAGAGAGCGTGTTGGCCAAGGGCTGGCCTGGGCCGTAGAGGATAGAGACTGATTTCTGGGTCCCCAACTGACAGGTCATGTTGACCTCAGTGTGAGTGGTGTGGAAGGAGGGGACTGTCTGGACCTGGGAGAGAGAGGGGAGAAGCATCAGAGGCAGCAGGTGCACGATATTGCTGTGTAACAAAATGGAGGGAGCACGGTGGCACTGGAGGCAGCCCTGACACATTGTCACCCCTGATGAAGCTCTGGCTGGGAGAGAGACTGATGACTGAAGGAAAGAGGGTGGGCGAAGGGCGGAGGACCTCCGAGGAAGCGCTTAGATGCTATTGGAGAGGCAGGAAGGGTCCTGGAGCATGGGGCAGGAGGGCTGGGCACGGTCTCCTTATTGTCTTGTCTCTGTGAAATAGGAAGCAGGAACCTCAGAAGAGTGAGTGGGAGCTGGGAGGAGGCACAGCAAGGCCACACAGGAGAATGAAGGACAGAGTAGACCGGAACAGGATGTAGAGATGGCCGAGGCCACTGTGTGCTGTGCTGCATCTCCGAGCCAGGCACTAGGAGTGTGAGCACACGTTCTACTTAATATTCCCACACAATTCTCCAAAAGGCTCTGTGAGGTCTGTTCTGTTTTTATTTGTTTAGTGTGTGTGTGTGTGTGTGTGTGTGTGTGTACCACCACATGCATGTGCTTCAACCTTTTAACACAGTTCCTCAACTATAACGTCATTTCGTTGCTACTTCATAACTGTAATTCTGCTACTGTTATAAATTGTAACGTAAATGTCTGATATTCAGGATATCTGATATGTGACCCCTGTGGGGTTGGACCCGAAGGTTGAGAACCTCATCTCCAGAGAATGTTGCTGATCAGTGGATCCTGTAGGCATAGATGAGAACAGAGAGTGGGGCCTTATCACTCTTGGTGATGCCGGGGATGGTACCCAGGGCCTTGCACATGCTCAGCAAGTGCTCTGCCCTGAGCTGCATCCAAGCCCTATGGAGAGCTCTTCTTAAAGAGGCCTGAAGCTTTCTTGTTCATCCACCCCCACAAGGCTGCAGAAAGAAGGCACTGTCTATGAGGCAGAAAAATGCACGCTTGGCAGGGAATTCACCAGCTCCTGGATGGAGCCTGAACAGCTATGAAATATAAGCCCCAGCACTTTTCTTCCTGATTTTCCTGGTGCTGGGAATTGAACTTAGGACCTCCCACCTGCTAAGCAAGCACTTTACCACTGAGCTATATTCCCACTCTGGCTTTAGCTGATTGCAGACCCGATGATCTACCGCATCTGTTGAAGTCATCTAGGCAGACGGAGATGGAAGGTGCTTCCACTGTCCCTCATGTGACCTGCAGTTCTAATACCAAATCTAGGCCATTAAGAGGCCTGTCAGGGTCTGGGAGATGGCCCAGTTGGTGAAGTGCCTGCTGTACTATATGAGGACCTCAATTTGGAGTCTAAGCATCCACATAAAAAGCAGGGTGCCAGGGTGCAGGCCTGCAATCCTACCTCTGCTAGGTGAAGACAGCAGGATCCCAGGGACTCGCTGGCCAGCCAGTCTAGCCAAGCTGAGAGAACTAGGTGTCTCAAAAATGAGGTGGACACTAAACGAAGATGCCTAACTTCAGCCTCTGGCTTCCATCACACACACATACACACACACACACACACACACCTGAACACTTATTTGTTAATTTTAAAAGTCCTATTTCTTTTTCTCCTTGTGGACTGATGGTTCTTTCAGGGCATTTGGAAAATTCAGAGAAATGTAACGATGAAAAGTTCTCAAAGCTTATGAACCCAGGGAGAAACCACTTTGCCAGCCTGCCTGCTGTGGCAGGTGGAGCTGCCCATCAGCAGATCTCTTCCTCTCTGTGAAGCTTGCAAACAATTGGACTACATTTCCCAGAATTCCCTGCAGACAGAGTGGCACGTGACTCGGCTCTCACCAATGGGATGTGGGATAGTGACGTCACCCACTACTGGAGCACAGCCCATAAGATTTATGAGGTTTTGAGAGGTCCTAGTCCTGCTGACACCTTGACCTCTGTCCTTTAGAACTGTGAGGAAGTGTGTTCTCACTGTATTAAAGACCAGTTGTCCTTGTGTCTCATACCATGTGTCAGCCCCACTCCCCCCACCTGCTGGAAGGACCCGCAGGACCAGGTACAATGAGGAGCTGGAGACCAAGGTTTGCTTAGCCTCAGGCAGATGTGATAAGCTTCACAGTAACAGGAGGTATCGGGCTGGAGCCAGTGTCTAGCTGTGATTCTGTTGTGCTCTGCTCTGCTCTGCTCTGCTCTCAGCCCTGCAGGAGCTCCTGCTGTCTCTCCCGTTCTCTAGGGGCCATCAGTCAGCCCCACCCAGCCATTTCCAGCCTCATCTCCCAGAGCCACTCGCTGCTCTGGCTCAGCACCTCCCAGGGTCCTTGTTGCTCTCAAGCTGCCCTTCCTATGTGGAATGTCCTCTCTTTGCCGGGACCCACATAAGAAACCCCACCCCCTGGGTGTGGGGCTGGGCATGGTGGCGTAATCCCAGCCTAGGGCAAGATGGAAGGCAGAGACAGCAGGAGCTTATAGGCCTGCTAGCCTGGAGTACTCAGCACAGCAGAAGCAAGAGAGACCCTGCCTCAAAAACACAGAAAACTCACAAAGATAAAGGAGAAAACCAAGCCCTCTGACTGCCAGGCATGTGCAGTGGCAGGTACTTGCATACACACTTACACACACACACACACACACACACACACACACACACACACACACACAAAACCAAGGACATGAGGAGGTGACACTGTTGGAGAAGCACCTGGGACAGAAGCGTGAGGTCCTGAGTTGGATCCTCAGTGCCCAGGTATAAATCCTCGCGCGGTGGCACATGAGTTTGTGAGGCCAGTGCTGGAGAGGCGGAGACTCAGAGATGTGCTCATGAGTGTGAGTCCAGAGAGGATTACTTAAGGGGATGAGACCCTAATGCAAGCTGGGACCCCAGATGGAGTAAGAGGAAATAATGGCGAGCCAGCTGGCATAGTCTCTCTTCCCTCCCTCCCCCTCCATCTTTGTCCCCTCCCTCCCCCTCCCCTTCCTTCCCCTCCCTCTCTCCCCTCTCTCTCTCCTCTCCCTTTCTCCCGTCCCCTCTCCTCTTCCCCCTCCCTCCCTTTTCTGTTTCCTGCCACCATGATGCACTAAACTTCTGAAACCACAACCCAGGCAAGTCCTCCCTCTCTTAATTGGCTCTGTCAGACATTTTGTCAGACACTTGGTCTCATGTGCTTCCTTCTGGGAACTGGCTCTCAAAGACATCCTGGTCCCGGCCTGTTCATAGCAGCATGGTTCCTAAGAACCTTCACTCAGAAACGTCCAAGTGCCCATCAGCCGATGGACAGAGACAGTGGATGACCTTTCTGTGCAGTGGGGATTGGCCAGCTGCCTGAGTCCCTCCTAAGCCTTCAGCACAGCCTCACCTCTCTCCAGTACCACGGCTGGCCCTTCCTCTGAGAATGTCACTGCTAGACCCCACAGTCACCCCCCAGCTTTAGACTTTTCATGACCACTTCATGGGAGGGCTCTCTCCTCTCCTCTCCTCTTCTCTCCTCTCCTGCCCAGGCCACAACACTCAAACAGCTCTTGGGAGTCAGCACTGCCTAGTGCATCAAGGAACCCAAGTCTGACTGTGACTCTTCTGTCTTCGTGACACCCGTTCCCCTTCCTCCTGTTTACCTGGCATGACCACTGTGAGTCTCACCCTCTCTTCTCCTGCTTATCTTATCCCTGGAAGACTTCCCCTATCCCTGGGGCTGAGTATCCCAACCTTGGCCACACATCATGCAGACTCCCCAGCCCTTCCCAAGAGGGGACTCTGGCTGTCTAGCTTGAGGCTCAAGGCTATGTTCCTGTCTCTGACTGACACCTGACCTGTTCTTCCCAGGGTAAATGGAATCGTCATGGTGTTGGTTCTCTCAGGCAAAACTCCTAGAGAGCCCAAGCTCTTCCCCACATGAGCGTGAGCACAGCTCTAACATGGAGCTCACGTGGAAGTCCACCCCTGCCCGGGTTCAACTCCTGCATCCTCATAGCCCACCCCTCCCCATCTCACCCCCTCCCCCGAAACAAGTCAACGCTTTCAAAACTGTAGGCGAAGGCAAACAGCAGGGCTCAGTGGGTCAAGGTGCTTGGTGCTAAACCTAGCGACCTGGTTCGATCCCCAGGATGCACATGGTAGAGAAGACAACTGACTCTTAGAAGTTGTCTTCTGACCTCCACGTGCATCAGGTGACACACACACACATACACACTCTGGATCTAACACACGCACAAAACAAACATTAAACAGAGTTTCAAGAAGCTTCTCAGAGGGCAGATCTTGCCACTTGGGAACCCTCCAGCTTGTCACCAGTGGAGAGGAAGGCACAAGGTCCCGTGTAACCCACTTGGCTTGCTGGATCCCACCTCCCTGTTACCGGGCTGAGCCTGTTGCAGGGCTGTGCTGTGCCTGGTCTTAGCATCTCCCCTGGAGTGGTGACTGGTTCTTAGGCCAAATATATGGTATATGGGAGGCTGCATCCCTGGCATTCCCCCACCCTGCTCTAGAGCTCAGTCCAGTCTCTGCCTGACCCAGCCTCCTTTGCCTGCACCTGACTGCCCCACCTTCCAGGTACACAGCCGCAGGGGCGGGTGGCTCCTGTTGCAACTCTCCTGGTGTGTGTCTGTGAGTGTGTGTGTGTCTATGAGTGTGTGTGTGTCTGTGAGTGTGTGTGTCTGTGAGTGTGTGTGTCTGGGAGTGTGTGTGTGTGTGTGAGTGTGTGTGTCTGGGAGTGTGTGTGTGTGTGTGTGAGTGTGTGTGTCTGAGAGTGACTATGTGTCTGTGTGTGTCTGTGAGTGTGTGTGTGGCATGTATGTGTGTAGCATGTGTGTGTGTTTGTGGTGTGTGTATGTTTTTGTATGTATATGTGTGTGGTGTATGTGTGAGTGTGTACAGTGTGTATGTGGTGTGAATGTGTACTGTGTGTATATGTGTAGTGTGTGAATGTGTGTGTGATGTGTGTATGTGTGTGTGAGTGTAGGTATGTGTGTGCATGTGTGTATGTGGGTGTACATAGTGTGTGTGTGGTATATATATGTGTATTTTGGTGTGTGTATGTGTGTATGCTATGTAGTGTGTGTGTGTGTGTGTGTCTGTGTTCAGTGTGGTTTGGGCTCCTGGGGCTGACAGGCTCTATTCTGCAGAATCATCTCATGCTGCCCTGGTCTCTGACTCAGATTCCTCTCCCGAGACTGGGGTGCAGAGACCCTGCCAGAGCCTGACCGTATCTCCCTTCTAGTCAACTCAGCCGCAGGACCTCAGGCTGGTAGAACAGGCGACCTAGAGCCACTCATCCACGCTGGGAGGAGCTGGGAGGGGCTGGGAGGGGCTGGGAGGGGCTGGGAGAGGCTGGGAGGAGCTGGGAGGAGCTGGGAGGAGCTGGGAGGAGTGGAATGGAGTTCACCCCCAGCTCCTGTGGAGAGTCAGGTCCCAAATGGGCACAGGCTCTTCTCTCTTCCAGCATCCAGTCAGCCCCTCTGACGAGGTCATGTGGCGGGGGCAGGGCTAAGTCTGGACCCCTGGTCCTTTTCTAGCAACTTGCCTGTTCTCTCTGGGAAAATCCTCTCAGTACCAGTTGCTTCCTGGGTGAGCCAGCTGCCAAGATCCCATAGGCCTGGGGCTCCTGGGCTCCACTATATTGGAGCTCCAATTCTCATGGCTTTGTTCTGTCCCCACTTCAGGCACCTGCTGTCTGAATTGAACCTTTACCTCCTACAGGAAGGAGGGGGCTCCTTAGACTCAGAAAACGAAGCTTCTGACGTTTACAAGATCCCTGAGGTTACATAAACAGGAAAGACTGCTGCCAAGAGGAGCTTCCTGCAAGAACTCAGTGGCTGAGGGGTGCAGCTCTTAGGAGCCTTTCGGTGATGTGGCTGCCTCTGGGCCCCCATGTACCTGTCATGTCCTCAGCAAACGGCACTGATGGAGTGAGCAGATATTAGGTCATGTCTATTTGCCCCAAAAACCACCCGTCAGCGTCTGCACAGTCCTCCCCAGCAGGGCCAACATATTTTGTATCACACACACCGGCTTAGAGTGTATTGAGGATACCCAGGGAGAGACTGGGTATTCTGCCAGGAATGATCCCAACAGCTGTGGACTCCTGAGGCCCCCATGGCTTCCAGGCCAGCATAGGGGATCAGAAATCAGATTGGGTGATGGGATGGCTCTCAGGGAGGAACATGTGGTCTACCAGGGATGACCTTTAGCCTTTAGCCCTCGGAATAGCCATGATTGTCTTATTTTGTTTTGAGACAGGGTCTCACTATGTAGCGCTAGCTGGCCTGGAACTCACTATGTAGACCAGGCTGGAACTCACAGAGATCTGCCTGCCTCTGTCTTCTCAGAAATCCTAAATTGCCTTCCCTTCTGAAAGGGAAAGCAGGCCCAGAGAGGTACAGACACTTACCCAAGGTTACACAGCTGGCTAGGGGGGCACATACAAAACAGACAAATGGGAAAAATTAAGAATTATTTAAATTAAGAACACTCTCTCTCTCTCTCTCTCTCTCTCTCTCTCTCTCTCTCTTTCTCTGAGACAGGGTTTCTCTGTGTAGCCCTGGCTGCCCTGGAACTCACTCTGTAGGACCAGGTTGCCCTCGAACTCAGAAATCCGCCTGCCTCTGCCTTTTGAGTGCTGGGATTAAAGGCGTGCGCCACCACCACTGCTGGCTCAAGTTTTCTTTCTTAAAATTTAAATGTATACATCCAGGTGTGTGGTACATGTCTGTAATCCCAGCACTCAGTAGGTGAAGGCAGGGTTATCTTCAGCTACATAGTGAGTTTAAGGCTAGCCTGGACTACCTTATCTCAAAAGGAAAAAAATGTGTGAGAGAGCGAGCGAGAGAGAGCACAACTCCTGGCACACTCATGTGTCTATAGTGTTCACTAGTGGCCAGCACATATCCCAGGTTAGCCTAGGCACTGAGTACTGTCAGAAGATTCACAGAAAACCTGTGCTTGGTGGCCCATGGGTCAGGCTCAGAGTGCAGACAATGAAGCTGCAACTCAGAGAGAAAGAAAGAGCTGAGCCTGACCCCCAGTCTGGATGCCCTGTGCCTAGCTCCTCTGCTCCCTTCTACTGGCTCCTGTTAGTGCCAGGGCTTCACACTGGCAAAGAAATCTCTCTGAGTACCCTCTGTGTCTCCTGGTGATTGCTTTGTGTTTCAGGCACTGAGAACCCTTTGGGAGTAGGGTCCTGTTTCTTTTGCCTGTTTGTGGCCTTGGGACTCAGACCAAGGAATTAAGGTGGGCTTGTATTGCCAAGCCCCATGGGGTAGGTGTCTACCTTGCCCACCCCTTTTCTCCCACTCTCTGACCAGAGCAGGAAGACCCCAAGGCTCCTCAGGGCAAAATACTGGGACCTTGGGCAAATGTGTGTGGTGAAGGGTCTGCATGCATGTCTGAGGCTGCCTGGGCACTTGGCCAGGCCCTGCTCTGGACTGTAAAGGGCTGACCTCAGCTCCTATTTCAGCCTTCTGGTGAGATCCTGTGGAGACTGCCAGGCTGATACAGAGGCCTTTAGCCCAGAAGAATCATCTGATTCCCAGATGAATCCCTACCCAGGGTTCATTACACTCTGGATCTGGGGTCTGAGAACCCTTAAGCTGACCAGCGCATCCAGGCTGCTTGCCTGACCCCAAGGATAACAGCATTATAGGCTCAGCAGGTCCTGACCAAGCTGTGACCCATGTAAACGGAGAACTCACTGCTCTGTGCACCCAGAGAACCTTGTGGCTAAGTGACAGATCTGTGATGTATGGCACCAGCCTGTGTGTCTGTGCCTCTGGCATAGCCAGCTGACCCATGGTGCCAGGACCACTGTGTGAGGACTCAGAAAGGGACTGCAGGTCTCTGTGATGGGGCATCTGCACCTCATCCCAGCCCTCCTGGGAGACCATTGGGATACCCAGCCAGTCACTCTCTTCTGTGAGCCCACCTGTTTTATTTCACACAACTCTTTCTGAGTGAAATGATCCCAGAAAGAAAGAAAGAAAGAAAGAAAGAAAGAAAGAAAGAAAGAAAGAAAGAAAGAAACTGCATAGCATGGGGCCGACTGAATCTGACTGAGCTGCTCCACGGTGAAGGCATTTCCTTTTCTTTGCTCAGTGTGCGTGAGTGTGTGGTGTCTGAAAACAACCTGCAGAGTTGGTCTACCATGTGGGTTCCTGAAACCAACCTCAAGTCTTCAGGCTTGGCAGCAAACACCAGTAAACCCCATTCCCCACCCTGCCAGCCACCTCACCAGCCAAGAGGATGGGGTGTGGTCCTCACCCCTCTCCTCCTCAGTGCTTTGGCTCTGAGCTTCCACAGAAGGAAGAAATAGTGCTTGTTGGACCCTTCGGGCAGCGGCACCAGCCCTGAATGGCAAATCAGCTTGGGAACCCCACATCCATCAGTGAGGACAATGCAGGCTGCTGGTGGTAGACAGAGTTTGCAGTGGAGTGGCAGGTGGGGAGCCCTGGTAAAAGTACCAAGCACTTACAGAGAGCAGTCATGCAGGGAGCAGAGGGCTTGAGGTTGCCTGTGTCTAGAAAAGTCCACAGGCCAGTCCCCTGCTCCCCAGGACTGGAGCATCCTTGTCTGTCACACCACCTCGTGCCTGGAAGGTATTAACTGGGCCTGTCAGTGTTAAGTGAGGTCTCGTTCCTACTTTTTAGGGGGCCCCATGTCCTAGTTGCCCAGCCTAGGGGTGTCCCAATCTGACCAAAGTTCCTCAGTATGACCTTAGGAGGCCTCCAGATTCACACCCAGGAAGGGTTGTCTATTTTCACTCCATCTCTGCTTCCCTGAGGTGTGGGCACGATCTTACTCCCTCAGACCCTTGGTATCGAAAACCATCATGGTCACCAACAAGTCAAGAGACTTGAATACATGGTTTATTTTAACTGCAAATTATTGCGTTCAACTTCCACTTATGGCCCGAGATTTAGTTTTCCTTCTATCAGTGGCCACATACAGCGTTCTACCACGTTAAATGCATCCACAACCTTTGGTTCTCTCAGAGGAGCCTCTCCAACACCCTCTGGAGTTTTCCTATGGGCTGTGCCTCTGTTTTCTACCTGGCCAACCCAGTGGGAACGAACCCACACGAGCCTGGAATCCCAGGACACACCCACGCTTCTGCTGGAATGTCTGTCTGCAAGGGAGCATTCTTCAGATGCCTTTCTGAGTGGACAGAGGACAGACCCTGGTCGCTGTTCTCTGTAACCCGCCCTCCTGTGTTAGATATGATCTGGATGGAGAGGGTATGCTGCTTCCCTGGGACACACGGGAGCAGCACTGTGGTCCCCAGTACCTGCCTGCCTCGCAGGATCTCCCGCTCTCTTCCGGCCTCATCTGGCCTGGGTGTCAAGCTGATCTCTCCTGCTGTGCCCTGGTGGGAGGCCAGACAGACTCTGGAAAGGGGAGGCAGCTGAGATATCAGAGCACATGGCCAAGGGTGATTGGCTTTTCTCCTTGTTTTCCAAACTTCTCAGTGTGGAGCCAACAGTTTCTGGATGGAATCTTAATATCTTCATTCACTCATTCATTAATTCACCCACTTGTTCAATAAAATACCCTCATAAAATACAGAGATGATGCATGTCTTTTTATTTGTTTTGACTATAGCAGACTACCAGAGGCAGACTGCTTTATAAAGAAAAGAGGTTTTTGTTTGCGTTGTCCAGTGCTGGAGAAGCAAGGTCAAGGGCTCCTCAGGGGCAGAGTCTCAAGGTAGTTCAGCATTCCATGGTAAGAGGCAAAGAGTGTTGTGTGTGTGTATGCGTGTGTATGTGTGTATCTGTCTGTTCTCCCTCCTTGTAAAGGCACCAGGGATCTCCTGCCCCCTGGCTTGTATAACCTTGTTTCCCAGCTTCTAAACACCCCTGGGTCCACCTTCTGACAGTTCCTGAAGGCTGGATAGCCATTGGAGTTTGGAAGCACCAGGCATTCAGCCCAGGTCCTCCCAAAGCGAAAGAGAATGCCTGCCTCTGCCAGGTTTGTCTGCAGATGTGGACTGTATTTAGCGGGTAGCTGTATTTATCGTGCACATGTCCAGAGCCTGTTAAATGCACAGCTCAGTGGTCTAGCTCAGTGGCCAGCACCATGGCTACTCTTCTCAGCCTTGTTTTGCTCAGAAGTGTGTGTCTCCCCATTTAACACAAACCCTTGTCGGTGTGCTTCCTGGATAACATGGCATAGAACTTGGTGGATACTGCCTGGGTTGCTGGGAAAAAGAGGCCATCTTCTTCCCAAATCGGGGTGCTCTGGGTTGTCCCTCGCTACCGTCTCACCAGCAAGAACGACGCGGCACACATAGGATCCTTCTGCAGTAAAGCTTTAATGCATCTTGAGAGGGAGAGCATAAGCTTGCCACGAGTGGAGACCCAGAACAATAGAACACCTGTCCCTTATATAGGCCACAGCGCTTGCCTGGGACGCGGAGCTTCCCCATTGGCTCCCCGCACATCAGGCCAGATGCCGCCACGAGAGAGGCTGAGACTCTGAGGTGGAAAATTACCAGATGCATGCGCACTAGCCTGTTTACAACTTGTCCTCGGCCGAATGTAGGCGCCATCTTGTAATGGCGAATGTGGGTGCGACTCAGGCGGCTCCCCACACTAGGTCACCTCCTTTCTGCCCGCTGACCTGCAGTGCTCAGGGCCAGGCTCAAATCTGCCTTCTCTGAAGCCCTGTTCTTTCTCCAGCAGCCAGTGCCCTCCCTTCAACGTTAGGGATGCTGTGCCCTGCCTGGCCCTGTCTCCTGCCCAATCCTTGTCTCTCCCATTGTAGACCATTATTTCTTCCCCATGCTTCAGACCTGAGCTCAAATAGCATCGTGTGTGTGTGTGTGTGTGTGTGTGTGTGCGCGCGCGCGCGCGCGCGAGCATACGCGTGTTGGGGGGGAGCTGAAGAGATGGCAACCGTTTGAAAACTGAGGTTTGGCAGTTTGCATAACCTTAGCTCTGAGAGGTAGAGACAGGCACCGGGCAGGTCACAGAAGCTCACTGGCTAACCAGCCTAGCAGAGTCCATGAGCTCCAGATTCAGGAGACACTTTATCTCAAAAAGAAAGGAAGGAAGGAAGGAAGGAAGGAAGGAAGGAAGGAAGGAGAGAAGAGAAGAGAGGAGAAGAGAAGAGAAGAGAAGAGAAGAGAAGAGAAGAGAAAAGAAAAGTCAGGGCAGTGGTGGTGCATACCTTTAATCCCCACACTACTGGGGCAGACAGATTTCTGAGTTCAAGGCCAGCTTGGTCTACAAAGCAAGTTCCAGGTCAGCCAGGACTACACACAGAAACCCTCCAAAAACAACAAAAGCAAGCAAGCAAACAAACATGATGTGCTGGAGGAAGATGCCTGACTTTGACCTCTGGCCTCTATATGCACTTGCATACACCACACAAACATGTACACACACACATACACACGAGAGAGAGAGAGAGAGAGAGAGAGAGAGAGAGAGAGAGAGAGAGAGAGAGAACACTCCTTTCCAAGGCAAACCAGAGACAACCCTAAGTAATCATCCTGTGGGCATGTGCCTCAGTTTACCCAAATCCAGGTCTAGTCATTCTAGAGAGGAGCTTCTCTAGAAAGTGCTAGGTACATATACCTAGCTTCATACAGTTGCCAGACTACCAATAAAAACCAAAATTCAAAGCCCAGTGTGATGGCACAAACCTCTAATCCCAACCCTTGGGAAGCTGGAGTTTCAGAGAACTGGCAAGTAACGGATGGGTGTGGGTCCATCTCACCTACTGAGTGTGGTGGTAGTTACACCAAGAATTGTGTTGAGAATCTCTAATTCCCATGAAACTCAGAATTTTGTAATTCATCTGGAAGTCTTGGCACCACCTGCTCTTGTGGCTTTCTCGTAGGATGGGCTCACCCATAGACTTCAAGCCCCTGAGGACCAGGACCCTATCTGGGCAAGGCACTGAGGTATGCACTACACCTGCAGCAGAAAGCCTGACAGCAGTCAGTCACTAGGAACTAAATGCCAGCTAGTAGAAGGGAGGGAGGGTCCTGCCCCAATCAGGTCCAGTGTGCAGTGGCAGTTTCTATCTCTAAAAAGCCAGGTGGGTTTATGAGCTGGATGGGGGTGTCACTCTGAGTCACAGGGTCCTGTGAAGTGGCTGACTTTCTGATTAAATTTTAACTTTCAACCTGATAACACCTAGAATCATGTGAGAAGAACCTCAACTGAGGAATTGCCTAGGTCAGACTGGCCTGTGAGTTTGTCTATGGAAAACTGCCTTGATTATTGGGGTAGAATGAGCCCACTTTGGGCGGCACCATTCCTAGGCAGATGGACCTATACATAAGTATAAAGAACCTAGGTGAGCACAAGCCAGGCTGAGAGCCAGCTAGCAAGCAGCATCCTCCATGGATCCCGCTGTAGTTCACTGGCTGTGAAGTGAGTTCCCTGGTCAGAGGCACGGCTGTGCAGAACAGTAAGCTGGCCTGCCTTCACATTCCCGCCTTGTTCCATGACTTTCGTGATGATGAATGGAGATCTGAAATTGTAAGCTGAACAAACCTTTTCCGCCCCTGAGTTGATTTTGGTTGAAGTGCTTCATCATAGCAACCGAGTGAAAACTAGGACACTGGCCTCACTCTGATTTCAAACATGTCATCTCTCCCAGCAACAGTGTGGGCAAGGCATCTTCCACAGTCAACTGGGCTCCAAGCAGGGACACACCCAGTCATATGCATGCCTGAGAGGCTGCACATGTCCTTCTCCCCAGCTGTGGCAGCACCTCCTCAGATGGGGACAGGAGCCTTCAGGATGCTCTCTCAAACATTCTTTGAATGGAGGACTTACGTTTGCAAGCAAGCTGCAGTTACTGCCTCGTTTCTGTGTTCCTAGCTCTTCTGCCCAGTCAGCCGGCTCCCATCTTCAGTGAGCTCCGTTCTCTCAGCCTTCAGTGCAGGGAGAATCCCCCAGCCCACGAGGATGTTTGGATTCTGAGGGGTTTGGGATTCTGAGTTTTCAAGATTGCTGAGTTTAAGCAGACAGGACAGAGGTCAACACGGAGCTGGCCACAGGAAGGGCGGAAGGCGGGAAGAGGGCTCAAGTCTTGACCCCCACTATTTCTTACCTTTGTGAATTGGGCCAAGTATCTTTCGTTTTTTCTTGACTGTGTCGGGGGTGGGGCCTGCATTTTTAAGTTTCTCTCTCCAGCCCTCTTGAATTCTGTCTCTAAAGAGGGGTTCTGTGAACTAAGGTACCCCAGTGACCCCAAGAAGTGCCAGCTGCTGTAGCTCTGAACCTTCAGGGTTTGTGGCTCCTCCAACGGAAGAAGAGGGCACTGCCTCTCAGGCCTCCGAGCCCTCTGACCTTTCTCTCCTGTCTCCCAGCTGCTGCTGGTGTGTGGGTGTGGATAAGTGTGTTGTCTGTGTGCACATGGGATATGCACACATGAATGTGTGGTGTGCATGTATTGCGTGCATATGTTGGTGCACATGAGTGTCTTGTATGTGTAACTATGTATGCATGTATGTGTCTTACATGTGTGTATGTGTGTTTATCGTGTATGCATGGGCATGTGTTGTGTATGTATGTATGTGTACATGTGCATATACTGTGTGCATGTGTTGGTATGTTTTGTGTATGTACGGGATGCACATGTACATGCATGTGTCCTGTGCACAGGCTGGTATGTGATAAAGAGGTGAGGCTGTAGAATATTTCAAGGTCATCACCTGCCTGGGGGAGAGGGGCTGTCCTTCTCGAAATGTGACTGTATAGGTTGACATCCCTTTCCTTCACATGTACATGGAATAAAACTTAAAGTCCCTTAAGGCTCCAGGGGGGCCAAAGCTGTCTATTGTCAGTGGTGCCCCCTTAGTCCTGGGCCTCCCCCCATCATCTCTGTTCTTCCCAGCCAGTGTCGTGGCCCCTAACTGACCTGTTCCCAACCCCTTACCCTGGCTCTGTCCCCAGCTTCTGTCCCCAGCTCCCAGGTCTCCCTGACATTCTTCAAACACTGCTGTCCTCAAGGGCCCCCTTCCCTGAGTCCTTCAGCCCTCAAGGACTGTCCTCAGGCTGAGCCCTTATCTCTTGTTGACTGATTCCTGGCAGGGAGACAGCACACCCCCCCCACCCCCTCCCAACTTCTTTGCGCTTGGGAAAGCCACATTTGTGCAGAGCGCCTGTTAAATCTCACATCCCTTGCAGCACAGAGGCCCTGGGAGGCTCAGGGTACACCTAGGAGCAGCCCCAAGCCGCAGGTGTGTAGGAGGGGAGATCTGAGGACAAGCCACCCCACCACCACCTGGCTGTCTCTGGCCTCCTGGATTTCAGACTTCTTCTCCCATACTTCTGTGCTTCTGGAAGTTAAGAGATTAATATGCAAACACCCTTTTCCTATGGCAGTGTCAGCCTGAACCCTGTGGATTAACTTGCTTGATTTACATACGTATCCGTCTCCCCCTCCCAGCACATACACGAATAAATCCTAAAGTCAAAATAAAATCCCCTCGCTCCCCACGTGCTGCTTCTAATCCCGAGTCCTGCGGGCATCCAACAGTGAAGAGGCTCCCGGGGCTGCGCTGCTTCCTGCGGAATATCAAGTACCCGAGAGCCCAGGCTCCTGTGTGAGGTTTGCTAGGGCCAGCTGAAGGGGTCCAGGCCCGGCTGGAGATGCAGTGGGAGGGCTCACAGGAGGGACGAAGACCCACTGGCAAGGGACAAAAGGAGTGTCCATTTGACACAACAAAGACCTAGTGAGATCGTGGCCGTGGGGAGCCACCAGCGCCATTAGAATGCAGGTGACTAAGACAGCTCTTTCCAAAGTCACCAGGGCTGCCCAGGAGTTCCTGATAGTGGGCGGAGCTAAAGGGTCCTGGTATGGGGCAGGGCCAAGAACAGTGGGGCCCTCTTTGCCACCTACCCCATTTGCCCTGTAAGTCTTATCACACTCTTCCATCTCCTTGTTCAGAGAGGGCCCTGAACATCTGGAGAGTGAGGGACAGCTTACATCTGTCATTTAAGGCCCAGGAACTTTGCTTACTGTGGCTTCTCTAGACTGTGCAGCCGCCTGGGAACACACACACACACACACACACACACACACACACACACACACACACCATGCTGCTTCTGGGACATTTCTTCCCTCCTTGGCTCCCTTCTGTAAGCCTTGGTTCAGAGGCACCTTGCTAACATGTCCCCTCAAGCCACCTGCCAGCGCTGTACCCCAGTCTCCCTCCTCCACCTGCTTTGTTGAAAATATCAGATCCCTCCCTGGCACTTAACTATGGCTTTACTTGGCTTTTTTTTTTTTTAAACAGAGCTTTATGTAGCCCAGGCTGCCCTCAAACTTCTGATCCTCTTGCCTTCCACCTCCCCCAAGTGCTAGGGTGGCAGGTGTGCGCCACGCTGCTTGGTTGTAATTTCCTTTTTGTGTTGGTCTCTGTATGCTATCTTCTTGCTCACCCATCTGGATAGTGAGAAGACAAGATCAGGAGGGGTCCAGGGAAGAGGGCTAATTTGGAGTGCTGGCTAAGGCATCCCATAGGCGGTTGGGTAACACCTCATCATGTGGGTGAACTCAGCCAGTATCCTAGTCAGACTTCTATCACTGGTACAGAGGCCAGCACAGCTCTTGGAGTATGTGAGCCAATCTGGGACCAAGTACTTTGTCAGATCTTAACTGGCCACCACTAGCTTACTTGACACAAGTCCTGTACTCCGGACTAGGTAGGAACCGGGAAGGAGACACTTTGCCTTTCCTATCTCACCTCAGGAGGTGACACCACAACAATCCCTGAGGGTTGTTTCTTCTTCCTCTTCTTCCTCTTCCTCTGTGCTGTGACTTGAACCCAGGGCCATGGATATGCTAAGCAAGCCCTTTACCCCACCCCCCTTTTATTCCTGTCTTTAACTAGACTCTCCCTATGTAACCCAGTCTAGGTTGGAATTCAGGATTCTCTTGCCTCTGCATAAATCCTGGGATTATACGTGGAAACCACTCCAGAAAGCGTCTCTGTGAAGTGATTTTAAATTTAAAACTCATGAAAGAAAAGAAAGGAAAAGTACGTCAGCTCAAGAATTTTATACCCAGCAACAGTATCCTGTCAGAACAAGTGCAACAGTAATGATCATTTTCAGAGGTTTGCTTGTTTTTTATTTTTTAATAGAGAGCCTTTTTTAATGAAAAGTCGTTGAGTTCTAGGCCAACCTGGTCTACAGAGTGAGTTCCAGGACAGCCAGGGCTATACAGAGAAACCCTGTCTCGAAAAACCAAAAAAAAAAAGAAAAGTTGTATACCACAAGGAGGGCTCCAATTTTTCATCAGTGAGATATTCGTGTTTAACTGCTCACCCATGGGAGGGCATTAGAGTTGCCTCCAGTTTAGATTATTACAAATATAGTTCCTGTGTACAGTGAACATCTTGGTTTTGAAACTGGGAATGTTGGTGTTTCTCTCT
>JADRCH010000078.1:3799232-3829772 GCA_019843965.1 Rhynchomys soricoides
CAGTGAACATCTTGGTTTTGAAACTGGGAATGTTGGTGTTTCTCTCTCTCTCTCTCTCTCTCTCTCTCTCTCTGTATGTGTGTATGTGAGGGGAGGTGTCAGAAGACAATTTCAGTTGTGAGTTTGCCTTCTATCTTGTTTGAGACAGGGAGTCTTCTTGATTACCAAGGTGGTTGTCTTGTGAGTTTCCAGAGAGAGGAACACTGGGATTTCAGGTTCATGCTAGTGTGTCCAGATTTTAGTTTTCCATAGTCCGTGATCCAAGGTCATGTTCTCATGCTTGTGTAGCAAATGCTTTCCACACTGAGCCTGGGGCAGTGGGATGGCCGTCTAGGGGCTGGATTGTTTGGTGACAAGGTAGTTGCTGCCTTTTCAGAACCTTCCAGTCTCCTAGCATACACGGACAGTTTTCCACTCCCAGAGCACATATGACCAGTTTCCCTGAATCCTCACCAGGACTGGGTGTTGTTCTTTTTTCTCTTGCTGTTGGTGCTGTTGATTGGCTTTATTTGAGTAGCTCTAAAGGAAAGTAACCATGTCTCACCATGGCCTCTGCTTGCACTCTTTCAGAGAATGACTGAATGTATTTGCTGGGCCTGCTTGCCACGCATGCATCTTCTCTGGTGAAATATTTCTCCATGCCTGTGTTCATTTTTTTTTTTGTTTTTCGAGACAGGGTTTCTCTGTGTAGCCCTGGCTGTCCTGGAACTCACTCTGTAGACCAGGCTGGCCTCGAACTCAGAAATTCACCTTCCTCTGCCTCCCAAGTGCTAGGATTAAAGGTGTGTGCCACCACTGCCCGGCTCTGTGTTCATTTTTTACTATTTTAATTTTGTACATATATATGGGTGTTTGGCCTGTGGGTGTTTGGGCACTACATGCATGCAGTGTCCGAGGTGGCCAGAAGAGAGCATCAGATCCCCTGCGACTGGAGTAACAGATGGTTGTGTGCCACCATACTGGTGCTGGAAACCAAACCCAGGTTCTTATAAGAGCAGTCAGTGCTCTTAACCGCAGAGCCATCTCTCCAGCCTGGCCATTTTCTAACAGGGCTGTTTTGAGTCACAATAATTGCAGTTCTTGATTCGATGGCATCTATAGTGATTGACAAGAGCAGTTGGCTCGTTGTTCCCAGGGCTTCTGCCTCCTGGGAGTCAACTGCCTGCAGACTGAAGATGCTTGAAGAAACTACGTTGAAAATATATGGACATTTTTTCTTTTCATTATTCCTCTAGAAACACAGCATGATAGGTATTCACGGTGTCTGCGTTTTGTGTAGTACAGTGAAGCATCCGAGGGGATTTAGTGCACTTGTCATGTTATGGGAGGGACTTGGGCCTCTATGGACTTTTGCCATCGGAGGGGTCTTGTAGCCAATTCCCCCCCAGATGCTAAGGGACAGTGGTATTCTTACCTGATTAGTGATATCTTTGTACCCCTTCTTACTTGAATTTTTAGCAGAGTGAAAATTTTTGTACAAATGTTTATTTTTGTATATGTGTATTGGGCGTGGTATCTCGCTTGTGTGTGGGGGTCCCCATGGAGCCCTGAAGAGGGTGTCAAATCTCTTGGAGCTGGAGTTACAGGTAGTTGTGAAACGCTGTGTGGATTCTGGGAACTGAACTTTGGTCCTCGGCAAAAGCAGCCAGTGCTCTTGACTATTGAAGCAACATTCACCTCAAATTTTCAGATTTTTATGGTGTTCAAATATTTTTGGATTTTTTTCCTATATTATGTTTGAGTTCACTCTAAGAACTTTTTGCCTCATGTAGATCATAAACTCTCTCTCTCTCTCTCTCTCTCTCTCTCCTTCTTTCTCTCTTGAAAGGTTTACAACTTTACATTTTGTACCTAAGTCTGCCATCCATTGCCAGACATGGTGGCACATATCTATAATTCCAGCATTTGGGAGGCATACAGAAGTGTCCCAGCAAGCTAGAAGACAGCCTGGGCTACCTAGGAAGAGCTTGTATTATCGGTTACTTACTGCTGCAACCAAATATTTGACAAGATGCAACTCTCAAAGGAGAAAAGGTTTGTTATAGCTCACAGTTGGAGGACACAGTCCATCATGATCTGGAGGAAGGTAGTGTGTGTGTGTGTGTGTGTGTGTGTGTGTGTGTGTGTGTCTCCATGGTAACAAGAACCCAAGGCTGGTGGGGCAGTGGTGGCGCACGCCTTTAATCCCAGCACTTGGGAGGCAGAGACAGGCGGATTTTCTGAGTTCGAGGCCAGCCTGGTCTACAGAGTGAGTTCCAGGACAGCCAGGGCTACAAAGAGAAACCCTGTCTCGAAAAAACAAAACAAAATAAGAACCCAAGGCTGGGGTCCTCTATCTCCATCAAGGCTCAAGACCCGCCCCCAGGGCAGCACTTCCTCCATCAAGGCTCCACCTCCTGAAGGTTATACAACCTTCCTGCACAGCTCAAGGACCTATGGACCTGGTGTTCAAACCATGAGCCTGTGGGGACTTTCACCTTCAAATCATAAGACTTTGCCTCAACTCGGCCCCTCAAATGTCTGCTGTCCGTGCTAAGTTAATTTCTCAGATGAAGGTTAATTCAAGGTTGCATTCTCTGGCTGGTAGATGCCCCCTTGTACCAACATCATCCATTGGAAGGGCTGCCCCTTCTGCTAGTTGCAGTTCGTTTTTGGGCAATACCAGTCTGAGGTACTTGTCTGTCTCAGGTTCTTCACCGCAATACCGATACCAGTCACTCAATCTCAGGGGCTGCCACGGTGACAACTCCCCCTTCATTTTCAGTTTTCAGACTTAATTTTGAATATTCTACTTCTTTTGACTTTTTCCATGCTAATTTTGAGATAATATTGTTTATGTTATTCAAATATCTTGCTTGGATTTTGATAGCCATTATGTTAAAGGTTTGGGAAGCTGGGGGGGAGGGAGTGGGGGGGTGGGGGGGGGTGTTGGTCCATGACTTTCATTCCAGAGCTCAAGAGGCAGAGGCAGGAGGATCTCTGAGAGTTCAGGGCCAGCCTGGTCTACAGAGTGAGTTGCAGAACAGCCAGGGCTATACAGAGAAACCCTGGAGAGAGAGAGAGAGAGAGAGAGAGAGAGAGAGAGAGAGAGAGAACCAGCAAGAGGAGGTAAGAGGATTCCTACAAAGTAAAAGCCGGCTTCAACCTGGGCTACAAATGAGTTTTGGGTCAGCCTGGGCTTTGGAGTGAGGCTCTAACTTAAAAAGAACTTTAGGAAGAATTGGAAGTTTACTTTATTGAATTTTCAAGTGTATGAACATAATTATTTTAAAATAATTTTAAACTTTTTGTATTTACTATATTATTATATACTTATGACATAGATAATATATAGTTATATAATTTATAATATATATTATTTTGTATTTTTTGTTAGCTTTTTGAGACAGGGTTTCTCTGTGTAATCCCAGCTGCCCTTGAACACACTCTCTAGACCAGGTTGGCCTCAAACTCAGAGATCTGCCTGCCTCTGCCTCCTGAGTGCTGGGATGAAAGGCGTGCGCCACCACTGCCTACCTATTCTTTTATAAATCTTAACATATAAAACCTATAACCATTTTGTTACTTATACATAATTACTTTGTTTTTAATTATCATTTTTATTGTTTTGAGTTGATTGTAAATGTTATTGTGTTTTATTTTTTTACTTTTATTTTCTTATTTACTGTCAGGGGGGCACATACGTGCCATGTTGCATATGTGGAAGTCAGAGAACAACTTTTTTTTTTTAAGATTTATTTATTTATTTCATGTGAGTACACCATTGCTCTCCTCAGACACACCAGAAGAGGGCGTCTGATCCCATTTCAGATGGTTGCGAGCCACCATGTGGTTGCTGGGAATTGAACTCATGACCTCTGGAAGAGTAGTCGGTACTCTTAACCACTGAGCCATCTCTCCAGCTGGAGGATAACTTTTTTTTAATGTGTATGAATGTTTACCTGTATCATACCACATGTGTGCACTGCCCACCAAAGTCAGATGAGAGTGTTGGATCCCCTGGAATTGGAGTTACATACAGTTATTGTGCTGTTATGTCTTGTAAGTGCTGGGAATCAATCCCAGGTCCTCTGAAAGAGCAGCAAGTGCTCCTAACCATTAAGCTACCTCTCCAGCCCCAGAAGGCAACTTTTGAGAGTTGGTTCTTTCTACCATGTGGTTCTGAAGATTGACTCAAGGTTTTAGGCTTGGCAACAGAGCAAGCGCCCTTACTGCTGAGTCATGTCACTGGCTCAAACACTATGTTCTTTATTCTTAGTTTATGTGTGTTCATTGCTAGTAAATGGACATAAAATTGAATTTTTGTGTGCTAATCTTGTATCTTGTAAGGTTTCTAATTTCATTCGTGAATCCTGGAAGGTCTTAAAAATGTTTTAATTTATTGTTATAACATGTGTGTGGGTGTGGGCATACGTGCCACTGTGTATAGAGTTGGTTCTGTCTTTATGAGGACTCCAGGAATCAAGCTCAGATTGTAAGGCTGGCATTCCCTTACCCACTGAGCCTTGTTGCTGGTCCTGTTTTGTTTTCTATCGTGATTCCTTTATGTAGTTGTACCTGGCCTGGAACTTACTATATAGTCCAGGCTGGCTTCCATCCAAATCCTCCTGCCTAGGCCTCCTCAGTGCTGTAGTTGCAGATAGCCTCCCCTCCCCCGGGCCCCCCCCCAGGCAACAGGGAGAGTTTCTGTATCTGATTTTCAACATAATTGTGTCCTTTGCACAATAAAAAAGTAACATTTGTTTGTTTCCTGCTGATTATATTTACTTTTCTTGCCTTATTGCTATGGCAAGAACTCCACACACTAGCAGTAATCTCAGCTGGCAGGAAACCAAACTGAGCACAGAGTCTTGAATTTAAGAGAAAAATAGCTAACGAGTGAGTGGCCTGGACTAGTTAATAATACCACATCTCAAAATAAACCAGAAGAGAAGGCTGAGAATATAGCTCAGTGGCTGAGTACTCACCTAACAGGTTTGAGGCTCGACACCACCGAGAAACAATAAACAAGGAAAAACCGCTCACTAGCAGCTCCTTCCTTACCTCGCGTCCAAGCCTGGGACAAAGCTTTCAGTCTTTCAACACTGAGAATAAATTACAGACTTTTGAGCGGATATTCTCTATCCAATAGAGGAGGATTCCTACCTCCCTGGTTTTCTTTTTCCTACCCTGGTTTTCTTAAAGATTTTTAAAGTTAATTAACTAATTCATCATTATTATGTGGGTGTGCCAGAGTGTATGAAGGAGCCAAGATGTCAGAAGAGGGTGTTAGATCCTCTAGGACTGGAGTTAGATATGGTGGTGAGCTGCCACCTGGGTGCCGGGAATCCAACTCAGATCCTTCGCAAGACCAGTCAGTCTTATCTGCTGACCCATCCCTCCCTCCGCCCTTTTGTTGTCTTCAGGGTCAGTGGAGATGTCTGTTCTCTACTGATGTTAACAACTGTGTCTTCCCTCTCCTGCCTTCTGCGCATCTATGTGATTCTATTATTTTTTTTCCAAACAGCTAACTTTTCCTTCCATTGATTTTTTCCCCCCATTTTGTGGATTTAAACTTTTATTGATTGTTGCTTTTATATTGATTATGTACTTCTGGGTGTTTCACGTTGTCTCAAACCTTTTTTTCTTGTTTTCTAAGAAGGGCAATTAGGTGGCTGGCTTGGAGTTTGTGTTTCTGGAGAGATGTGATGAGTTATTTCTTTCATTAGAAGGGGTTCTATACACTCTCATGACAGAAGTTGGTGATGAGACTTGAATGTTAAAAGAATAGGTGGTCCCTGTGTCCATCAGGAATGAGCTGGACTTATACACTATCTGTAGTGTCACCCTGGGCGTTGCAAGGGTGATGGAGGTCTGAAGTAGAACTTAGGGTTTCTTTGGAAACTGGGTTGTGTTGGATGGTGCTTTGCTGGAACAGATGCGTGAAGGAATATTTTGCTGAAGGGGATACAGATGAAAGGCTAAGGCGGACTCGTGAAGGAAGGTTTAGCTGAAGCAGACACAGGAGAGAGGGTTTTTCTGCTAAAGCAAGCATGAGAAAGGACACGGGATGAAGGATTCTTCGCGTGTGTTTTGGCCCACCTTATGTTGCATAGTTGAGCCCCATTGTTGGAACTCCATAGAGAGAAAACTTCTGATGATGTGCTGCGGCTTCTTGCCACTTCCACGGGCTGATTGACAGAGTGATGTCAGCTAAGAGCTAAGATAGACTCATGTGCTGAGGCGAGACCTGAGGACACGTGATGTTTGGAGGGAGCATACATAGAACCCAATGGACTGTGACAGAGCTGAGTTTGGCTTGCTTGCATTGCTAAATGCTTCTTGGTCTTCGCTGATCTTTGCTTCACTTGAGCGAGGCACAGCTGAGAACTTCTTCAGGCATTCCTGTTGGTCTTGGTTGCTCCTGCTGATTCTTGCCAATTTGTCTGAGTCCTGGCTGTTCCTACTAGGTTGTATCACCACTGCTGCTAGCCCGACTCTACCCGAATTGGACTGCTGGTGGATCTATGAAGTGACTGAGCTGCCACTCCTGACCTGTGAACTGAACTGCTGATTTCCAGACAGAACACAGACAGACAGACAGAAGTCGCTCAAATGGGTCCTCTTCCCCTGTATCCTTTCTTTCCCACTACCTCTGGTGGGCGGTGGGCTAGAAAAGAGGTTAAAGCATTTAAGAGCCATCATTAAAAATAGGCTTTGAAAAAATTAGAGTTATAGAAGTTGCTGAGTCTTGGAGCTGTCAGTCTGCCAGGTCAAGGGGTTCAAAGGCTGGAAGGGTCAATGATGTCTGCTGATAAGGCCAGACCTGCATGTCTGGGCTCAGAGGGCAAGCCTACTTGGGGACATTCTGACTTTCAGTGCCTAGGCTGCTGGCAGTCAGGGTATGGCTGGGTGGGTGGTCTTGGGTTGAGGCAGCAGTGTGACCAATGTCTTTCTTGACTGCATTTGAAACAGGTCCCTGGCAGAGTTGACTTAGGCTAGACCCCTGTGGGAAGAGGTGTGGTGGACCTCTCTTTTTCCCTCTGCAGGGATATCACTGGCCTCAGGGAAGCTGCTAAGGCTTCTGCTATAGCCAAGCCTGTCAAGGGAAGACTCAGCCACCTCCTCATGGTGTTAAAGACTTTAAAAACATTTTCACCAACTCCTGGATGGGGGTTTGAGGACTATCCATCTATTTATCTATCTACACTGTATTTGAATAGACAAACTTAGCTTGAATATAGTTACCCATTCTAGGCTTAACCTTGAAAACATATATACTGTGATTATTAAATATACCCTATTTTTATTTTTTAGCGTGAATGCATGAAGGTGTGGTTTTGATAGCTCATTAAATAAATCTAGTGGCTAGAAAACCCAAAGGTAGCTGAGCCTAGGTAGCTGGTGGAAGGAGATGAGGTTCAGGTATGACTTTTCCATAACTAAGATGGCTGCCAGTCATGTGACTGCCCTTAACCAAGATGGTGGTGAAGCCATAGCTCCTCTTTATCCCAAAGTCAAGATGACTGCCAGTCGTGTGCTGTTTACCCACTCTGTATACTTTCCTGATGCCAGCACTGTGGCTGATTTAAAATGAGCAGGCTGTTCGCTCACCATTACTGTAGCAGTCACCACTGCTGCTACGGCAGCCACTCGTGGACAAGAGAGAGGTGGAGGCCAGGTGGGGCTAGGCCCTGTGCTCAGTGAGGTGAAGGGGGAGTGGGAGAGGGGCTAGAGCGAAGTTCTAGAGACATTGGGAGTTCAGGCCAATTTGAGTAAATTTTGCAGCAGACATCCAAGAGGTACCCGGAACCAATTTTAGACCCAGCAGTACCTGCCTTCCCAGGCGGTCAGTTTTGAGTCATTGTCTTTTGAGTTGAGAGAGGGTTTTGCAATTGTACACGTATTCACGCACACGCACACGCACACGCACACGCACACGCACTGTTGGATTTTGCTGACAGTGTCTCCGGCATGAGAGTTGCTGTCTTCTTGGTCGGTGAGCCCTTTTACAGTGTTATAGTTTAGATGGCAACTGTCTTCTTCAGGCATGTGTGTTTGAATACTTGGTCCTCGGAGGAGGAGGAGGAGGAGGAGGAGGAGGAGGAGGAGGAGGAGGAGGAGGAAATGGGTAACTGGGGTTAGGTCCCTAGGCTTTGTAGTCTAACCTAACTTCCTCTTCTCACTGCTTCCTGGCTTCAGATGCAGTTTGAGCATCCAGCTTCCTGCTCCTGTACCCTCTTCAGCTACCACACCGTTCTCACTAGATCAGAACGACTCCCTCAAACTGTGAGCCACAGTAAATCCTTTCCCATCGATCTGTGTTTGGTGTTTTTTGGTTTTGTTTTTATATCTAATGGCACGAAAGTATCTTGCAGTCCATACAAACCATGCCTTGGACTTTGATCTTTTCCTGGAATGGTGAGGCACACCGTGGCATTCTTCCACAGTCAGGCACAGCCACCAGGCAGGCTGCCTGGTCTCCGCACTGTACTGTGTGACCCGGCTATAATGATCAGTCCATTAGTGCAGCTGAGTTTTCAATCATAATTTTCTTTCCTTCTTTTTTGTTATTCTATTATTATTCTCTCATACAATGCATCCCATTCAAAGTTTCCCCTCCCTCCATTTCTCCCAGTTCCCCATCCATCTCCCCTCTCCTCCAGATCCACTCCTCCATTTCCCTTTAGAAAAGAGCAAGCCTCTCCGGGAATATCAACAGAACACAACATAACGAGTTACAGTAAGACTAGGCACAAACCTTCATATCAAATCCAGCCGAGGAGGAAACCCAAGAGTAGGCAAAAGAGTCAGAGACCCCCCTCCCACTGTTAGGAATCCCACAAGAACACCAAGCGAACAACTGTAACATATGCAGAAGACCTAGCACAGACCCATGCAGGCTCAGTGATTGTCTTTTCAGTCTCTGTGAGCCCCTATGAGCCCTGTTTAGTTGATCACTTGGGCCATGTTCTTTTGGTGTCCTTGACCCTTCTCCTCCTACAGTCCTTCCTCCCCCTCAGAAATCCGCCTGCCTCTGCCTCCCAAGTGCTGGGATTAAAGGCATGCACCACCACTGCCCGGCTCCCTCTCTCTCTTTTAAGATGGGGCCTCTCTGTGTACCCCTGGCTGTCCTAGAATTCTTTATTATATTACATATGTGAGACTGTCCTCAAAGTCACAGAGATCTGCTTGCCTCTGCTTCTTCAGCACTAAGATGAAAGGTATGTCTACCTTGCCCACCTCTGTGTTTCTTGTTTTGATGGTTTGTATATGCTTAACCCAGGGAGTGACACTATTAGAAGGTGTGGCCTGATGGACTAGGTGTGTCACTGTGGGTGTGGGTTTTAAGACCCTCATCCTAGCTGCCTGGAAGTCAGTATTCTGCTAGCAGCCTTCAGATGAAGATGGAGAACTCTCAGCTCCTCCTGCACCATGCCTGCCTGGATGCTGCCATGCTTCTGCCTTGATGATAATGGACTGAACCTCTGACCTGTAAGCCAGCCCCAATTACATGTTGTCTTTATAAGAGTTGCCTTGGTCATGGTGTCTGTTTGCAGCAGTAAACCCTAACTAAGACACTTGTTGTAATTGGGTAATTAAAAAGGTCTCCTATGAAGTCAGCTGTGCTGATGAACATCGTTAATCCCAGCACTCAGGAGACAAATCTCTTGAGTTTGAGGTCAATCTGGTCTACAAAGCAAGTTCCAGGATGATCGGGGCTACACAGAAAAACCATTTTGGTCTTAAAAACCAAAACCAAAAAACATATGTCTACTCTGGAGGCCTAGGAAATGACTCAGTGGATAAGGATACTTGCTGCCACATCAAATGGCCTGAAATCAACCTCTGGGTTACATGGTGGAAGGGGAGAACTGACTTCTGTAAATTGTCCTCTGACTTGCATACAAGTGCCCTGACAAGCCCATATGTGAGATACACATGCATAACACACACACACACACACACACACACACACACGCACGATGAATGTGTAAACACACATGCATGATACACAAAAATAGTAAATAAAAAATTTAACAAAAAATTTAAATCTACTCTGTAGGAGCTGGAGAAATGTTTCAGTCACTAAGATCACTTGCTGCTTTGTAGAGGAGCCAGGTTCAGTTCACAGCATCCATATCAGGCAGCCTATAACTGCATACAGCTCTAGTTCTGGGATCTGGCTCTCCCTCTGTCTTCCAAACATGCATCCATGCATGTGGTACATATAAATACTCTCAGACACATACACATAAAAAATTCCTTTTTAAAAATCCGGGTACAGTAGCACAGTCAAAAGTGGCAGAGGCAGGAGGATCTCTCTGAATCTCAGGCAAGCCTGGTCTACAAAGCTAGCTTCAGACCAGCCAAGACTACATAGAGAGACCCTTTCTCAAAGAAATAATCAAACAAAATCCTCTCTACAAATCTCTGTGTTTTACATTAAGGAAGTTATGCCATTTATACTTAGTGTAATTACTAATATGTTAGGTTTAAGGTTTTCATTGTTTTTGGTTTTATGCTTATTCCTTCTGTTTCTCTTTCTTTTTACCTTGGCCAGAAGAGGGTGTTGGGTCCTCTGGAGTTGGAGTTACAGGTGGTTTCGAACCACCTGAAATGGTGCTATGAACTGAACATGAATCCTTTGGAAGACAATATATGGTTTTAACTAGTAAGCCATGTCTTCATCCCAAGTCTGTTGTTTCTATCCATTTTTATTTGTTTGTGTTTAGTAATATTCTCATGGCTGCAGGGATCTGTACTCACACCTGCATACCTACATTCAGACAGGCATGTCTACATATAATTAAAAATTTAAAAAAAAATAAAACTTTCAAAATAAAGTAATTTTCTTAGTTTTTTGAGAATTTCATACAATGCATTTTGACTACATTTATCCCCCACTCTCACAGCTCCTCCCAGATCCATCCACCCTGTCCACCCTCACCTTCTTACCTACCTAACCTTGACAAGACATCTTCCTTCCTTCTCCTGTTTTGTTTGTTTCTTCAACCTATAGAGTCTAATTTGAGAGTGGACCCTGCCCTGGAGCTCCATTGCCCTGAGGGTCACATCATTAAACTTACTCCCCTTTTCTAGCAGCTACCAAGTGGCAACAGTTCCTCAGCCAGTGGTCGGATGCCACGCCCACCCTCTCACCTCCATGCTGGTGTCTTGGCTTGAGCTTGCACAGGTCTTGTCCTGTTGCAATTGCTATGCGTTTGTATGTGCACCTGCCCCACTGTGTCTGTAAAACACTGTTCCTTTGGAGCCGGCCACCGCCTGTGCCTCTAACAATCTTTGTTCACTCTCTGCATTGACGATCTCGGAGATTGTTGGAGGGTGTGTGATATGGATATCCCACTTATGGCTAAGCACCCTACAGTCTCGTCTTCTCTCCAGGCTGATCAGTTGTGACATGTCCTTGTGTTAGTCGCCAGCTCCTGCAAGGAGAAGCTTCCCTGATGAGCCTTGAGAGACCCTCAGTCAGACTCCACCTCTTTCTTTAAAACAAAGTAGCTCACACTAGCCTTGAACTCAGACCAATCCTCCTGCCCCAGCCTCCTGATTAGGATTACCAGTGTGAGGCACCACACCTGGCAGACCATTTTTTTTGTTTGTTTGTTTGTTTGTTTGTTTGAGTCAGTTTCTCTGTGTAGCCCTGGCTGTCCTGGAACTCACTCTGTAGACCAGACTGGCCTCAAACTCAGAGATCTGCCTGCCTCTGCCTCCCGAGTGCTGGGATTAAAGGCATGCACCACCACTGCCCAGCAAGCCTGTAGGTTCTAAGGACAGAATTCAGGTGGTCGGGCTTAGCAGCAAGTGCCATTACCCATCTTGCTGGCCCAGATCTCATCTTAGTATTCGTTTTCAGTGTCAAGAGCTTCCTTCAACCCATTGTTCTAGGGCCAGCCAGCTGGGAACTAACTCTGTTTTTCTACATCTGAGAAGCCTTTGCTTCTCTTTCCCCTGATGGACATCTTCCCTCTGGGTGAGGCATCACACATATCTCCTTCCTCTTTCAGGCTCTGCTAATTTGTACCGCTTTTCTCCGACCAGACCACCGTGGTTTCTGATAAGGAAGTTACCAGCCAGAATTCTCAAAGAACTAAGAAAGCGGGGGTCAAAGTTGCTCGAATACATTGTTTAAAAGTCTCAAAGAGCTAATAGTTTAAAAAAAAGAGGAAAGTCTCACCGGGCGGTCTGGGGCATGTGTCTAATCACAGCACCCAGAAGGCAGAGGCAGGGGGTCTCCGAGTTCAAGGCCAGCCTGGTCTACAGAGTAGACCTGTTCCAGGACAGCCAGGGCTACACAGAGAAACCCTAGAGAGAGAGACAGAGAGACAGAGAGACAGAGAGAGATAGGCAGAGGCAGAGAGAGAGAGACACACACAGAGAGAGACAGGCAGAGACAGAGAGACACAGAGACAGGCAGAGACAGAGAGAGAGAGTGTGTGTGTGTTACTATTGTTCCAAATCCAGACCGTGGTTTGAGGGTGACCTGCAAGGGTCATAGGAAGCAGCTCCTTCCACAGCACATGCTAGAAGGTTAAAACCAAGAGGTGCCTGTAGTCCTTGGTTGTTGTTGTAGACTGGGTAAGAAGGCTGGCCTTGAACTCCTAGTTCTCCGGCCTCTGCCTGTCCAGTGCTGGGATACCCGGCACCACCCTAAGTTGAGTCTACCCTCCAGCGAGGCAGCTATTATCATGGGCGTAGGCTTGTTACCTGGGTGTGGGCTCCTGGTTGAGAGGGGCTCCCTTCCTTCCCCTCTGCGTCTCACCCTGGGGCATAGGGTGCAGTAAAAATACCTTCTCCAAAAGCCTTTAGATTCCATAGCTCCAGAACCTTGAGCCAGTAAAACTGTCCTTTCTTTAGCCACTCATAAACTTATTAACCCATAAACAGCGGTGTATTTCATAACTGCCTTTTCACAAGTCTTTTTGCTAAAATAGAAACAAACAAAAACCCCCAAACAAACAAAAAAACAAAACAAAAAAACAGGAACTGGAGAGATGGCTCAGCTGTTAAGAGCGCTGTTATTGTAAAGGACCCAGGTTTAATTCCCAGCACACCTGGCAGCTCACAACAATAACGAACACCCTTTCTGGCCTCGGCTGAAAGAGAGAGAGAGAAACTGGTATGCTCAGGCTGCCTGCTTCACAGCTGAAGCAGAGCCTGGCTCTGCAGAGATTCCCCAGTTGGCTCCTCCTTGGCTTGGCTGCCCCGCATCTCCCAGCTTCTCTGACTGGGCATAGCTCTTTGCCACCCTGACCACACACTTCCTTACAGCATGACTGGGCATAGCCTCATCCAAAAGACAAGGTCCCCTGGCAGGACCACCCATTGTTTTGACACCCAGTAGCTGGTCAGTGGCTCCTGTGACAGTCACTTGGCTCCTGCATGTCTCCTGTAACTAATGTGTCATCACAGGGCTGCCATCAATTGAACCAAGACAATTGTTCTGCCTCATCTCCCTTCCTAGGGGACCTCCAGGTCCAGTCAGCAAGAAGCCTCAGGCTGCTCTCCACAATGAGTAGAGAAATGTGGCCCCAGGGGTTTTGCTATTTTTTTTTTTAAGTGTGTGTGTGTGTGTGTGTTTCTCTGTGTAGTCCTGGCTGACCAAGCTGGCCTTGATCTCAGAGATCTGCTTGCTTCTGCCTCCCCGATACAGAATTCTTGAGAGTGTCTATGAAATCAGGGCCTCTTCCATTCTCAGATTCAGGAATCATTAAGAGTTTATGGAATCTCTGCTCGGTGCCAGACTCTGCCAGGTCGTCTGGGGTGGGGGAAGGGTGCTGAATACAGGTGACTCAACACCTGCCTCTTCCCAAAGGAGTCCTCTGTCTAGTCCGTGGAGCCTGTGATGCAGGTTCCTGCACAGAGGCCAGAGGCACTGGATCCCTTAAAGCTAGAGTTACAAGTGGTTGTGAGCCTCTCTGAAAGGTTGGGTCTCCAGCCTCCAAAATTCTTTTTTGAGACCAGCTCTCATGCATTGTAGGCTAGCCTCAAAGTTGCTTTGTAGCCAAGGATGACCTTGAACTTGTGATCTTCCTGCCTCCAGGTCCTGGGACTACAGGTGAGCAGCCACAGTTTTTGTGGTAATAGAGACTGAATGTAGTCTTCAAACGCTAGGCAAGCCCTCTACCGTACCCCTAGCCCAGGGATTTCTGTCCTTCTGGGCACCATGGAAACAACCCAGACTTAGTTAATCCCACCTTCCTAATGTTGCAAAAATTTTCTCCCTGGTTGGTATACACGTGTGGGAACTAGGCAGTGTCTGCCCCGCCCCCCAAGGCCCCCGATGACAATCCCTTCTACTGAAGTTCCCCCTGGGGAGCCAATGTATCATGTTTAATTTACAGATCAAATGTGAGGGGTTGCTTACAGGAGTGGGAGGGACCCCAAAGCAGCCACACTAGAAAATCTTCACCCAGAATGGATGACGGCTCCCCCATAGCTGCATAGATGGAGCCTCTTCTCCTTCTGTACCCTAGCCCCTCCCAGAGACCACAGAGTGAGAGGTAACTAGGGCAACCATCAGAGAGGAGTGACTAAGCCCTCAGGTAGGGTTCCATGGTCTACCCTGCCTCTATGAGGGGACCCAGTAGTCAACAAGGCCAGCTGTGAACAGCTTCAACAAACAGACTGGCTCATGAAGATGGTGTTTGCTTGGCTCAGGGGACAGCCCTGCACTGCACGGCAGACAGCGTTGAGCTGGTGTACAGAACTCTCTGATAACAAACAGCATTCCAGCCTCAAGGCCAGCTCTGTGCACTAGGTGACCCCAATCACTGTCCCTTGTATCCAGAGAATGCTGCTCTGTGCAGCCCCTCCATACCAAGGGATCAGGCAGATTGCTTGCTGCACTGGGCAGAGCCACTGAAAGACTGACAAAGCACAGCAAGCCTGGAGCCCTGGACAGTCCCCATCGGACAGCTCTGATGGCGGGGAGAGCGACAGAACTGGGCTCCATCCAAGCCAACGTCTGCAAAGGTGTGGTGGGTTAGCACAGGGTCTCTCCCTGTCTGGGTTGTTCACCCTGTAGTCCATAGCAAGGAGACAAATAAGGGCCTTATGCCTCCCAAACTTAGCATAATGGTGTGGGGGTTGCTGAGGATCCTGAAGACTCAACTGGCAGAGGAGAGAAGCATAGGGCCCTGATCTGTCAGAGAGGGCAACGCGATCTTTGCATGTGAGGCCAAAGTAGGGCAAGATCATTCCCAGGCCTGTGGGAGATTGGCAGAAGAGAAGTGGACTGAACCAGGAAGGGGTGGGTGTGGTTTGGAAAATGACTTGAGAGGTTGGGGCCAAGAGCAAGAAAACTCCGCCTCCTTGGGAAGCTGTGGGTCTTGGGCAATGAGTCACAGCCTCCATGCCTCAGTCTCCTGCTCTATACAGTGATGTGGTGAGGTAAAAGTAGTTACCTGATACGGGAAGGAGCCATCAGCTCTTCGGGGCGGAGCCTGATAGTGGGTGGGCTCTGGATTCATGCTCTGTCAACAAATCAGCTTCATTGTCGCATCCTGCCCTCAAGAGCATCACCCATCCTGCAGACTGTAGAAACTGCTTTAACTTATTTATTTTGGTTTTGGTTTTGGTTTTTCCAGACAGGGTTTCTCTGTGTAGCCCTGGCTGTCCTGGAACTCACTCTGTAGACCAGGCTGGCCTCGAACTCAGAAATCCGCCTGCCTCTGCCTCCCGAGTGCTGGGATTAAAGGCGTGCGCCACCACGGCCCGGCTTGTTTAACATTTTTGCCACACACACCCCAGGTCCTGTCCTTTTCTCCCCAGGGAGAAGATTCTGACCTCAGATTGCCTGAGGACATTCCTGGTGGACAGACAGCAGGTACCTTCTGAAGCTCTGCCTGGGGCTTCTGTGAGCAGGGCTTGCTTCTAGCCAGCACTGGGGAGACTGTAGGAGACCCTTTCGGAAGGAGGGGGCAGGCTGAGAGCAATGGGCCCATGTCTGTCAGGTCCCGCCCCTCCCCTGAAAACAACCAGTCAAGCAGGGTGTGTGTGTGTGTGTGTGTGTGTGTGTGTGTGTCCGTGTCCAGTGCTGACAGCCCCATGGGCTCCTGAGCAGAGGGAATCCACTCCCCTCATTGGTCCACCCAATCCTCTGAAAATTTAAAGTCTCTATTGCCATTGTGATGACCGCGCACTTTCAGTCCATGCGCTTGGGCAACAGAGGCAGGTGAATCTCTCTGAGTTTCAGGCCAGTCATGGCTACATAGTGAGAACCTTGTGTGAAACATAAATACACAGCCAGGCGGTGGTGGCACACACCTTTTTTTTTTTTTTTTTAATTTTGTAATTATATTTATGTACAGAAAACTTAGTGTACATTTAACCCAGTTTAGTGGCCAGTTCTTTAGCCTTTGCCTTTTCCAGCTTGGCAATGTGAGCCACAGACTTGGGCCCCAGGACATTGCCTCCCCAGTGACGGCAGATCTCGTCCTATCTGTCATTATAATTGGTCCAAACTGCTTCCACCAGCTTTGCCAGAGCACCCTTGTCTTCTGAGTTAACCTGTGTGAAGGCAACAATGGTGCACATCTTCCTGTGGACCAGGCGTCCCAGCCGGGCCTTTCCCTTGATGATGCAGTAGGGCATTCCCATCTTCCGACACAGGGCAGGCAGGAAAACCACCAGCTCAATGGGGTCTACATCATGGGCTGTCACCACCAGCTGAGCCTTCTTGTTCTCCACCAAGGTGGTGACTGTATTGACTCCTGCTCGGAGGACTGGTGGCCTCTTAGTTGGGACGTCCCCTTTGCCAGCAGCTTTCTTCTCAGCATGGGCCAGTAGCCTTTGCTTCTTCTCTTGCTTTGTCTCTGACCTGTACTTGTGAGCAAGCTTAAGCAGCTGAGTAGCTGTTTGCCTGTCCAGGGCCTGGGTGAACTGGTTAATGGCAGGAGGTACTTTGAGCCATTTATAGAGGATGGCTCTCTGCTGCTGCAGCCTGATATAGCGGGGCCATTTGACGAAGCGGGTGAGATCTCTTTGGGGCTGGATGTCCTGCCCAATGCCGAAGTTCTTGGGCCTTTTCTCAAACAACGGATTGACCACCTTTTGGCCTCCTGCTTCTTGATGACGGCAGGGGGCCGGGGCTACCTTCTTCCCCTTGGCCTCCTTTCCTTTGGGCATCTTGCTGAGCTGGTGGAGAGAGCGGTGGCACACACCTTTAGTCCTGGTGCTTGGGAAACAGAGGCGAGACAGAAGCAGGCAGATCTCTGTAAGTTCCAGACCAGACTGGTTTACAGAGTGATTCCAGGTCAGCCAAGACTACACTGAGAAACCCTGTCTCAAAAAAAATGAGAGAGAGAGAGAGAGAGAGAGAGAGACTGCAGCCCACAACTCCACAGATGTACCTGCTGCATGGTCAGGTGAATGAGGTGGGGGACAATGGACAGTCCTGCCCTAGAGCTTTGAGCTAACACCAATGAGTTGTGCAGTCCTCATGTCTCATTGTCATAAGCACACAAGGTGTGGCCAGGGCATGTTTGTAAAGGTCTCTCTTTCCAGGGAGTGGGCTTCAAACTTCCCAGCACAATCTCCGCGCTCCCTCCTCCCACAGAGCCCCCCAGCAGCCCGCTCTCTGGATCCTTGGGAAGGGGCTGGCTAAGCAAGTGTAGCCTCTGAAAGAGGAAAAGACAGCCCGGGTCTCCAGCTGGCTGCGATCCACCAGCAGAGAAAGAAGCTCAGGGCCCTTCCTAAGGTCTCACAACTGACTGGGTCTGGCTCGCCCAGGTTGTCCAGAGTGACCTCCAACCTCAGGAACTCAGAACCCACCCATCCTGGATTTTATTCACATCAAAAAAGAACCATCAGGGGACCATGGAGGTCAGGGTTTGACTGAAGAATTGGGTGCCGTAGCCTCCTCAGGTTGGCATAGGACCATTCCCTGGACACAGAGAGTCAACCTTGTCCTTTGCCCTTGAGGGATTTGGAAAGGCCTCTTGGGCCCCACTGCGATTGCTCACTCCAACCCCCCCCCTTCCAGCCCCCCTTCCGCCCTGCTGGAAAGTAAGGAACTCTCCTCGCCAGGACCCTCAGCCTTTGGCTCAGTTCCTCCTCCAGCTGTTTTTCTCTGGCCTGTGACACTCTGTGAACTGGCCTGACAGCTCCACACAAACAAACCCTGCTTAGGGTGAGGTGGCCAGCCTGCCTTGCAGTCTCTGGGAGCACAGAGGTTCCCACGAAGCTGCAGAGCCCTGAACCTGTGTTCCAGATAGGCAAGGTACACTAGCCAAGATCTTCTCTCTCTGGATCCCTGGCTGGGCTTTGACTGGATTCCCTGGTGGTTGCAGGCCATAGCCATGGACCGGAGGAAAGCAGCCTGTGGTTATTTGTCGTTGATTGCACACCCTGATGCAAAAGGCCAGAGCAGACATCTGTTCTTGAGGCCAACCCAGCACCTATACCTCCTTCCTAGCAAAAGCCCCCTTGATAACCCATGGGAAACTTCCCATGTACAGCCTGAGAGAGGTCCTGCCTATCCAGATGCTCTGGCCGTTCTTGCTAAGGGACTAGCCTGTAGCTATGCTTGGTCAGCAGCCACTCCCTGAGATTCCTGATGGTGCCTGAGTCCTGCCTCTCTATCCTTCTTTTCTTCTTTCTCCGAGTGTCCTCTTCACTGGCTATGAAATCCTTTCCTGAGAAAAGTAAAGAGATCCCTTTCTCAGAACTGGAAGACACACAGCTGGTTAGATTCTAGGTGCTAAGCCTGCTCTGCTTCACTAGAGATGGGCAGTGGGCAGGATGCCTGACTCTGGGCCTCATTTGCACATTTGCACATCAGAGCTTGTCCCCCCGTGATGGCTCATCAGCACAGCCTATAGCCCATGCCTGCTTTGAACTTTGAGGCCGCATAGATAGAAATGCCCACTGCCCAGGGCCTTTCTGCCCTGGCCCCAGATCTGTGATACAGTTAGTGGAAGAAACCAGCTGAGGGTGTCTTGGTGACTTCCTGTAATGTCTGGGGTCATGGGGTCAAAGTACTATTCCCCAGTCTGCCTAGGGCCAGCACAGTAGTGACTTCATAGAATAGCTGTCTCCTCTAGAAGCCAGTGGACTGCATAGTGTTGATTTTTATTTTCTTTTTACAGGATTAGGGATTGAATCTAGGGCCTGGAGCATACTAGGCAGGCACTCCAAAGCTAAGTTACACCCAAACTTTTTCCCTTTAAAAAATGTTTTTGTTACATTTGTGTTTGTGTGTGTGTGTGTGTGTGTGTGTGTGTGTGTACCATGGCACTAAAGTTAGAAGACAACCTGGGGTAATCTGTTCTTGCTTCCATTAGTTGGGCTCTGGAAACTGAACTCATGCTTGGCAGTACCTTTATCCATGGGCCACTTGGCTGGATGAAAGCCTTTTAGGCAGAATCTAAGTTGCCCAAACAGGCATTGAAATTGTGAAGCTGGGGTTATAGGCCTGTGCCACCAGACCTGGCTCTTTTATTCAATTTTATTAAAAGTTTTGTCTGTGGCCGGGTGTAGTGGTGCATTCCTTTAGTCCCGGCACTCTGGAAGCAGAGGCAAGTGGATCTCTGTCAGTTTGAGTCCAGCCTGATCTACAGAGCAAGTTCCAGGACACCCAGGGGTACAGAGAGAAACCCTGTCTTGAAAAGCCAAAAAAGAAAAAGGTTTGGATGTTTAAATATCTTCCTTCATCTCTATTACATGCACTCGCACACACACACACACACACACACACACACACACGCACGCACGCACCAGTTATAAGGTGAAAGAATATGAAACAGTTTGCATGACTGCCCACACCAGGGCCACACCCCCTCAGTTGTCTGGACTGGTCACTGGTCCCCACACTTAGGTTTCACAGCCCTGGGGTGCTTTGTTAGCATTAGCCCATTTCAGCTCATGCACCCCAAGAGAACAGTATCTACAACAGAGATGGCAGTGTGTTCCCTAAGCTCTGGGTCACGGCTTTACTGGGGGAATATATAACTGGACTACATTTCCCAGCATCCTTTGCATTTAGGCGTGACCACATGTCTGAGCTCTGACCAATGGAGTTGGTCAAGGAGGGAAGTGTCTCATCCCTCTCCTTTTATCCAGGAAATAAACATCATCCCATGCTCTCCACAGTTTTTTCCTCCTATCCAGCTTTTGCAGATATTACAGCTACTGCCAGTTCCTAAGAACGGCAGGGCCACAGGTCTCTCCCCTTCCCCTTCCAGCACATAGCTATCTGTAACCGGAGTAATAGATGTGCTTTTGTTTGGGGTTTGTCTTAGATTCTTTTCCTATGGCTGTGACAATATACACTGGCAAAGGGAACTTAAGCCTGGTAGTATAAGCCTGCCAAGAATCTGTAGCTGAGAGTTTATGGAACTTGGTGAGAAGCCACTACGCTGTTTACAAAATGGATATGGTATTAAACTGCCTTCAGAGAAGCTTCTCCCAGCGGACAACAGTTATTGAGACTCATGACTGGTCAAAGTGCAGGGAATACCTGGCCCTAAATAGAAGATCTATCACACACACATGCACAAACACACGCACATGCAATACATACCTGCACGTGACTTGAATGTTGGAAGGATTCTTGTTGGGAAGAAAGTTTTCATGGTAGAACAGAGGACGGAGGAAGGGTAATGGGGGTGAAGTGGATGAACAGGATTAGAATTCATGATATACATGTATGAAACTGACAAAGAATAAAAAATAACCTAAAAATACCTTTTTTAAAAAGCAACCTAACAAGCCGGGCAGTGGTGGCACACGCCTTTAATCCCAGCACTCAGGAGGCAGAGGCAGGTGGATTTCTGAGTTCGAGACCAGCCTGGTCTACAGAGTGAGTTCCAGGACAGCCAGGGCTATACAGAGAAATCCTGTCTTGAAAAACCAAAAAAAAAAAAAAAAAAAAGCAACCTAACAGAGGTTTGTTTCAGCTCACAGTTCAAAGTACAGTCCATCAAAGTGGGGAAGTCAAGGCAGAAGCCACTGGTCCCATCTCATCCACAAGTTAGTGTGAAAATCCCCTTTCCTCATTTCATTCAGTCCAAGATCCCAGAGAGAGGGGGGTCCATCCACAAAACAGTGAATCTTCCTATCTCTGTCAACAGGATCAAGATATTCCCCCCGAAGGCACTTCCCCTACAGGATTCTATATCTTGTTGCCGATTAACGCAAACCATCACAGGGTTATTTGTTACAGCCATTGCCACTAACAAGGCATCTTTATTGTTTCCATCCAAGGATGGTTGTTTTTTGTTTTGTTTTACTTTGCTTTATTTTGTAGAAGGAACCCATTTTAGGCTCCCTGGAAGCTAGCAGGCTGCTCTGCCATCATCCTGAAGATCTGAAGTCAGAGATGGTCCACCTCGGGTCCTGGTCTACACAAAAGGCAAGCCTGTTCCCCACGGTTGATTCCTGAGGAGGGACTCCAACTTTTCACAATGCTTCATTTTGGTACTTCCTAGCTATCTATGGTCATTCTGTTGTTTGATATAGTTGGTTGTTGTCAGGGCTCAGAGACATGCCTCCTATTTCCTTCCTGACAAATAGCTCCAAGCCTGGGGCTGGCTCTCTCCTGAGTACCCCCCTGCCCTGCAGAAGGAGGTGTCTAGGGACTGCCTCTGAGTGACTAGCCTTTGAAATCCTATAGTGTAGAAGGCTCCAGCAGGCTGTTCCCAGGATCCCAGCTTCCTGGGACTCCTGGATTCTAGTAGGAGAGCCTGGCAGCGGCCTTTCCCTTCCTGGAGCTTCAAGAGGCTCCAGGGCCACAGAGGCCATGGATGGAGGGGTCTGCCTAGATCTGCACCCTGTTTTCCAGCTGGGAACAGAACCTGCCCTGTGGACACCATGGTCAATTACTGGGACTGTTCGTTTCTGTTGTTTTGCAAAGTAAGCACACAATCTCAGAGGCATGTGGAGGTGATGTTGAGACCCACTTTCCAGACAGGGACACTGAGGCCTAAAAGGGTTGAGGTGCAGGGCTGTAGAGACGGCAAGCAGCAACTGTGGGGCATTACACTGAAGATGGAGGTAGGTCTCTGCTGGTTACATGCAACAAGGTGGGAAACCCTCCCTATGGCTGTAGGAACTCTCTAGCGCTGCCCTCCACAGGGAAGACTACTCTGTTTTTTTTTGAAGCAGGTTCTTATGTAGTCCAGGCAGGCTTTGCATTTTCTAAGTATTCAAGGGTAGACCCCTGATCCTCCTGTCTCCTCCCTCCCCAGGTGCTTGACTTACAGGTGTGTGCCACCATGCCTGGTCTATTTGGTGCTATGGTTCAACCCCAGGCCTTGTGCATGTTGGACAAGCCACTCTATCCACCAAGCTGCACCCCCAGCCCCTCCCCACTTTCAATAGTTAAGTGGGCCTCCCATCTGCCGGTTCCCAGCCCCAGAGCCCATGGTTATCTTCCTAGTAACAACCATAACGGCAGCAAGTCTATTTGTTGTGTGTGCAGGGCCCCACAAAAAGCCACCCACCCCCTACACTTAACTAACCCCTTCCACTGGCCCCAGAATGAGGTGCCCTCATGACCCCATTCTATGGATGGGCATGTTGAGGTCTTCTTTTGAACCAGGGCCAGGGCCAGCAGTAAAGGGCAGGCTTCCCACCCAGCAGCATGGAGGAGAGAGCTGCTAGGGAAGGGCAGGAAGGCTGGCTCTTACAAGGGCTCGACTGCATTCTCTCCTCTGCTCCCCAAACGTGGGCCCTTGAGCTCCACGGCACCCCAACCTGCAGCTCATCCTTTCCATCTCTGCTCTAAGCACAGGAGGAAATGGCAGCTTGGGGTGCTGCATGCTCTGCTCTATCCAGGTCCTATCGGGATCACTGTCTCCCTGCTTGTGTGCTCACTTTGCAAAACAGCAGAATTTATAGCGCAAGTAATTGATCCGGGTGTTCCTGCCTCCCGCCATCTCTACGGGTCTCCTAATTCCCTTCTCCTCGTTTTCCTCAGCCTTCTTCTCAGCACACCATCTGTGGTGTCAGAGAATAGGAAGCCAAAAAAAGGGAGGGGAGGCTTCTAGCCCCAGATCTGCCAATTAAGAGTTAGACGAACCTCAGTTTCCCCACCTACCAAACGGAGGACTGAGAATACTCCTAGAGTGTTAGGCCTCGGTGTGCTGGAGCCAAGAGTGACCATTCACTCCCCCTGAGTCTCTCCAGGAGATGCAAGTGTGACTGAGACCCACTTTATGGATGGGAACATTGTGGCTTTGAGAGCTTGTGGTGGTTTAGGGTCCCAGAGCTGGTAAACAGTGACCTGGGCTTAAATCCAGGCCACTGTGGCCAGGATCCTAAACTGGATTCTACCTCCAGAGAGAAGCAGACATAATGGAACCCTTGCCCTGTCCTGGCTGACTGACTTCTCTTTCTCTGTGGCCAAGCATGGGTATGGGGCAGAGTGTTGAGGCACAAGGGGAAATTCTATAAACCGTAGAGTCCTAATAATTTCTAGCCCTCAGCGCTGGCCTCTCTCAAATCTCCTGAATGACCAGGAGCCTCCTAGGAGGCCCATACAGCCTTCTAGAACGATCCATAAAAGGACTCCAGGGGGCATATCACTGGCTTTTCCCATAGCAGGTGACTTTGAAGGGTCCAGTGTGCCTGGCGAGCCTGCCCCTGCAAAACTGGGCTGGAAGCCTCTCCTGAGCCCTCTGGGGCAGCCTCTGAGCCCCTCTGTTTAGTTTGTGAGGTGATTGCTTTTCTGGGGTCACGGCTTAGGTTATCCCCTCTGCTCTCAGTTTAGCTCTGCCCCTGTTTGTCTTTGCCCCTCTCCTAGCCTCCGGGCGCCACCGACAGGATTTGTTTCCAGTCCGTGCGGCAACCTCTCCAGGCCAAGGCCATCTTCTCTCCTACAGCTGTGCATCCGAGGGCTCCTCGGCCCTGTGCAGCAGCCCGGCTTCGTCCTGGCCGGGCCCTTAGCTGGGGACAGAGGCCGTTTTGTCCTTGCTTTGGAGCAGGGATGGAGGCTTCATCCTCAGTGGCCGCCTGCTCGCGCCTGGCTGGAGGAGAGATGAGAGCAGGCTGCAGGGCTGCAGGCAGCGGCTTTCAGAACAAACAGAATTTTTTTTTGCAACTAGAGGGGGAAGCACAGAGCTAAAAATAAAACGAAAAGATCAGTATCTGTCAGTCTGACAGCTGATTGGCTGCTCGGAGATGCATATAATTACCAGCAACTGGCGCTGGGTAGGCAAAGCCCGGAGAAACTGCTGAGATGAGGTTAGGATTTAACCTTTAAATTCTGGAGCCACCGGAAAGCTAGGGGAGACGACCGGCGTCGGTGCTAATGAGGCTGGGGGGCGGGGGCCGGGGGCAGCGAGTCGGGGTCAGGTCCCCGGGCTCCCCCGAAGGCCCGGGGAACCCTCAGTCCGCGCCTCCGCCATCAGACTGGGAGTGCCTCTGATTGGGCGGCTCGGGGGCGGTGGGCCTTCTCCCCGCCCAGCTGGGGGTGGTGTCTTCCGGGAAGTTGAGGGGTCGCACCTGGGAGGGAGGGGGAACTATCCGGGGCTCTGGGGGTTCCAGGCTTCTCCCAGGCTGACCCTGTCCCCACCCACATTCCTCTCTCTCTCTGCCTCGTTCTAGTAGGATTTTGTTTTGGTTTTGCTGTCCAGTCCTCCATCCCAACTCCCAGTCCCTGGTTCCCTACTTAGTCCCTTCCTTCCAGATCTGGACAGGCCACACGCAGGTTGGTCCTAGGTTTCTCTAGAGATAGACCAAAGCTGCAGGACCAGAGGGGTGCTGCTATCCTCCCTGAACCTCAGTTTCTTCATATGTAAAATGGGGGTGGTGATGGAGACCCTCCTCTGTCTTCATAGGTGCCAGGGATTTTGCAACCAACGATTCCCCTTGATTATCCAACTCAAGGGACCAGAAGATCCTGGTCTTCCCATGTGTGAGCTCATGTAAGGATTTGTCCTGACCCAGGGTGTCCTTGGGGACACAGTGAGCCCCTGCACCTCTTGGGTGCTTCCAGCAGCTTCTACTACCTTCTGTCTCCCCTTCCTCTCCTCTGAGCATCTTCTCTGGGAAGCCATCCTGCTGCAGCCTCTGGGTTCCTGACTCACAAGCAGACTGTGAACCCAAGGAGGACAGGAACCACCAAAGCCAGCCCATAGCCCTCAGATGGAAATAGCAGATTCCTTGAACTGTGGTCTAAGAAGCCAGACAGGGGCAGGCATTTCAGGCAGCTACAGGCCTGAAGCAAACAGAAGCCTCAGCTGACAGGCAGCCAGCCACCCTCAGCCCTGTAGACCCGGGGCTTCTCCAACACCCAGGAGATGCCACCCTTGGGCTGGGAAGATGCAAAGTGCCTGGGGCCTATAAAGATCTGTGCGGCCCCTGCAACAGCCCCTAGCAAGTGTTGTTATTGGCAATCTATGATGGGGAAACTGAGGCAAGACTGAGAGCGCCACCGAGGTCTCGTCCCCCTGGCTATGTGATGAAGGTAAAAAGGAATCTGAGGGATAGAGAAGGTGCTGGAACAGCTACCCTGACACCATCCAAGCCTAGCGAGCCAGGGCGTCTTGATCTAAACAGTTTCTCCATGATGTCCAGTGTCATAACCTGGGACGGTTCCCATAACTGCCCCCCACCCCACAGCTCTGTTTATTTCTTATCCTAATGAAGACCCCAACAGAGTGACAGGTGGCAGCTTCCTGTGGGGCATCTCAGCTTTGGCTTGGAAGGTCATCCTGAGCCGATGTCACCAGCCCCAGAGCCCATCCCCATCCCTGTTATTTACCACTTCCTGTCCATCCCCTGCCCCAGCCCTGCTGGCCTACAAAGAGTCAAGGAGGGTAGCTCACTTGCCAGGAAGCAACCCTAGACTTGTTTGTCTGGAGAACCCAGCTTCTGACAGCTTTGTCACATAACTGCTTGGGATCACCCTTCCCTTGTCCCTTTGACTGGTATCTGCCCCTACTTTCCTTCCGGAGCCGCCTCACCCCCATGGTTTCCTTGCTTACCTGGAAGTTGACCTTTTCATGTGGTTGTGTATGTGTCACTTGTGTGTGTGTGTGTGAGGGGGTATGTGCATATGTGTTCCAGAGTACATGTTCATATGCATTTACACAGAGACTAGAGGTGTCTGCCTCAATTGCCTTCTGCCTTGTCTTTTCACACAAGGACTCTCACTGAGCCTGAAGCTCACTGATTAGCTCAGGTATCTGCTTGCCTGCCTCCTCCACTAAAGTCCCTAACAAACGCTGCTGCTCCTGGCTGTTATGTGAGTGCCCGGGATCCAAACTCAGGCCTTCACGGTTGCACAGCAGACCCCTTACCAACCGAGCCCTCTCCTCAGCCCTGCCATTTTTTGTGTGACCCGATTTGTCACTGTGCTTCCCATTTACAGAGATGTTGGCAGTGTGTATGGCCTTGCTGTGTGGGTACCTGCCAGGGTCGCTCATACACACAAGCTCTTGCTATGGCTTGTCTCAGAGGGGTCTCTGACTCTGGGGTAGGTGATGACTGGAGACTGTGAGAACTGGGGGCCATGGAGCAACCTTGGAGCCTCACCTTACCTCTTGAAGCCCTGGCTCCTTCCTTTTCAGCATGGAGACAGGTTGATGGGAATTGGATTCAGTCCTGAAACATGTCTTGCTGACTGCCTGGTTTATAATAACCATGTTGATATCACAGTGCCTGGGGACAGGGAAGGAGTTTAATCATAAGGCCTTAGGTGTGTCATTGAGGAAACTCATAAGGGCACATGTGCAAACTAGGACAGCTGTGCCATCAGTGGCTGAATGTGGTGTGACATAGGCCTCTTATATGTCCATGGCTGACCAAGGCCCTCAACCACATAGCATGTGACTGACCAACCATGGCTGCCTGTGACCAGCCCACCTGGGCTGGAGCTTTGGCAGGTTGTCATTCGTCATAATCAAATGTATGGCTATGTCTTTTTGTCAGTGGGTAGGGCTGATTGAAGCAGGGCTGGGCCTCGGTCTGCCTTCCAGGGTTCTGGTCTGGACTGTCTTCCTTTCCCTCTGACCAGTGCTGTGCTGGTCACTGTGTTTTTGCTTGGGAGAAAGCGGATAGAAAGATGTCAGTCTCTAGGTCCTTCTCCTCCCCCTTTAAGAAATGGCGGCTGTGGTGGTGGTGTTGGTATGGCGGTGGTTTGCTGGTGGAAGTGTGGTATGTTGCTGTGGTGATGAGAGTGGTATTATGTGTTTGGGGACAGGGTCTCACTGTGTAGCTCAGACTGGTCTTGAACCAGCCAAGGCCCCATCCTGCCCCAGCCCAGAATCCTGCCTTAGCCTTCCCAGTGTAAGATAACGGGCATGTGCCACTAAGCCTTTCTGAAAAGCTTTTTCAAAAGCCTTTCCGAAACCCACTCAGTGTCTGAATATCTGCTCAGTGCCCAGAAGTCGCCCTGGCATCGGGAAGGCTGGCACAGGGTGGTTCACACTGTGGGCATTCGTGGGTGCTATCTGAGCTGCTTTTCTGTTACAGTGATAAGACACTGACCAAAGCAACTTCAGGAAGGGTTTACCTTCGCTCACAGTACAGCATGCTAGGGAAGTCAAGCTAGCAGGAGCTTGCGGCAGCTGCTCACATCTGTTCGCAATCGGGATGCAGAAGGCCATGAACGCACAGTGGGACTCTCTCTGCTTTATAAAGTCAGTGGGTGGGTCTTCCCAATCCCACCCCCCACAAGCACTCCCAGGGGACTTGATTCTGTTGAGATGACAATTTATGCTAGCCATCACTGAGGCTCTCTCTACCTGCCCAGTTTGGCCTCATGGTGTCCCTGGGGAGTGTAGTGATGGGGACTTCCATGTCCCAGGCTTGGAGGACTAGCACATGCCACTGTAAAGGTCCCATGGTTTGAGAGCTGGGGCTGCTGTGCTCACACCCTGCCCCTCCAATGCAGAGTTCAGCCTGAGTTTGCAGGGCACTGGAGTTCTGAGTTCCAGCCGCTGGTGCTGGCTGAGGTCTTGGCTATAAACAGGAAGTAGGCATTTCTCTACCCTAGAAGAGGTCATTCCTGGGAGCAGAGACTGGCTGGAGAGATGGCTTAGTGGTTGACTTAGCTTGCAGAGACTCGCAGAGGATTCTGATTCAGTTCCTAGCACCCACAGCAAGCAGCTTACAACCACCTGTAAATTAGAGAGAATCTGGTACCCTCTGGCTTCCTCAGGCATCTGAGTGTGACCTCATGGGACCGCACACATAGACACAGAAATTTAAAAATTAGTTTGAACAGGGTGTGGTGGCACGTGCCTATAACCCCAGCACTTGGGAGGCAGAATCAGATCTCTGTGAGTTCAAGGCCAGCCTGGACTAGATACCAAGTTCTAGGCCATCTAGGGCTACACAAAGAGACCCTGTCTTTATCAAAAAAAAAAAAAAAAAAAGGAGGGCTAAGCCTGATAGTGCACACCTTTGATCCCAGCACTCAGGAGGAGGCAGAGACAGGCAGCAGATCTCTGTGAGTTTGAGGCCAGCCTGGTCTACAGAGCAATTTCCAGGAATAGCCAGGGCTACACAGAGAAACCTTGTCAAAACAAAACAAAATTCCCATCTGGCATGTTAACATGAGTTCTTAGGTTCTTTGTTACAGCAGGTGGAATCTGTCACTTATTCCCAAAGTGGATTCCCATTGGGGTCCAGTGGGCTCACCCTTCCTGTGGTCCCTCGACCAGAGTCTCTTACTACTGGCATATGAGAATCCTGTGTGTGTTTGTGTGTGTTATTAGTGCATGTAGGTTGTGTATGCAGAAGGTTAAAGGTCAACAATAGGTGTCTTCCTGAGCCACTCTTCACTCTGTGTGTGTGTGTGTGTGTGTGTGTGTGTGTGTGTAGCCCTGTGGTCTAGGGACTACAGGGTGAGCTAACTAAAGGTCCAGTTGGGAATCCACTTTGGGAATAAATGACCAATTATGTAACCCTGGCTGGTCTAGAACTCACCAACTTCTGCCTCCAGAGAGCAGGGATTAAGGATGTGTGCCACTATGCCCAGCCTCCGCCCTACTTTTTGAGAGAGGGTCTCTCATTGAACCTTCAGCCACTAATGAGCTGGCTAGGCTGGCCAGCCATCTCTAGGTATCCTCCTGTGTCAGCCTTCCCAGAGCTGAGATCATAGCTGTGCACACTTCCATGCTTGGATTTTTTTTTTTAATGTAGGCGCAAGGGAATCCACTCAGCTCTTAATGCTTGTGACAAGTACTTCCCCGAACACCTCACCAGCTCCAGCAGTCCTTTAAAAGTATGTTTACTTATTATTTACATGTGTACTGATGTGTGTGGGCAGGCTCATGTCATAGCACACGTATGGAGATCAGAGGACAGCTTGCTGGAGTCAGTTCTCTCCTTCCATCATGTGGGCTCCAGGGGTTGAACTCAGGTCCTCAGCCTTGGCGGAAAGTGCCTTTACTCACTGAGCCACCTTGCCTGCCCCTGAGAATCATCTCTTAAGAAGCTCCTGTCTTTCTCCCTAGTGACTTCTCGGGTGCTTAGACATGACTTCCTGTTTGGGATAGAGAAGATACAGCCTCAGGATCATGGTCTCTGGGGATCTCTGTCCTAGAAAGAGGAGACGCTCTGGGTTGAGAGAGAGGGCAGTTGTCCATCATTGGCAGATACCCCATGTCTAACACACTTCTAAACCCGCTTATGACCTCTGAACTCTTCTAACAAGTGCACCCAAGCCTTGGAAACCCGAGCTGTGAGGTGAGGTCAGGAGGGAGGGGTTGATCTTCTTTGTAGCTAGTGTGATGCTCCCTGCCTGTCTGCCTCCCATCTTGTGCCATGTGTGCCCGAGCTGTGTCTGCTAGCCTCCCCCACTAAGCTGCAGAGGGGTTCATACACCCTCCCCAAGGACAGCCAGAGTAGAGAATATGGGTCAGGAGCTGCCCCAGACACAGGTCTGCATGCAGATCTGCCCTATACAGCCCAGTGAGCAGTAGCCATCATCCTTGCCCTCCCCAACTTCTTGGCTACCCCTGGTTGGTGGGGTGAAGTAGGGGTGAGGAGACCCTGACTTCCACCCCACCCTCCACCCCACATTTAGCACTTCAGCTCATCTTAAAGCTAAAGCTGCCGGGTGTGTGTGTGTGTGTGTGTGTGTGTGTGTGTGTGTGTGTGTCAACAGCCTCCTGCACACACGTGAAGTAGACTTTGGCTGGTCCTCTCTTCCTTGCCACGATTCTGTCCAGCTGTGATCTGCTTTTAGCAGTCCCAAGCAAGCTGGCTTGCTGAGTAGGGTCACCCTCATTTGGGACGCCAGGGCTGAGGTGATGATGTTTAGCACCCTCAGCTTAGCTCCCCCCAGGGAAGGTTCAGACACAGTTGCTATCAAAGCAAAAACCAAAAACAAACAAAACCAAATACAACCCTATCATGTGATGCCCTGGTGAGCTAGCCCTCCAGGAAGGTGTAGCCACCACAGGGTCTCTGAGAGGATGTGGCCAGAGCAGAGCTCTTACCAGAAAGCTCCCTAGACTAGGTACCACTAGAATGAACCAGATGGAGGCACACAACCCTTTCAGAGTCCCTGTGGCTACCCATCTAGAAAGTCTTCCCTCACCAGGGTGCAGAGAGACCCTGCAGGGTCCTTCTGAATGCTACTTG
>JADRCH010000078.1:3834772-3863208 GCA_019843965.1 Rhynchomys soricoides
TGGACTGACATTAAGCTCCTCCCCCGCCTGCTCCACCTCCCAAGTGCTGAGCTTTACTGTGCCCCGGTGGGACAACAGGTCTTTACTGCTGTCAGTACTGCTGCAGTACCTCTAATTTGGGTGTCTCCCCTTCCCACCCTGTCTCACCAAGACCCTTCTCTGGCTTTCCATGATAGGTAAGGGAGGCAGAGAGAAAGCAGAGGCATGGAACCATCTCTCAGGAAATGTAAATGGGCCCGCCCGGGAGAGACTGAGCCAGGACAGAGAACCTAGGAAGGGAGGCAATGCCTCAATGCCTCAGGATGAGGGGTACCTTCAGCCAGCCTTTCTGAGGCTCATGCCGGCACTCCCCAACTTTGTATGTGCGTCAGATCAGATGAGGATCCTGCCAGGATTCTTCAGCAGCGGGCCTGCTAGGGTCGTGGGGTTGGGTGGGAGACTCTAGTGGGGACAGAGGCTGGGCTGTCTGTGCTTGTTTTGAGCTGCAAGTACCCCAGCTGCTGCCCCAAGTCTACAGGGGTGGGGGAGGGAGGGGAGCTGTGGCCAGCCTCTGGGGTCTGCCAGTGAAGACTTTGGGGCTAGAGAACCCTGGGATGCTATTCCAGGAAGTAGAAAGCAACTCCAGAGGAGAATTAGACTTGTAACGGAAAAGAAAGCTCTCTGCCTTCTATAGTGCAGACAGAGCTCTGTTCCCACCCCCACAAGGCCCCAGGGACCCAAAAGAATGTGGTTTGCTGAGCACAGCCTTGCCTCCCTGAAGGGGGTGGATTCGGCCTGAAAAAGTTGTGTGTGAAATGAATTTTTCTATATCCAATGCCATTTTCCAGTGGCTCGTGTTTTAGGACCAAGGTTGTGTTCCCTCAGTGAAAGGTCCCTGCATGTTCTGGAGGCATGGGGACTCTGTCCAGGATGCATGGTGGGATACCAGAAAACACCCTTCTCCCCAAGGGGGCAGAGTCAAGACAAGACCTCAGGAGATCACGTGACAGTTTGGCTGTGTGTCCCAAAGGATTCTGATGGCAGAACTCCAGAGCTTCTGAGACATATGAGGCTGGAGGACAGCTCCCCTGCACAGAAGGGTGCTACTCACGCAAGGAGTCCTGGGAACCTTCACCAGGAAATGGGCCATGGTCTGCCTGCATTCTCTGAGAGTGCTTCCAAAGCATAGCCTTGGGGTCAATGTGCCTGGGAACAAATTTTGGGAAGCCCGTGGATGACCCTTCTGTTTCTGTGTTAGTCACCAACTATTCCAAAAAAACCCCCCCCCCCCCCCCCCCCGCTTAAAACAACAAGCCCTTTTTATCTCAGTCTCAGTGGATCAGGAATTCAGCTGCAGCCCCACTGGCTGTCCCCAGTCTGAGGTCACCAGGGCTGCAGTTCTCTGAAGGCCTCACTGGGTTTGTGCTTCCTACAGACTTGTCTCATGAACCACACGGGGCTGCTTGAGTTTCCTTCCAAGATGGCAGCTGGCTTCCACCAGATTGAGCAATGTAAAAGAGCCTTTTATGACTGCCTTGGAGAGCACTTAGTCATTCCCTCACATCCTGCTGGGTACCCCAACCAGCCCTTACCCACTGTGGAAGGGGACAAGCCAGCCTGTAAATGCCTGAAGGTGGGGATCATTTGGAGACCATCTTGGTGACCATGGCAACCATCAGTTCAGCATGAAAGGTATCCTTCCCTGCACACACCGTTGGTTTCTTAGCATTTACTGGACAGAGTGGCTGGAGGTTAACCTGGCATGTAAAGGACATGAAAGAATCAGGAATTTCTCAGCCAAGCTCAGGGGAATGGCAGCAGTAACAGTTGCACAGGGGCCATCTGTACTCTACCAGGTCACGAATGCCAGGACACCGGGCCATCCTCACCCCTAGGCAGCCTGGTCCACCCACATTCCCAGGTTAGACCATTCATTTGTAAGCAGTGCAGTGAGGTGTGTGTGTGTGTGTGTGTGTGTGTGTATTCACAGCTATAGCTGTGTTAGAAGCTTAGGACAGGACTGGAGCAGAGGGAGTTGGGATGGACCCAAGCAAGTGATAAATAATATAGATGAGATAAAATATTCATTGATTGCTTGGGGGCTGGGGGAGTGGCGAACACCTTTAATCCCAGCACTTGGGAGGCAGAGGCAGGAGGATTTCTGCGTTCAAGGCCAGCCTGGTCTACAGAGTGAGTTCCAGGACAGCCAGGGCTACACAGAGAAACCCTGTCTTGAAAAAGGGAGTGGAGAGGGGAGGAGAAGATTAAATGCATAGACAGGTTGGAGAGTTGGGGCACACACTGACAAGCTAGAGTCTGGTTGGCTGTGACAAGGGGCCACATAGGCAAGGGTGGGGTGGGCCCCTAGCTGAGAAGCCTAGTTGTGAGTATGTCTCCAGGTGCCCACCACAGCTGTGTCCGAGGTTAAGCCTTGCAGATCATGGGTAGCTCAGGCTAGTGAATTCATGTCCTCAGTTTCCCAACTATAAAATGGGTGATACTGGTGTTGTTCCCTCCCCCATTGGGACTCTCATTCAGAGACAGAGTCTGGACCCAGCTGGAGGACACGGGATTGCTTCATCAGGACAAAGCCTAGAGTGGATATACATCCATCCTATTGACTGGAAGGGATCAGCCCATGAGAAAGAGCTCAGCCTCTCCTTGTGCTAGGGTTGTGCAGGCATGGGGACTGCCAGCTTCTGCCTGCCACTCTGGGCACACCATGATTCTGGGCTGGGGAAATATCCTGGGCATTTCCCCCAGAAGACTCGACATACAAACTTCACTCTGGCCTAAGTTCGCTGTCCCAACAAACAGACTAGGGAGAAGACTGGCTACAGACGCTGGGACCTTTAGCCTGGCTTGGCCTGGAAGGATGCTTGGGAAGGAGCTGGAGGGAAGGGTCAAAGGCACCTGCTTTGTGACAGGCCAGTGTGGGCGCCCTTGGGAGCTGTGTGACTCTAGGCAAGTATCTCAGTCTCTCTGGACTTCAATTTCCACACGCACAGAACCCAGGATTGAATTTGCATTTTGGTTCTCAACCTGTCCTAGAACGTTTCGGCTAGCCAAGGGGACCCAGAGCCCTTGTGGGTGTGCATGTGGTGGGGTCAAAGACCACCTTTTCCTAGCCCACCAGAGAGGCTCTCAATTGTCTCTGTGGTAGGGTGCTGTGCTGAGTACCTATTTCATCAAAAAGAAGGAAGGTAAAGGCTGGGTGGGGGTGTGGCTTGGTTGGTAGAGTGTTCTGCTAACATAGACAAAGCCTTGTGTTTGGTTCTCCAGCACTGCATAAACCGGAGGTGGTGGCACATGGCTACTCAGGGGCAGTGCAGGCAGGAGGAGTCAAGGCCTCGCTGTTATGTAGTGAGTTTGAGGCCATTGTGGCTCCTCTGTAGTAAACACATTGCAATCTGGAGATTTTCCCCATTTTTCTTTCTGGCTCTTTTCTTCATGCCTTTGTAAGTGAAAGATACAGAGAGAGAGAGAGACACCACTGCATCGGTTAATTGTCCTTTTCAAATGGTTTCTGGTTTTCTGAGCTCTGACTCTATTTCTCTAATGAGACAGGTAGAGAAGCCACAGACTAACTGGAACACAGTGGAGGTAGGCATGGAAATGGGGTGGCTTCCATGTTCCCTTGGCTGCCAACACTGAGGCTGGAGGGCATGCCGGCTCCCTCCCTGAGCAGCCTGTACCATGGGAAGGGCCTGGGCCAGCTGCTTGAGCTGTTTCCTTCAGGACTGCAGGAGGCTGTGTTCGCTTGCTAACATCAGCACTGTGTTTCCTTGGTGCATCCTTGGGCCTCTAGGTGTATGCAGATGTGCTGACCTCTCTCGGAGGACCAGCCGGTCTGGAGCTGGGTGGATTGTACTGACTACAGGCGAGTCTATGCTGAGATACCTGTTGGTAGGCCTTTGGTGTGTTCAGGAGTGTTGAACCTCAAGAGAATTATTTTGTTCATGATCCAACTCTGGTCCTAAGGTGTGACAAAGGCTTTGCCGGCTGAGCCTCTCCCAAGCCCTGAGTTATTCTTTATTGGAGAAACTTGGCCATATGGTTCCCTGCTCAAAACTCTAGAGTGGGGAGTGAGGGGTGTGTGCTTCACTTGGGGGATCACCACAGAAGATGTCCTGAGCTCCCTAAAGTGATCCCCTCTGGAGACTTGGAAGCCCTCCGTACCTATTTCCACCAGTTCAGGCAGAGCACTCTAATTGGGGAAGTGCAGTGGGTCCCTACACCACCCCAATCCACCAGGGCCAACTCTGGAAACTTATGAGTGAGTTTCTGGCAGACAGATTGACGACTTGTTGATCCAGGTCAGTCACCTGACCGGGTCACCAGCGCCTGGGAAGAACTCTGACCTCCACGACGTCCCTCCCCAGGGCCGTGGGCTCCAGCGGCTGGGAGCGAAGGGGTTAAGCGTTTCTGGCGGCCGCCTGCTGTCTGCGGTAGTTCCCCCTTCCCCGGCTGCTGCTGCTGGGGTTGGTTGGAGAAGAATGTTTGTTATGCGGAGCCCGGAGGGAGGGAAGACCAGAGTAGGGGGGCAATAGAGTGGGGGCCGGCAGGCCTTATGGCCGGGCTCCCCCAGGTTGAGCAATAGCCCCAGGGTTCCAGTAACTTAGATCCCCCCCATCCCCCCCATCAGCTCTCCTCACTGCCTCTACCTCTGTCCTTTGAGGCTCCAGAGTTTGGGCTTCGAGGGAGGCAGAGAAGGCCACCCCAGCAGAACAGGCACAGCCCAGCCTAGGTGTGGTGGGGCCACAGCCGTGGTCGGGGTTTTGTTGGTTCTCTGGGCTCCGGGCTGCAACAAACACCGGTGGGCAAAGGTCACTGTCCCCTGCCCGGATGCTCAGATCCTCCAAAGGATAATCTCAGCACACTCCAGGGTCTCAGGAGGCTCCCGCTGGGTCAACCATCCCAACCTCCTTCCCTGGCTCGGCCAGGCAGGTGTGGAGAAACGTCGACCACCCTGTTCCTTGCCTCTGGGACAGTGAGAAGCAAGGGAGGCCAGTTGGGCTAACTTGGGAAGCTTCTGTTTTACCTTCTCTCCCTTCCTCTGGTGTTTCTTTCCAGCCAAGATCTTGCTAGGTACCAAATATTCACCCGCAGGCCAATGGGTCTCAGGCTCATTTCTTTCTCCCAGCGACAGGGCACTCCGGTGAGCGTCCTCCTACACTTCGGGAGGGAGGGGCCGCCTCCTCTGCCCACAGCCCAACTGCATCTCCACTACCTTGAGACTCACTAGTTTTAGCACCTCCAACCCAGCCTGAGTTTCCTCATCTGCACAGTGGACCCCACTGCCAGAAAATGCTAGACCACCACTTTCCTCTTCCCGGCTAGTGGCAGAGGGTGAAGGTAGGGGAGCGTCTGCTCAGCTGCCCCCATCCCTGCAGAAATGCGCGGCTGACACATCTTTTGGGTCACATGCCCTCTACTGTGGAGCTTGAAGTTCCCATGAGAGTCAGAGCCCAGAGGCTTGACTCCGCAGACAAAAAAGAACGCTTAGCTCAGAAGCCTCTCTTACATTTCTTCTGCGGTCAGTTTTTACTTAGCTCTCACTCTCTAGACTAGAGATCCTCCTGCCTCTGCCTTCCTGGTGCTGGGATTAAAGGCATGAGCCACCAGACTCCAGTTGAGTGCTAGTGTTTTAATATGTCTGGTCTACTCCAATCAAACATCACACTGTAGGGGAGGCGGATTACACTACTTGCTTAGAAAACAGAAAGGTTGAAGACTCTCCTAAGGTCACACAGCTTGAGGAGATCCTGGTGCTTGGGTAGCCTTGGGCTTGTGGCTCAGCACACCACCACCCCCCCAGCCACAAAGATGGGGTGAGCACTCCCAGCTCTCCCAAAGGCAGATTCTCCCGGCAGAGGGCATATAGCAGGATGCACAGGGCTCCCTTCACTGTCCCTGCTTCTCTGTGGCTGGGAAAGCCCAGTGGACAGACTGGCGTTTCCTCCACGCTCCCCGGACTGTGGGCTGCGCGGCTTCCCCACCTTTTCTGGAGCAGGTTTCCTTTAAGAAACCCAAAGATTGATTTCCTGGCAGGCTGTGTGCGAGAAGCCGTCCAAATGGTTTGCATGTCTGCATTTTTTTACTGCTCCGTTTAATATGTATGCAAATGCCGGCCCTGCACCGCCCGGCTGCAGTCACACGCGGAGCCCATTAAAGCGGCCTTCCCGGGTGCGCGCCTCATTCGAGGCGACGGGCTCGGCGACCCTGATAGATGGGGTGCTCGACGGAGACAAATGATGCCTTTGTCATTTCTTTCTCTCCTTTGAGAGGGGGGTGGAGCCTGGGAGCCCACAGAGGAGATTTAAATATATGCAAAATTGTTTACTGGGTTTGGGGCCCCATGGAGACCAGAACCACACTGGGAGGTGGCTGTCCAGTTCCCTAGGGCAAGCCAGGCTGGAGCCTGCGGGATGATGTGAGTCTGAGTGAACAGATGCCTCCCAGAAAGGAAGATCCCCCAAATCCCCAGCTTTCGGGTCTGTGACTATATGGGAATAGAATCACCTAGCCCATGCTAACCTGTGGGGTGGGCCTGGATCCCACCCATTGTGCAGATGAAGAAACTGAGGGCCAGACAGAGTCCTTCACTGGGAGGGGTTAGTGAGGCAAGTTGGTTGGGTATTGTGGGTCTTTGTGTCAAGTCTTTGACCTTCACAGTCCTTCCCCAGTTTTGCTGAGAGTTTGTTCTCAACCAGGGTATGTCCGGGTATGTGTGTTGTGTGTGAAGCTACCCAGCTTCACCGCTCACAAACCTCTGCTCCTTTCTCTCCCCTCCCCATAGTCAGTCCCCACCTGCCAGATTATGTAATTCTAACATTGGGCTCCCTGTTTCCCAAGTGTCACATAAGCCTAGATCTGGGTTCTCAGGATGTGACAACACAGTGCATGTTAGGGAGGAATCACAGAGCCTAGAGCCTGGAAGCTGGGAACCAGAGACCCAGAGGATTGTATCTCCGTGTGTGTGTGTGTGTGTGTGTGTGTGTGTGTGTGTGTGTGTGTATGCACAGGGTATGCATGTTTGAGTAGGCATGTGTGTGCTATGCATGTGTGATGTGTGTGCTTATGCCCTTGTGTTGAGAGCATCCTGCTATGTGCCTATGTGCAGGTAGATGCAGGAGCGTGTCACCATGTCCGTGAGCACCCTTGGGTCAGGGTGGAGTGTGCACATGCAGGGTATGTGTGCGTTTGCATGGTGGCTCTGTGTTTTCTCTGTCACCTGTCCATCCTGACAGGCTGTGAGAGTGTTTCTGTGCACGGAGAAAGCTTGGTTCAGATCGTGGCCATGTGCACGCTTGTGTCAGAATGGCGTGTGCCTCTGTGTCAGTGTACCACATGGTCAGGTTGTGTGCATGTAGGCATGACAGCAGCTGACAATGCATCTCCCTGTCCCAGGTGGGGCCTGCCTCCTCTGCTTCAGACTTGCTGGGAGAAAGCCTAGAGTACAGAGTGCAGCTGAGCCATAGCCGATGCTCACAAGGAAACAGAGATCCTGTGAAGCACACAGGACTTTTGTTAAGGAGTTGGGGTGTGGCCGGCTATCTTGGGGGGGGGGGGGAGAATCTGTGCTGGAAGCCTCTTCCAACTATTCAGGCACCCCTGTGCCTGTCTCCATGGCTTTCAGGAGCATCCCTTGGGTGACCTGGCTCACCACATAGTTTCACTGAGAGCCATCATGAGTGGTACAGATATGGACTGCCTTTCGAGTTCAAAGTCAGCCTTAGCTATGGAGAGAGAGTTCAAGACCAGCCTGGATTATGGGGGGAGGGGGGGGAGGGAGGGAGAAACCTGTCTCAAAACAAAAACAAGCTAAGAGGTTAGCAAGATGGCTTAGCAGATAAAAGCATTTGCTGAGAAAACCAGACAACCTGAGTTCAATGCCTGGAAGCTATGAAAAGATGGAAGTGCAGAATGAACTCCAGAAAGTTGTCCTCTGACCGGATCATGCACATGGTGACAGGCGCGCGCGTGTGCACACACACACACACACACACACACACACACAATTTTTTAAATGTGAATCAGCCAGGAGGTATCACTTCCCACGTGTCAAGATGGCCACAGTCAAGAGAGAGAATAACAAGTGTTGGCGAGGATGTAAAGAGGGTGCATTGAATCAATGGTTCAGTCACTATGGAAACAGGATGAAGCATTGACCCAATGGTGCAGTTACTATGGAAACGGGATTCTGGTTCCCCCCCAAAAGAAATAAAAGAAAAGAACTACTGTATGCTTGATCTACTTCTGGATCTCTGCCACCAAAAAACTGAAACAGGGTCTCAAAGGACACTCTGTACACCCGTTATCACAGCTACATCATTCACAGTAACCAAGGATGGGAGTGAGATGGAGCCCTCCGTTGCATGAGCAAACGAGCATACACCTATGCTGGAATAGAATTCATTTATGAAAAGAAAGGCTGATGCATGGTGTAACCCCCACGAGCTTTGTGGATGGATATTCTGCTCAGGGAAAGCCCCAGACATCAGAAGACAAATTCTGGAGCTGGGTGTGGTGATGCATGCCTGCAATCCCAGCACTCTGGTGATGGAGGTAGGATCATTGTTACAAGTTTGAGGCTAGCCTGGTCTACACAATGAGCTCCTGTCCAGTCAGGAAGATCATTTCAGAAAACTAGTTGGAGGCCACCAGGGGCTAGGGACAGTTTCCATGTTGCAAGAGTCCTGTGGGTAGACTGTGGGTGGGGGAGGGGTTTCTTGTGAGGAAGGGGCTCCCTCTCCCTGTAGGAAAGGAGACTGTAGGTGGTATTCCCAGGTGAGGAACCTTCTTCACTGTGCCTTAGTTTCCTTGTGGGGTGGTGGAGACAGGAGCGGGCCCTTCCTTCTGGGGCCACTATGAAAGCCTGTGACACCCTGTGATGGCCACCAGCCCCATGTGCTGGCAGTTCCTGGGCACTGGTGATCTGACAGTATGACTTCTCAGTCATGAAAAAAAGCTTTTAAAAGTTTCTGGTGAAGCCAGGCAGTGGTGGCACATGCCTTTAATCCCAGCACTTGGGAGGCAGAGGCAGGCGGATTTCTGAGTTGGAGGCCAGCCTGGTCTACAGAGTGAGTTCCATGACAGCCAGGGCTATACAGAGAAACCCTGTCTCGGGGAAAAAAAAAAAGTTTCTGGTGGAAGAGACCAGAGTTCCAGAGAACAGGTGAGCCCTCTTCCCAGAGGGACACTGAAAAGGAGGGCCAGGCCAGACCAGCCTCCACTCTACGACCGGAAGGGGTCTGGTTATTCTAGGCCACAGTCACAGGTGCCAAGCTGAGGCTAAGAGGACTGGACACTTCCTATGTCTGTGTGGCCTTTGAGACCCAGCTTCCCCACGCCTGCACCCTCTGAAGTTAGCTCAAGGTGCTCCTTCTAGAGCTTTCTGTGGGTGTCTGAAACCCAGAGCACCTACCCACAAACACTGCAGCTGCTCAAGGTGGGTGGCCAGCATTCCGAGTTCTTTCCCGGCTCAAAGTGTTCTTTGCAGGACACTTTCCCAAAGTCTTACCTTATTGACCCAAATCAATCAATCAATCTCTCTTTCTATGGTGGGGGAGTCATTGGACTAATTGATTCTGGGGAAAGAACACACCTGGTTATAAAGTCATCAGTTCAACCCAGTGACAGTACACACAGAAAGACACAGAGAAACATACACAGACACACAGACAAACACATCACAGACAAGCACACAGAGAAACACAGATACACACAGAGACACTGAGAAATACAAACACACACAGACACAGAGAGACACAAACACACAGAGACAGACATACAGAGAAACAGGCAAACATGCACCTACACACATAGACATACACTCACATGCACACACATAGACACACACAGACATGCATATAAATATACATTTACACACATACATACACACAGAAACATGCACATACAGACATACACGCACACACAGACACTCAGACACACACACACATGCACACGCACACACCCAAGCACACAAACACCCTGACCTCCCAGAAAGATCTCTGGCAAAGACTTCTAGAACCCTCCTGTAGATGTGGACTCCCAAGCTCTCCAAAAATAAAGGAGGGTGAGGTGAGCCCTCTTCCTGTTGGGTGGGTTGGCAAGCAAGTATGCCTATAGAAGCTTCTCTGGAAGCAGCAAAGCCCCTAGCATTTACCCTGATAGAAGGACTTGGGGAGGTCACTACTGAGCCCCAGGGACAGGTCCTGCTGCGCTTCTGAGAAGCAGGGCTGATGATTTCCTGGCTAAAAAGAAATTTCAATCTCTGTTGCCAGATCACACACACACACACACACACACAAACACACACACACACACACACACACACACACACACACGTGCGGCTTCCTCAGAAGGACGGCCTGGAGTGCAGGCCTAGGCCCACCTGGCAGACCAGGTCTCCACCCAAGTGACATCAGGGCCTTTCTGGAGGGACTTGGTTCAGAGAGGAGGTAGATTAGCACCGGATCTGACAGAGGTGTGAGGAAACTATATGGACCGCTGGCTCATGGGGCCTCCCCCAGCCCTGCCTGGCAGCTTTGAAGACATGACATGAACGAGTGACAGGCCTGGTTACCAGTCTTTGCTGGTACCCAAAGAAACCCTTAGGAGTGAGCAACATGACTCAATTGGTTGAGTGCTTGCCTAGCATTCACAAAGCCCTGGGATTGACCCTCAGCACCAAATAAGCCAAATTTGGTGCAGGCCTAGCTCTTGGGGGTCTTGAGGCTGGAGGGTCAGAAGTTCAAGGTCATCCTTAGCTATAGAGTGAGTTTAAGACCACTCTTAGCTACATTAGACCCTGTCTTAAAAAAAAAAAAAAACAGAACAAGCTGGGCGTGGTGGTGCACTCCTTTAATCCCCTAGAGGCCATGGGATCTCTGTGAGTTCAAGGCCAGCCTGGTCTACAGAGTGAGTCCAGCCAGCCAGGGCTACAGAGAGAAACCTTTCTTGAAAGAAACAAAACAAACAAACCAGAACAACCCTGGAATGGCGCCGAGCAGGAAAAGGTGGAGAGATGGGAGCCTGGAACCTTGGCTCAGTCTGTAATGTGCTGGTCTGAGTCTGGATCCCCGGCAGCCTGTGAAAGCTCCAGAAGTTCAGAGCACTGAGCAACTGGAGACAGAAGGACACTGGGGCTTGCTGGCCAGCCAGCCTAGGCCACCACTGAGCTCCAATGAGGGTCATTGCCTTGAAAAATAAAATGGAAAGACACCCAGCGTCAACCTCCTGCCTCCACACGTGGGCATGCATACATGCAGGCGACCTCCGATGTGAGGCCATTCTTGCTTGTCAACTTGACTACATCTGGGCACACCTGTGAGGAATATTTTTCTTGATTAAGCCATTTGAACTGGGGAAGTCACTTTTAATCTGGATCGTTTAGAGTGGGAAGATCTACTTTTAATCTGGGCCACACCCTCTGACAGAGGCCTATATAAAGGACCTGCTTGCTCTGCCTGGCAAACCCATTCCTTCACTGGCATTAGAGCCTACCTCTTCAGGATTCTGGCATATACTGAAGACACGAACCTCGTGGACTGACAACTACTGGATTCTTAGACCTTTGCTGATAGATAGCCATTGTTGGACTAGCTGGGCCACAACTGTAAGCCATTCTAATAAATCCCTTATATATCTAGATATATAGATATTCAAAGGACATGTGTGTGTGTGTGTGTGTGTGTGTATCGGGGGTGTTTATGAGTCCTGAGCCTCTAGAGCATGGTTTCTCAACCTGTGGGTCACAACCCATCTGATAACCTCTGTCTTCCAAAACACATTATAGTTCATAACACTAGCCAAATAGTTATGAAGTAGCAATGAAAATAATTTTACGGTTGGGGATCAGCACAACATGAGGGCTGAACCATTAGGAAGGTTGAGAACCACAGCTATAAAGAACCCTGACCCCCCCCCACACACACACACGGGAACGTGTGTCAAACAGTACATACAAATAAAACAAGCCGGAAGGAAGCAAGAGTCCACGATACAGTGAGTTCACAGAGTGGGTCGGTGCGGGCACCATGGCCCCGAAGCCTGGGTTCTCACCATGTAGCAGCCGTCGGGGGTCAGAGCAGGTGTGTGGGCAGGGCACTGGCAAGCAGGACGTCCTGAGCCTGCTCCTGGCCCAGGCCAGTAGCCGCAAGGGTCTCCTGAGGAACCCACAGACTGCCTCCAGCTCCCCAGTACTGGGATTACAGGTGACTTCTACCCCTACCTCACACCCCATCCCCACTTTTTATATGACCTGGGGATCAAATCCTACATACCTGGCAAGCAGACCACCAACTGAGCCACACCCCCAGTTCTGTTTTCTCTCTTCCCACCTCCCTTCCTTCAGTTCTTTCTTGCTCTCCCTTGCCTTTTCTTGAGAGAAGGCCTCACTCTATAGCCCAGGCTAGACTCGAACTCTCCGGCCTCAGACTCCAGAGTGTTGGGATCACCAGAGCCCACATTGTGAACACAGTGTGGCTGAGGCACACATTGTGAAGACAATGTGTCACCTGGGAATGATGACAACACCCTTAGGATCCTAGAACTCAGGAGGCGGGGGCAGAGGGATGGCTAGCCTGTGCCACTCAATAAAACCTCGTCAAAAAATAAAAAAAATAAAAGGGACTGAATGACTGAAGGTTGTGGTTATGTGGTAGAGCCCTTTCCTAGTCCGTGCAAGGTCTTGGGTTCGAGCCCCCCACCCCCCAAGAAAACCCCAAACCAATCTGCGAACCAATTTCTCTTCCGTGCCCAACAAAATACTTGTCAGAAGGGCCTGAGAATGGCCTCACCTCTCTCCTGCTGACAGACACAGCAGGGAGGTAGCTCTAGCCCTACCCCCCCAGAGGGGGAAACTGAGGCTCTGCGGGCTGAGGAGCTGGTCTGGGCCTGGGGAGCTGGCTGTGGCGCTGGCTGCAGGCAGACCCTCAGGTCCCAGCGGCCTCCCCTCCCACTCTGCCTTGCCAGCCCCAGCATCCTGGCCTCTAGAGGAAGATTCCCGCGGTCCCGGTTGGGGGTGCCAGACTGCCGCGACGACAGCGTGTTTTTTTAAATCCTCTTCTCGCTGACTTATGATTCTTCTTCTTTAAGGCAGGGAAGAAATCCAGAGCGTGGCAGCTGGTCACCTCGGGGTGGCGGCCCCTCCTCGTCTGCCGACCTGCCGAGGAGACCGGAAGCTGGAGGCTTGAAGGGGGAGGAGGAACTGAAGGGGAGGATGGAGAAAGAGAGGAAAAGGGATGAGAGGCGCGTGGAAGAGAACGGAGAGGAAGATGGAGGGGGAGCGCACAGAAAAGACCCCCCAGCTCCTCTAGCAGATCGAAGAGCGGGAGACACACAGATGAATAATTTACCAGGGAAATGCAAAAAGAATTTAGGAACTGCATTTATAAATATTTATTTTCGCAAGTCCCCCCCCCAACTCCCCCTGTTAGCCTTGTCGGTGTGGGGGGGGGTCTCTTCCTCTACCCCTCAACTTCTCTGGCTTTTCTCCTGGTCTGGGCCTGGCTCCCTCCCGTTCCCCCCTCCCCAAAATCACTGCCTATCTTTCTCCTTTCTCACACTCCTGTGTCCACCTGTCCGTTGTACCAGATCCCACCCCTGACTCCATTCCACTGGTCTGTAAGCACGCGCGCGCTTGTGTGTGTGTGTGTGGGGGGGTGTTCTTGTCCCTATGAACCCTCATTTTTGCCCCCATTTCTCTGTGCTTCAGAGTCTTGCCCTCCTGTGAGTAGGTCTTTGTGTATGTCCCTCCTTCTCCCTTTTCCTCCCTGTCAGTTTCTGACCTTGCTGTGCTAGGCCCTTGCCATCCCACAGCCCCCCATGTTTTGTCTTGGGTCAGGATCCATAAGGACTGAGAAGCCGTGAGAACTGGGGTGGGTGGGTGAATTCCACGGCAGTACCCTTTTCTCCTATAGCCAGGCTCCTGATTGAGATTTCCGAGCCTGGGACAAGGAAGAAACCATGTGAGGTGGTAATCTGGTACTCCTTGGTCAGTGAATCAGCCACCATTGGCAGGAGATGGGAAGTCAGGGTGTGGCTTAGGGCCAACTGGGGAGCTAGGGAGGGTCACACAAGGAGCTTGAGGAGCAGCCATTGAACAGACTCAGCAATGCTAACCTTCTGTGATTCTCTCTGAGGAGAGGGCCCTAGGCTTGGATGCCAACACAGCCCTGGGAGCCAGGATGGGAGGTTGGTAACTGCCTTTTCGCTCCAGGGCTAAGGAAACAAAGCCCCGCTTGGGTGCCTGGGTTGCTTGCCTAGACCTGATGTGGGATGCCAGCACCTCGTCTTCAGCTCTCTGAGGCCCTGACACCTGTGCCAAAGAAAGCTGGGACTCAAGGAGGCCTGTGGGTGACACCCATCTGTGGTCTAGGCACAGCATGGTCAGGGTCCACCTGAAATCCTCTCTCAAAAAAAACCAAAAAGGCCAGCACCAGGAGCTTTTCCTTTTTGATTGAGATAAAGGAGTCTCATAATATAGCCCAGGTTGTCCCAGAACCTTTTTGTGTAGCTCAGGCTAACCTTGAACCTGTGACCTTCCTATCTAAGCACCTTTAAAATTTGAAGGAAGAACCATGGCTCTCAGGAAGCAGTAGCTAAACATGGTGTACACCTGTGTTACGGACACTTGGGAGCTGAGGGGCTTGTTCAAGGCCAGCCTGGGCTACATAAGGAGTTCCCGAGGAAAGAACAGAAGAGGGAGAAAGGAAGGGAAGGAACAAGTGAGGGGAGGGGCTCCAAGGGATACCTAGAAGCCAAGTTCAGGAGGCTCTGCCTGAGGAGTAAGGTGGCAGGAACCTGGGAGGTCGCTCTCAAAACGTCTGCCACCTGCTGCCCTGGCAAACCTCCTAAACAACGGTGGCTCTCAATGTTCCTTAATTAGACCCCTTTGGGACTGTCTTGGCCCCTTGGTCCCTCAAGCCTTCTCTGAGCTTCTAGTATCTCCTCTGCCAACACTAGGGGTTGGGGGCAGGCCTGCTGCATGGCCACACTCAGTCTCCATCCAAGGGCCCGTGTCCAGCACACCCACGCAGGGTAAGGAAGCTGCCTCTCCTGAAGGATGCTGTCATTCCCTAAGCTACTTGGTGGGTAGGCAAGTCTGAAGCTAGCCAGTTCCCTGCATGGGTTCCTAACCACCATCTCTGGGCCTTGCTGCTTTGTCCATAAAATGGGGAGGCCGTTCTCAGATTCCACAGGCTGGGGTGAGTGGTCTTCATAGGGGAGACCAGAGTCTTCCCAGTCCAGAGGTCTCCATCTCTGGGTCTGCACACATCCACAGTCCTGGCTGTGGCTGCTTGGGCTGGAGGCATTGGCGAGTGCACAGCACTTCCGCAGAGAGCAGGGAACACAAGGTGGACCCTCCCCAACCCTCTGCAGCTTACTCCCATCCCCCTTCCTCCCATCAACTCTTGCAGGGGAGGGCAGATCCCAGGAGCAGGAGTCAGAAATCCGTGGCCCCCGCCTGGACCAGGAAAACTGGGTCTTTGCAAGAAAGACGGCTCTCCATTCCAGCTAGAGCTGCATGGAGGAGAACTTGGCACCACCAGAACAGAGCCTGTTCAGAGCCTAGGCAGTAGGTGAAGTGGGCAATGCCTAGGTTGGTCTGTGAGGCTAGAGAGAAGTGGGCCCCAGGGCTGTGGGCAGCCCCTCACAGCCAGAGGCCTTCTGGCAGTGAGTGGTAGACATGCCCACCTTGGCACCACAGTGTCCCCTCATATCCGCATCCTGTCCTGTCACCTCCCACAGCCTGCAGCCAGGGAATTCTAAATCTGCTATCTCTCCAGGGATGGCACCCCCTACTCACCCTTCTTCCTCTCATGCCTGGAGCCTTGGCTATCCTGGGTGGGTTTGGAGATAGCCCCAACAAGATACCTATCCTTTTCACCCTGACCCCTGGCCACCCTAGCAGCCTTCTCTTTCCATTTCCAGTTGGACCCAGTACTTTCCAGGCTGCTGGGCATTTCCATGTGCTGTGCAGTGGCCTAGAATGTTCTCCAAGTCCATATCAGCTGGTCAGCTGCCTGTCGAGTCCTTGGTCCAGTTTCCCCTCTCTGAGAGCTGTTTAGACCTTCTCTGAACATCCCAGAAGCATTGTCAGGTTTACTCATCTGACTAGAATGAAGAGGGATACCCGAGCCTGAACCAGAGTCTGGGGGCAGGGGAGAAAGGTGGTTGGCAGAATTCCAGCAGGACTGAGCCTTCCTCCTCTGGAAGCACACTACCCTAGGACCCATTCCTCTTTCACTTCCATGTGGCATTGTCCTTGCACACCTACTATGACATCACACAGACCCATGTCTACATCCCAGCTGTGTCCCCCTTGCCTCAGAACCTCAGTTTTCCTGTCTGCTAATTGGGAGAGCAGCAGCATACAGCACAGCTGCTGTAAGGCCTGGGCATTGCTGGGTCTGGGCATTGATAGAGTAATGTTCACAGTTCTGTTTCCTATTACCCAGCCTGGTCCTCTGCCACCTCTAGCATGTGTCTAGGATGCTACTCCGAACAGCCTACCCCTCAGGAGCTAAAATCTCTCACACACATTTAAAGCTCTTTTCCCCCAGCCCTCATGAGGACCTGCCTATTCTGTGCAAACCTCTCACCTCTCACAGGTACTGTCTCCCTCTGCTGCAGGGAGCACTAACACAGCCCCTACCCTGAGGGTTCTCCCATAATGTCCAGTGGTCCTTAGCAACTGCTGGGCACAGAAGACTTAGCCTGGCGTTAATCTTTTTGAGGGCTGTCCCAGCATGCAATATGATACACCGCTCAGACCCTGGGCGAAGACTGGATCCATAATGACTTTCACCTTCTCCAGTCTCTAGACTGTCACTCTATGTCATAGAGAAAGGAAAACACTAACCCAGGCTGGCTTAGAACTCACTCTGGAACCTAGAGTAACCTCTAACTCTTTTGTTTTGTTGTTGTTGTTGTTGTTGTTTTTGAGACAGAGTTTCTCTGTGTAGCCCTGGCTGTCCTAGAACTCCCTCTGTAGACCAGGCTGGCCTTGAACTCAGAAATCTGCCTGCCTCTGCCTCCCGAGTGCTGGGATTAAAGGCGTGTGCCACCACTGCCTGGCCAACCTCTAACTCTTGACAGTCCTCCTGCCTCAGCCTCCCGAGTCAGTGATTAATTGGAGATGAGAAAGAACCAGTTGCTAAAGGGTTTACCCAACATGCAAGAGGCCCTAGGTTCAAACCCTAGCACCCTATAAATTAGGCATGGTGGTACACACTTTTAATCTAAGACTAGCCTGGGACACACACAGTAACATTTTCTTACATTTGCAAAAGTAACACATGCTAATCATGGATACTTTTAAAGGGAAGACAAAAGAGAAACTTTATTTTTTATTCTTTATTTTTATTATTGTGTATACATAGTGTGTGTGTACAGGAGCCTGTGCCTACACTTGTGTAGATGTCAGAGGTCAGATTTGTGTAGTTGCTTCTCTCCTTCCACCATTGGGGTTCAGGGATAGAACTGAGGTCATTAAGCTTTCCAGACGTGCACCTTTACTTGCTCTCCCTCCCCCACAAAGAAACTTCAAGGGGTCGGCACTGCATCAGTCATCCTTGGCCGCCAGGGGTTTTGCTTCTGCTGCTTGATGCTCCCCCTGCCCCGCAGCACCAAACTCTTCCATCCTGAAGTCCACCACCCCTACCCCTTGCTATCTGGGTGCTCTGGCTAGCACCCCTGAACTGCACAATCCCCCATCTCTAGGCTTCTCAGACGTGGGGCAGTCTGAGGAGACCCAGAGTGCCCCACCATGAGAATGCTGCCTCACTAAAGGCAATCCTTGATTACTAAAGTTTCAACAACAGCATCTCGGGGTTTCAACAGTTCTTGCCGAGCCTGCACAGCACACAGCGGGGGTTTCCCTGGAGCCAACAGCAAGGGGTTTCCTTGGTGGCTTTTCCACAACTGTTCTCAGAACATCTTGGCTGGTGGTGGGGGAGGGGCACTGGGAGACTGAACGAGGGGGTCATTCTTCAAGGACCTTCCAACTTTAGCCTAGGCACCCCCTCCCCTCTGCTTGTGTCTGGCTGGCCCGTAATTTATGTGGTTGTTTTTGTCAGAATGCCAGAAGATGTAGAGGGGGGTGGGGTGGGGGGATGGGAGGTAAGGGAGTGAGGATGGGGGTGGGGGAGTGTCCTGTAAACATCCCAGGCTTGGGGCTCTTCAGCCTCCAGCCTGCTATCCCTGGGCAGCAGGACCAGTATGTCCCAGTGATGGATGGTGACACACATTGCTGGTCTAGGTTTGTTAGTTTCGTTCCACCATAGGGACTTGGAGGAAACCCAGAGAGAGACTTCAGGGAGGAGAAAGATGACACAGAAGGGCTCAGTTCCAGCCAGAGGAGAAGACAGAAAAGGACTAGGGCAGGGGACCTTACTGTCTCGTGTCCCTGTGGCAGGAACCACAGTCGGGTATGTCAGGATCCTTTAGGGGGAAGCCCTTGGTGAAGAACGGAACTGGGAAGGCAGTGGGATCTGTTAAAGGCGAGACTCATTACCGTATGTTAATTATTAACAGGATTGGGCAAATAAAAGATGGGAGACCCAGCTGGGCCTGTATCAGACCCTGCTGCCTGAGCAAATGGCATTTGGTTCCCATCCAGGAGAGCCAGCCACAAGCAGGAAGGGTAATGATAAACCCACCATGGGAAGGGCACTCAGGAGGGAGGGAAGCCAGCGGAAGTGAGGGGACTCAGAGAAGAGCCACCCTTACATAAGCACAAGTTCCTAGCCTACTTGGACATACGCTGTGGGCTTCATTTTTAGGGACCACCCAGCTTTTGTGCTGTCCTGACTCTTAGGAACCCAGAATGGAACTTTGTGTAGTCTCAGAAAGTAGAGCCAGAACATGGGGGGGGGGGGGCTGTGCGGAGCCAAGGAGGACATATGCTCCTGCATTTCTAACCACACCTGAACTGGTTTCACTTCTGTTGCTGTGGTTAAACACCCTGACAAAAAGAAGCTCAGGGAGAAAGGAGGTTTATTTAAAACTTGGAGTTCCAGGCTATGGTGGGTGGGTCATTGTGGGGAAGTCAAAGTAGGAACTTCAAACAGCACATCTTATCCCGCAGGCAGGAGCAGAGTTAAGTGACCACACTGGTACTTACTCACCTGCTTACCTGTATTCAGCTTGGTTTCTCTGCTCTTATTCAGTTCAGGACACCCTTGCTTAGGGAATGGTGCTGCCCACAGTGGACAGTCTTTCCACATTAACTCAATTAAGAAAATCTCCTACCAACATATCCACATGGCAACCCAAATCCCTCACTGAGACTCTCTTCCCAGATGATTCTAGATGATACTTAGTTGGCAATGAAAGCTAAAACCACCACACTGTCCCAATTTATACAGGGCCTATATAGAAGTCTGGAATAGAACCCAGACTCTGTGCATGCTAGGCAAGCACTCAACCAACCGAGCTGCCCCACCACTGGTTTCTGAAGGCTTTAGAAAAAGATGATAGCCTTTAGGGAGGACATGGCCTAGGCAGAGAAAGAATAGAATATCATAAGGGCAGCCAGAGAAGCAGGGAGAGCAACAGGAAGGTAGCGAGGAGAGAGGGGATGGCGGCCCCCAGAAAAGATATGCTCAACTCTAAATTCCTGTGAATGAGAAGAAAGTGAGAATATGGGAAAGTGTCTGTAATGTTAATAAATCCAGATGACATCATCTCTCATCGTCTGGATGGGTCCCAAAGCCAATAATGAGCATCCTGATAAGAAAAAGGAAAAACACAAGAAAAAACAGATAGAAGACTTTGTAAATACAGGCTGAGACAAGGGTTATGTGAGCAAGACAAGGTGTGTCAAGTATTCCTGGTAACCAGCAGCAGCCAGGAGAGGGTTTAGAATAGATGCATCTCACTCAGAGTTTATCAGTCAGCTTTCTGTCACTAGAACAAAATGCCTGAGGTGACTTACTTATAGAGAGAAAAGGTTTAGGCTCCAAGTTCAAGAAGATCCAGACTGCTGGGCCTGTGGTGAGGCAGCATTGAATCTTAGTGGAAGCATATGGTAAGTGATGCCCAACACACACCATATTGCCAGGAAGCCAGGCAAGGAAGGAGAGGGGGGAGTCAGGGTTCCACCAGTCCCTTTGAGAACTACACCACACGCAATGACATAAAAACCTCCTATTATGCCTCCCTCTAAAAGGTCCCACCACCTCTCACTGTGGCCATCTTGGGAAGTAAGCCTTCAACACCTGGGCTTTTGGGGACATCCCAATTCTGAGTTCAGCAGTGCTGCTCTCCAGACACCTGTGGTCACTTGTTACACTCTGGTATTAGTAACTCCTGGCGCTGTGACTTCAAGAACAATGGAACAGAGGAAGGCGTTATCCAACTCACAGGGCCAGAAGCAGGTGTGCCAAGACTAGAAAGAGAAGTCATTTCTGATACAACGAATGAAGACCCATTAGAACCAAAAGATTTGCATACACACACCAGGAAGCACATGGGATTCCTGGATAAAACAGACTTGTGGTGAGTTAACTAATGAATCTGGTGCTTGGGCCGTGGACAGAAACGGGGTGTTGCGTTGGGACTTTTCACTTGTGAGGGCTTGGTTCCCAGGTAGTAGTGATCATAGGTGGGGCATTTTAGAGGCTGATGGCCTCCTAAGGGCTCTGAAGTTATGGATGGATCAATCAGCAACAGATTTGCAGCTTGATGGACTGTTGAAGGTGGAAGACATTTTAGAAGGTGGGACCTACCTGGAGAAAGCCGGTCACTGAGAGTGCGCCCTTGAAAGGGGGATATGTAGCCAGGCAGTGGTGGTGCACACCTTTAATCCCAGCACTCGGGAGGCAGAGGCAGGAGGATTTCTGAGTTCGAGGCCAGCCTGGTCTACAGAGTGAGTTCCAGGACAGCCAGGGCTACACAGAGAAACCCTGTCTCGAAAAACCAAACCTTGCTCCTCCAAAGCCCTGAGGGATGGAACTGAGTGAACTGCAACACTGATAAACCTTTCGTCTTTTCATTGCTTGCCTCAAGTATTTTATCACAGCAACAGAAATGTTGCTGACACACTACCTGCAAGAGAGCTAGGGCCAGGCTGTTTATTTTCTGCCACACTGACTATTTTGTGGCAAGGATCCCTTCCTGAGAGGCGTGGGGGGACATGGGCACATTCTGAAGAATGAATGGGCCGTCCCATTAGCTGTGGCTTCGAAATGTGCCAGCACTACAATTAATCTAAAACATGACGTATACATGATTGCAAACAACCTTTCCAGAGGGAATACAATGTCAAAAATATTCTTAAATGGTATTTAACATAATGTAAAAAATAAGAATTTAGCCAAGCAAGGTGGCATAGTCCCTCTCCGGAGGCTGAGACAGGAGGATGGTTGGATCCCAAGAAGGTTGAGTGACACAGGGAGACCCTGTCACCAAACAAAACACAGCGCAAGAAAGTGAAATAAAACAAGCAAGAGTTTTTCCATCTAGATTTAAAGGCTTAAATCACCTTGAAATAGATCAGAACTGGAGGTCCTGACCTCGCCTGAATTGAGTTCTCTTCAACCCAAGCAGTTGCCAATGCAAGACTCCTACAACGCAAGAGCATCCAGTGAGCAAAGCTGAGGGAGCATTTAAAACAAACTGCTGAAGACTGCAGAAGGAAGTCGGGAGGGGAGAGGAAAGGAGGGGAAGAGGAGGGGAGAGAGAGGAAGAGAGACAAAGAGTGGGGCGGGGATGTGGGAGGGGGGACAGAGACACAGAGACACAGAGATTCCCCCTGGAAGAAACAGCCAACATTTGCTCGGATGCTAAAAATTTAAGAGCCCCAAGGCAGGGTGGAAAGCCACACAAACCACCGAGGCCAATGGTTGTACTCTGAGCTCCCAGCTCCTGCACTGGGCTCCCACCCATGACCATGGATGAGACGGCTCACAGGGTCCTATCTCTGATTCCGGAATGATTGGCTACTGGCGGATCCTGGGAGAAGGGGAGTCATTGTTTTAAGTTTTGAATCCAACTGCTGAACCCACCAGGGTCCAAATGGTCACACAAATGGCCCTGGTCTAGACTCTGCAGTTCATCAAACAATAGAGTGAATGTGAGTGTGTAGGGCAGTGGGGGAGGGTGGGCAAGAGGTAGTTACTATCATGCACATGTAAAAAGCTGTCCAAGAAAAATTCAGTTGATGGAACGATGCTGAATAGACGGGTTATGTTTTGGTAGGATACCAGCAAAAGCTCTTAGACTACCTTAAACAGAAACAAAAATGAAATCCAGCCATAAACCGGGTTTTATACCCACAGTGTTCCAGAGACAGAGGCAGGAGGATCTCTGTAAGTTTGAGCTAGCCTGGTCTACATAGTGAGTTCCAGGCCAGGCAGGGGTATGTAGTAAGACCCTGTATAAAAGATTTTGAAACCAAGATTCTTTTATTATATATTTATTTACGTGTGTGTGTGTGTGTGTGTGTGTGTGTCAAGGTCAGTTGACAGGAGCTGATTCTTGCCTTCTATCACACAGACTGTGAGGATCAAACTCTGGTCCTCAGGCTTGGCCACAAGTGATTTTATTCACTGAGCCTTGTAGACGGCCCCTATCTTTGACATTTTTAAATAATAGCTCCCCCCAGTTTATATAGAATTGGAATATAATTAATAAGGTTGATTTAATAATTGAACTTTGTACCCTACGAATAAAAGACTCATTTCTTTGCCAGAGCCCATCAAACATTTATGAAAATTGATCATATATTAAGCCATAAAGAAAAAAAATCCAATAGAATCCCAAAAGCCAATGGAGGAAAAGCCTCATCTTTGACCAAAGTGCAATTAGGGTTAGAGATTATTAAGAAAGGTTTAAATTAACAAGCCCACCATTGGAAAATTAACAACCACGTTCGTAAATAACCAAGTAAAATCTGTGTTGTGACAAACTCGGGTGACAAGCCCAGGTGATAAACTACTTAGAGAAGTTACACTTGAAAACGTCACGTGAGGACTGGACAGGAAGGCAACTGCCATGCAAGGGCCAGAAATGTGTGTCTGAGAAACAGGACAAGAATCAGTAAATGAAGATCCAGTTGAAGATAGCGGGGTAGGGGTGGGGGGCAGCAACAGAGAGCCAGGAAGAGAGAGGTAGACATCAATAAAGATAAAATGCAGATATAATATATAAGAAAAGAGGCAAAAATAATGGTTTTCTGAACGTCTAGTAAATTCGGTAGATTTCTAACAGAAAGAGAAATCAGAACCAACTGTAGGAACAAAAATATAAGTTGAGTTCTAGAGTAACACATTAGGACAGGGCCTGTTAGTGGGGAATGCAGGCGTGACCCAAAGGCCAGAGGGAGAAACAGGGAATCTTCCCACCATGAATGAATTAAAATCACAGGGGAATCAGGAGGCAGAGGCAGGCGGATTTCTGAGTTTGAGGCCAGCCTGGTCTACAGAGTGAGTTCCAGGACAGCCAGGGCTACACAGAGAAACCCTGTCTCAAAAAACAAAAACAAAAACAACAACCACGGGGGAAGACACACTTGCTGAAGAACACTGGTTCTGATCCTTCTTCTGGCAAGTTCTTCCCGTTTGATTCAGGGCATTAAGGGTTAAATGCTTCCTCGTTGGTGTTGAAAGTGTGTAGTGTCCCACTGAGGGTGGGGGTGGGGGGCCCCAGGTAGGGGTTGGAGGATGGTGCACTCTTTTAATCCCAGCACTTAGGAGGCAGAAATAGGCAGATCTCTGTGTGTGAGGTTAGCCTGGTCTACAGAGTGAGCTCCAGGACAGCCAGGGCTTCACAGAAAAACCCTGTCTCAAAAATTAAACAAACATACAAATAAATAGACAGATGGATATGTACGTACATACATACATACATACATACATACATACATACATACATATTGTAGTGTTAAAGCCAAGTGTAGTAGCTGCCCTAGCTGTGTTTGCTGGTTGACTGTGAACTTAACACAGCTTAGGGTCAACCTGAGAAGGAGTCCTTTGATTACAGAATTACCTGGATCAGATTGTCCTGTGAGCAAGTATAGGGGAACCTGTCTTGATTGTAAATTAATTTGGGAGGGCCCAGTCCACTGTGGGCGTCATCATCCCTAGGCAGGTGTCCCTGGGACATACCAGAAAACTAGCTCAGCTTGAGCCTGAGTGAACCAACAAGCAATGGTCCTCCATAGTTTCTGCTTTGGAGAGTCTTCTTAGAATTAGAGAAAGAATGACACCAGCCAGGCTCCTGAGGTAGCAGAAGCCACCAGGACACTTATAACTCACCTTCTAGTGTCCTCTGTCTCTCAGCACACCTCGAGGCCCAGGACTTTCAAGTTTGACTTTGAGTGTCTTTGACATCCCTAGTCTATGATTATCATGAGGTGATGCTGTCATGGTGCCGCGGTGACAGCTATGACTCCTGTGACTTTGCCAGCTGGTACCATACTTTTCAGATGGGTGAGGCAGGGCTGTATTGCTGCCTGTCTCCACTAAAGCAGGGCTCAAAGTAATAGATGAGGTTAGCATTTTACAGCTGGTGTGAGGCTGCTGCGGATGGTGTTGACTGCCAGCCTGACAGAATTTAGCCTCTCCTAGAGATGGGTCCCTGAGCATGCCTGTGGAAGATTACCTTGGGTATACTAACTGATGTGCGAAGACGCATCTTAATTGTGGGTGAGACCATTCACTGACCAGGGGATCCTGGACTCCATAAATAGAGCTGAGCACACAGTCATCCCTGCAGTCTTCCTGACTGCTCTGCCTCTGTGACTTCCCCCACCGTGAGGGACTGCAAGCTGAACTGAGCTAGGATGGGCCCTTCCCCCTTATGTTGCTTTTGTCAGAGCGGATATCACAACGACCCAAAAAGAAACAAAGTGCTCTTCTGCTTTCTGAGCCAGGGGTAATAGACTTGTCACATGATATAAAAGGCTGAGCCAATCACAGCAAGACACTCAACCGGCTTGTCTTGAGCCACGAGATTTTGACACTACATATTACCAAAGCACAACCCAGTGTTCTAATTCGGTTTCTGTTACTGTGATAAAACACCGTGACCAAAAGCAACCTGCAGAGGAAAGGGTTTGTTTGACTTACAGGTTACAGCGCATCGTTACAGCGCATTGCAGGGAAAGTAAGGACCGGAACTCAAATGCAAACCCATAGAGCAACCCACTGGGCTCAAAGAACTTGATGGCTTTTCCAGCCCAAAGCTTCCATAAGCCTCCCGGCAAACAACACGGTCTGGTGCGTCACAGCAACATGCTACTCTCTGGCAGCCATCTCTGCATTAGCTACTGTCTGTGCTGTGATAAAACCCCATGACGAAAGCCACTTACAGAAGAAAGAGTTTACTTTGGCTCAAGGTTCCAGAGAGTTCATCCTGGTCAGAAGGCATAGCAGCAGGCAGCAAGCATACAGCAGGAGAAGGCAGCTGAGAGCACACAGCAGAGGGCAAACAGAAAGTGGGGTGAGACCTCAATACTGTCAACCCCTCCTCAGTGATGTGCTTTTTCCAACAAGGTGACACCTCCTTAAACCTCCCCAAACGGGGCAATCAGGGGACCAAATGTTCAAGTGCCTGAGCCTATAGGGAGCACTAACCATTCAAGCCACCATACTGTGACAAAACACCATGACCAAAGCAACTTATTTTTAAAAAAACAAAAACAAAACATTTCATTTGACTAATGGTTTCAGAAAGTTAGACTCCAGGATGGCTGAGCAAAAAACCAGCTGAGAGCTCACATCTTGATCCACATCCATGAAGCAGAGGGCTCTAGAAATTGCGTGTTTGGTTTTTTGTTTGTTTTGGTTGGTTGGTTGGTTGGTTGGTTTTTTTGAAACCTACAAGTTTGCTTCCCAGCCCCCAGGCCCCAGTGACACTCTCTCGAATAAAACCACATTTCCTAATCCTTACCAAATAGTTCTTCCAATAGAGACAGAGAATTCAAATGTCTGAGCCGATGGTGGGGGCATTCTCTTTCAGACCACCACACCCGTGTACCCAGGCTAAGTCATGACAGAGAAGAGCTATCTCAAGCCGAGAGCCAGTGTGGTGCTTAGCACAAAAGTCTGGACCCATCCTTCACGATGTCCAGAACATGGCAAGGATGCTTAGTAAAAGCCTTTGTGATTTGACATTGCTCCAAGTTCTGGACTAGTTATCCTCCCCTGTGAGTGGAGAACAGAAGAGATACAAAGGAAAGCATTACAGAGATCTGGAAACAGTCATACAACCAAGGTGCAAGAAGTTCCTTCCTGGTTGGGAGGTGGGGGTTGTGTCTTTAGTCCCAGCACTCAGAGGGCAGAGGCAGGCGGACCTCTGTGAGTTGGAGACTAGCCTGGTGTATAGGATGAGTTCCAGGACAGCCAAGCCTACACAGAGAGACCTTGACCCGAAAAACAAACAAAAAATCCTTCCTTTCTTGCTTTTTTTTTTTGGTTTTTCGAGACAGGATTTCTCTGTGTAGCCCTGGCTGTCCTGGAACTCACTCTGTAGACCAGGCTGGCCTCGAACTCAGAAATCCACCTGTCTCTGCCTCCCGAGTGCTGGGATTAAAGGCGTGCGCCACCACTGCCCGGCCGTTTCTTGCTTTCTATTTGACTGTGCTTTCTTTACCGTCCCCCCTTTTTAACTTGTTTTGAAAATTATGTATAATATGTATAAATATATTATATATAAAGTTATATATAATTTTCATATATATATATATAATTTGTGTGTGTGTGTGTGTGTGTGTGTGTGTGTTTTGCAGGTTCAGCACCCAGTTTGGCAGCTCCCAACCATCTGTAGCTCCAGCTTCAGAGAATCTATCGCCCTCTTCTGGACTCCTAGGCACCTGCACTCACATGCACATACCCAGACACATAAGTAAAAGAAAAGTAAAACTTTTAAAATATCATCATTTGAGACAGGGTCTCATATAGTCCAAGATGTCTTTAAACTCACTATGTAGCCAAGGGTGTCCCTGAACTTCTGATCCTCTACAGTCCTGGAATTACAGATATGTACCACCATGCTGGATTTGTGCGGTGCTGAGACTCGAACCCAGGACGCCATGTCTTCTTGGCAAGCAGTCTCCAGCTGAGCTCTATCTGTGACCCTCCATGTGACTTCCTAGTTCTTTCTGTGCTTGAGACTTTATATAATCTAAGCTGGTACTTTTCTCTCACTTTCTTTCCAGGCTGTACACGGTGGAGAGCTTGAGCTAGGTCCCATCTCCATCATTATTACGCTACGGAGTGTTTTATTTCCTCCCTGTTCTAAGCCAGCATCTGTCACTTCGGCTGCCACTCTCACTCAGATGTGAGTCATGCTTTGCTGTCTTTGCCCATGGCCGCTTACATGTCACACTTGATGCTGGTCCACAGCTTCTCTGTCATCTTTCACCCATTCTGTCTGCCAAGATCCACAAGCAGTGCTGCTCCTTAGTCTATCAGAATGTTGACTGCCTCTCCTCATTGGAGTGTGTGTGTGTGTGTGTGTGTGTGTGTGTGTGTGGTGTGTGCAGGTCAGAGGTCGACACTGGACATCTTCTGTTGCCCTTTGTCTTACTGCCTTGAGACAGTGTCTCTCATTGCACCAGAAACTTGCTGGTTTACCTAGACTGGCTGGCCACTGAGTCCGGAGTTCCTGGTGTAGACCTTTGTATGTGAGTGCGGGGACTTGAACTCAGGTCCTCTTGTTTGCACAGGTGAGTGCTCTTACCCACCGAGGGATCTCTCTAGCACCCCCACTTTATTTTCTTTTCTTTTTTCTGGTTTTTCGAGACAGGGGTTCTCTGTGTAGCCCTGGCTGTCCTGGAACTCACTCTGTAGACCAGGCTGGCCTCGAACTCAGAAATCTGCCTGCCTCTGCCTCCCGAATGCTGGGATTAAAGGCGTGCCCCACCACTGCCCGGCCACTTTATTTTCTTGTGACAAGGGCTCTCACTGAATCTGGAGCTCACTAATTGGCTACACTGGCTCCCAGCAAGCCCTAGGGATCCCTCCTGTCAGGTTTGCATGAGCATGTCTGGTGTTTTCATGTGGATCCTGGGGATCTGAACGTGCATGCATCTGAACAGCACGCATCATGCTGGTACAGCAAGCACTTTGCTGACTGAGCCATCTCTCCCAGTCTTACTCCTGCTCTCGAAAGGCAATTTGGCTGAAAGAGGGTTCAGACTGATGAATGCCTGCTTTAATTGCCTTGACTATTGCTATAACAACATTGTTCTCCTTTCCTGTGGCTGATGGCTTTGTGGTCTCACTGGGTTGTCTCGGCTGGCTAAGGAAAGTTTTCTTCCTCCTGAGATGTTTAGTCTTGGTCCTGCCCCTGGTCATATGTAACCTTGGACCTAGTTGCTCACTGTCCTCAGTTTTGCCAGCCTAGCTTCAAGGGCATTCACTGCTGCTGCTGCTTCTGCTTCTTCTTCTTCTTCTTCTGCTGCTGCTGCTGCTGCTGCTGCTGCTGCTGCTGCTGCTGCTGCT
>JADRCH010000078.1:3863218-3885492 GCA_019843965.1 Rhynchomys soricoides
CTGCTGCTGCTGCTGCTGCTGCTGCTGCTGCTGCTGCTGCTGCTGCTGCTGCTGCTGCCTGGGCTGGTTGCCATGGTTACCCTCACCTGGGGTTGGCTAGAACTACAGTAAGGAAGGACCACAGGCTGGCTGGCTTACAAAATAGAAATGCAGAGTTTTCTCAGTTCCAGAGGACACAATTCTAAGAGGAGATGTTGGCAGAGCTGGCTTCTTCTGAGCCCTCTCTCCTTGGCAGATCGATGCCTTCTTCTCCCAGCAGTTCTCCGTGGTACCCAGCTCTCTCCTTCCCTTTCTTTTATGTGTGTGTGTGTGTGTGTGTTGCTTGAGATGGAGCCTAGGATTTTGTGCATGCTAGGTAGGTTGCTTACAAGTGAGCCATACTAACAGCTCTGGGAGGAGGATGCCATGCCCCCCTTGTAGCTGGAGGCAGGCCTTATGATGACTTGCATCTACCATGTGGCCTTTGTTACCTGGTGGGCAACTCACTCCCTCCCTGGTGGGCAAACCCACCCACACCACCTAGCCTGTACCCAGCTCCTAGACACAAGACTAAACAACCTAACACGGCTCCAGCAGAAGCTATGTGACGTCTGAAGGCCAGGCCTGAAAGGTTCACAGCATCTCTGCTGCATGGGATTGGTCTAGCCAGTATCTTGCTGCAGCAAGAGCATCCTCCTAAAGGGAGAGGGTCACTAAGTGCGAACACTTAGTGTGGTCAAGACAAAGTGGGATTGTCCAGGGGCCATGCCTAAGCAACACTTTGTGGAAAAGGTGATTTAAACTCAGGGCTGGGGGGAGATGGTAGGCTGGTAAGGTGTTAGCTTTGTACTTTTTACTACACGCCTGTAAAAAAACCTGACCAGAGGAATCACTTGTAACCTGGTGCTGGCGAGGCAGGTGACAGGCAGGTCCTGACCAGCCAGCCTAATCAGCAAGTCTCAGGTCCCAAGGAGACCAGGGATCAAAACAATACCTGGGAGGTTAGCATCTGGCCTCCACACGAACCTGCACACCCGTGGGTGCCTGAACACCCCCCACACCTCTACAGAAACACACACATACACATAACACTGCTGCCAGTCTTCAAAGTAGAGAAGGGTTGAACAGATAGCTGAGCCAATAGACTGTTTGCTTTTGGAGGCCTAGAGTTTGATTCTCAGCACTCAGGATGGGCAGTGCCTTGGAGCTCCAGCCCCAGGGGTCCAGCCACCTGCCTTTGGCCTCTGTGGCACTGGCATATGTGCACACACACAAGGTTTTATAAACTTGGAAATCAGAGTGCTGCTCTGATGATTTCCTAGTGGAGTGGGCTTAGACGCACGCGCTTCCCTCCTGGGTTGCATATTTAATAGAGATATCCCGGTCTAGACTCACTGTGGTTTGTCCCTTTGGGAGGAGACACTTTTCTATCTCAATTCCTAAGGACTGGATCCAGGGCAGCAAGCATGCCAGGCAGATCTTCTACTAAGGCCCCATGCACTTCATAAATCTGAGAAATGATGTTTTTCACCAATTCTGGAATGTTCTCAGACAACCTCACGTCAAATGCGTTCTCTTTCTCCTTCCAGACAGATCTTGGGCCTGACTCTCTCTTTGTTTTGCTTTTCCCACTTCCTATGTCACTAGCTCTTCAGGCCATGGCCTGGGTTATTTCCTTAGCTCTGCCTTCCAGGTTACCAGCAGGTTCTTCAGCAGTGTCTTATCCACCATTTCACCTATTGACTGAAATTTTAATTCCAGTGACTACTTTTTCCTTGTTTGAAGATGTTTCTTCTTCCTAGTTCTTGGTATCTTTTTTTTTTTTTTCCTCTTCTGGTTTGTTTAAATGACCTAAAGCACAGCATGGTGGGTAGGGCTTAGGTCCAAATACTTGGGAAGCAGAAGCAGAAGGACCCAAGTTCAAGGCTAGTCTGTGCTGCGTAACGAAGTCCAGTCACAGGAAATATTTATTTTGTAAGTATGGTTCCCGTGGGGGGAGGGGGGGAGGGGGGAGGCAGGTGTGTATGATACATTTGTGGAGGTCAGGGGACATCATTGGGATCTACCCTGGCCCTCCACCTTGTGTCTTTTTGTTGTTTGCTGCTGTCTACAGCAGGCTGGCTGTCTCCAGATCCTAAGAGTGCTGGGATTAAAGACTCATTCTGCTTCACCAGGGATTTGAACTCAGATCCTCACGTTTGTGCAGCAAGTGCTGTATTCACTGAGCATTTGCTTTTAGTCGCCTCCTGCTTTGTGCCCTGGCTGGGGCTTTGGAGGGTATGGTTCTCATCCTGTAGGTCACCTCCTGTGTGGTAGCTAGGTTGTCTAGTCCCTGGGCAGCGGAAGGAAAGGCCTTGCAGTCTGGGTTTCTGCTTTCTACCCTTGGTGTCTGGGTGTCTCCTGCCTTTTCTCTCTTTTCACTGGAAATGGTTGGCCATGGTTGTTGTGGTTTGATTCTACCCACGTTCCTCAGTGGGAGTGTCAGCATTAGCTCGGTGCCTGGGCTGCTCTAGCTCAGATACGCTACAAAGGCATCATGTAAACCAGAAAGGAAAAGAGAGAGGCTGTTTATCAAATGGTATTCAGACAACGGTTCAATAACTGGGAGGTGGGGGGTGGGGGGACGACAGACTGTTAGCCTCAGCAGCTCCTGCAAAGGGACAAACTGTAGGTAAAAACTTACATATAAAAGTAAAATTATAAAAGCACCGGGCACTGATGAGGCGAGGACAGGCTTTTTAATTATTCAGGAAACAGTAACCAACCTGAAGTCTTGACTTCAAAATGCTAAAAGTTACTCATGCCGGAGAATTAAGGAGCCTGTGAAGTAAGAGGCTGGCTAAGATTTGCAAGCGCTGATCCAGGCTTGGAATCCTCAATCTGCATGGTGCTCAGTATGAGACAGATTCAATCTCAAAGCTCAGTAGCTCAGTCTGTAGCATGCTTGCCGATGTCCAGAAGTGGATTGACACTGCTTAGAAAAATGGGAGAAAGAAATCATCTAAGTCAGGGTTTGATGAATCACCACCACCAAAAAGCAAGTTGGGGAGGAAAGGGTTTATTTGGCTTACACTTCCACATTGCTGGTCATCACTGAAGGAAGTCAGGACTGGAACTCAAGGCAGGGTTTGGGAGGCAGGAGCTGATGCAGAGGCCATGGAGGGGTGCTGCTTACTGGCTTGCTCCCGGTGGCTTGCTAAGCCTGCTTTCTTATAGATCCCAGGACCACTAGCCCAGAAATGGCACCACCCACAATGGGCTGGGCCCTTCCCATTGATCACTAATTGAGAAAATGCCTTACAGCTGAATTTCATGGAGGCATTTTCTCAACTGGAAAAAATAAAAATCTCAATCAAAGATTGAGGTCCTTCCTCTCTGATGACTCTAGCTTGTGTCAAGTTGAGACAAACCCAGCCAGTTCAGAAATGAATCCATAATTCACTAAACAAGAAAGAAAGACCCAGAAGCCTGTGAGTGTCACACCCTTCACTAACTACAGCAAAAGACCCTGGGCCGAAAACCAGACTCTGGCTCAGCAAAATGGCTCAACCAGTGAAGATGCCTGCTGCCAAGCCCGATAACCTGGGTTTGATTCCTGAAACTCAGAGTAGAAAGAAAGAATTGACTCCTGTAAATTGTCCTGTGACCTTCATACCAACGTAGGTGGCTGGGGACACTGTGAGTTAGCATGCAGACCCTAAATGTGACCTTACCTGGGAAAAAGGAGAATTTGCCAGTGTGACCATAAGAAGTTGAGGGGGAAGAACCCCAATACCTACCCCATGCTACGTGGCTCTCAGCCACTGGGCTATTGGCTAGTGTTTTTTGGGGTGGCTTGTTGTTTGCTTGTTTGTTTGTCTTTAAAAACAGGGTCTTACATAGTCCAAGCAAGCCCTGAACAATTTTGATCCCCCTGCTTCCATTTCTCAAGTGCTGGGATTATGGACATGCTTGGATCTTCCAATCTGTTTTTCTTAATTTTTATTCTGAAACACTGTCTGACTATTCTATTCAGGATGGCTCTGCATCAGCCTCCTAAATGTGTCAAGTTAAGGTCTTAAGATAGAGTCATCTGTGACTACACAGCTGGACCCTAAAAACATAGGCATCCGTCACTACACAGCTGGACCCTAAATTTGATGACACCTGTCCTTTTATTGTTTGGTTGTTTTGTTTTTATGATTGATTGACTGATTGATTGAGGCAGGGCCTCTCCGTGTAGCTCTGACTGTTCTAAAACTTGCTATGTAGACCAGGCTAGCCTCAAACCCACTGAGATCTACGTGCCTCTGCCTCCCAAGTGCTGGGATTAAAGTGTGCCACCATGCCACCAACTGTTAATATAATAGATGTCCAGGCAAATGACAGTCAGACAGACAGGCACAGAGGAGGAGACCATGTGACCACTAAGGCTGAGATGAAAATGGCCACAAGTCAGGACTCACCAGCTGCTGAGAGATACTGAAAATTTAAGGAAGGACCATGGTCTTCAGAGGGATCCAGAGCCCCGACTGCAGCTTGGCCTTGGGACTCTGCCCTCATCGCTGTGAAAATGAACTCCTATTGTCCTGTGCAACCCTGCTGTGGGCACTCATGAGGTGGCACATGGTGGCAGGGGAATTTGACATCTCAGGCTTGGACCTGTGAATTCTTTCCTTCTAGAACTTTCTCACTGTGAATAACTGAGGATTTGTAAAAGATTTCTTGGCATGAGTGCTCACTTTAGTCTTCTTGAAGGAAAGCTAAGCAGACAATCTACCAAGAAACAAAAGCCTATCATGAAGCCACTACTATATAATAATAGAGACGAAAATAATAATGATGGCCAGGGATAGTGGGGGGTCTGTGATGGTCCTCTCGACCCCTGGGATGGATGGACCCTTTGTCCCTTCCCTCAGAATCCTGGCCATGGGGAGAGGTAGCCATGGGAACTCAGTGCTCAGAGAGAAACCAGAGAGATCTCAGTAGAAGCCACCTGCATGAGGTCCCATAGCTGAGAGACAGAGAGCCTGATCCCAGGACAGGTGCTGTGCCTTCTCCATCCTACAGGACAGTTCACTGTGCAGCCACCAGACACCACCATGATGGTGACAGGTCAAACACAGGGGTGTGGCCACACAGCCCTAGGAGAAAAACAGAAATTGCATGCATCCTATTTTTGTAAAACTAAAAAAAAAGAAACAGGCGCATTGGGCGTGCGGAGAAAGAGACTGCAAGGGTGTACCGTACGCGCTAAGAGGGAGGCCACTGCGGGATGCAGTCTGCTTTCTACCTTCTCACGGGCGGGCGGGTTGTGTGATCCAACAAAAACAGCCAGTGCCTGCCCCGGCCACACCCACCCCTGTGCTGGTCCTGGAGGTGCAGAGGGGACCTGGTATCCATAGGGCATCCCCTCCACTGCTCTCCACATGGGGATCTTCTGCGCCCATCGGTTTTCCCATCCTTCAGAGAAGTGCCTTAGGGAAAGGAAATAACATTCCTGACCCATACCCAGAACCCCTCAGCCGGGGGTGGGCGGTGGATGGAGGAGGGGCGGGGGTGGGGCTGTTGCCAGCCCTGCCTGGAACAAGAGGCAGAGCTGGGTTGGCTGGACAAGTGGAAGTTTGAGTGACAGCGGTATGGGGTGTGTACAGGTCAACCTGTTGGTGCCGCATGCCCTTCATGGTGGTCTTGGTGGAAGGGTGTCTATGAGGGCTGCGGTTGAGTGTGGTGAAAGGCAGGTGCTAAGGCAGGCATTGGAGGGCCGTGTGAAGGAACATGGCCGCCAGATGCTGGCTGTGGCCTTCCACAGGGGATGACCTCTGCCTGAAGTACAAGGCTGGCCCTGGCCTCCTTTATGAAGCAACTTAGCTTATGTCACAGAGCTCAAAGGGGAAACTGAGGGTCGTGTGTGTGTGTGTGTGTGTGTGTGTCAGAGAGACAAGACCTTCTCCAAGTATGCCTCCTGCACTCTGGAATCCTCTACTGGGGTCTTTAGGGTGCCTGAAACGCATAGAGTAGGCAGCAGTGTGGCCTGGGGCCATGCAGGATGCCACTCACAGCTGGATACATCTTGTTATCCTGATCTTATCTTGATGGTCCAGGGAAGCCCAGCCCAACACAAGAGCCTGGGGAAGTGAGAGATGGGGATGTGTGGAGGGAAGGGAAGGCCAGGGCAGCAAGCCTCCATATGGCCCCTCATAGTCAAAACTCTGGGTATTTTGTTCCTCTTCACCCAAGCTCCAGCCTATGGGTGACTCTGAGGGCATGGCTCTGCCATACTTCCGGTCTGGTGATCTTTGTGTTGAATGGCTGTCTGAGCTTAGGCACCATCCACCTTAACTTTGATTTGGGTGTTGGGGTCTCGCCAGGGCTGGGAGGCAGGAACTTTGGGGTCTGTGCCAGCAGCTGTGTCCGCACCCTGTGTTGCTTCCTTCCCACATCCCGTGCCCTGGAAAAGCTTCCTCAGGATGCCCTCCAAATGCCGTCACCCCAATTCTGCTGTTTCCTGCTTGATTTTCATTGGTGGATGAGCCCCAAGTGCTGGAGCAGGATGTCTCCTTCCTGCATCTGGCTAAAGGAAGAAGCCAAGACCAGAGCGCCAGTGTGGCCACTTCTCCAGTGTGCCATTCCTGGAGCCCCAGAGGTCTGGCTGACAGGGCTTCACCTCTAGTCATGAAGTCCACCTAATGTTTGCCCCAAAGGCTGGCCTTGGTGAGGTAGCACTGGCTTCTGAAGGCAATGGTGTCTTTGCTGAGTTTCTGGATGTGGAATGGTAGGTGCTGTATGGGTGGCCCATGTCTTGAGGCAGAAAACCTGGGCTGCAGTCTTGTAAAATAGGTCTACAAAGAGAAGCAGAACAAACGGGGTAGCAAGATGGGACCCTTCCCAGCTCCAGGGCATTCTTCTTCAGGTTTGGGAGTTCTCAATCTTAAAGATGTGCTCTTGCACCGGGCAGTGCTGGCACATGCCTTTAATCCCAGCACTTGGGAGGTAGAGGCAGGTGGATTTCTGAGTTCGAGGTCAGCCTGGTCTACAGAGTGAGTTCCAGGACAGCCAGGGCTATAAGAGAAATCCTGTCTCAAAAAACCAAAAACCAAAAACAACAACAACAAAAAAGATGTGCTCTTGCCAAGGCCTCTGTAGGGTCTTGACAGAGAGTTGGTGGGAAGACAATCTCTGCTCTGTGCCTAGGATGCTGGGGCCTGACCAGGCTTTGCAGCTGATTTTGCACAGCCCCAGCTGAGAGCCTTACACTGAGCCTCTGCCTGTTTGGAAGGGCAGAGACAGCCAGGATCTTGTCAGAAGCCATTAGGATCATGGGGGTTTGTGTGGGGCTCCTCCTCCTCCTCCCTCCAGTTGTCCTCCCTCTTGTTGAAGTCCTCTTCCCCGTCTTCCTCCTGCCCCTCCTCTATGCCTGTCAGCGTCCCTCACTACAGGCTGCCTACTTCACTTTTTGTTTCCTTGGGTTGCTCTGCCGTTTCTCAAGCCTGTCTGTGCAGCTGGACACACCCTCCTCTCCCCTTAGCGCCTCGTGGCTCCTGCTAGGCCAGAAGCAGGCAGCCAGCTGGCCCCAGCTTCCCTGTACCCACCCACTCCTCTCCTTTCTAATCTTTTTTATTTTGTATTAAATTAAGTTATTCATTTTACAGCTCGATATCAGCCCTTCCCAGAACCTCTCACATAAGTCCTGTCCCCCATTTGCCTTAGAAGGGGAAGCTCCCTTTGGGTGTCAATCCCCTCATACACCCCTACCTTTCTAGATCTTGAAAACAACCTGGCTTGTCAGAAGCCGTATCTCCTCCCTTTGTGCACCCCTTTCCCTCCATCCCCAGCAGGAACCCAAGTCCAGAACTGACAAAGCCTGGGTGCACTATCTGTAGATGTCCCAGCCTTTGCTTAAGGAATTAAAACCTGATATAGCTAATCTGCATGCCTCGAGGTCTTTGCACACGTTCTGGTCTCTAGAGATCTCTATTTTCACTGTGTCACTTTGGATAAATTACCTAAGTTCTCTGACTGTAAAATGGGCCATAATAGGGTGCTTGCGGGTCCAAGGTACAAATCACATACTTGGCGCTTAGGCAGATCTGGGTTCCTCTCGTTACTCCTTCAGAAGCCTGTTCTCAACCCACCTCTCCAGTCACCAGACCACATGGCTTTGACCTTCACTCAGGACAATTCCCTGTCCCAGGCCCCCACTGTAAGGATCAGCAGAGGAAGATGGAAAGAGACCAGGTCTGTAGACCGGTGAACTGGATCCAGAGTCCGAGTCCTTTGTAGACGTATGACTGTTCGTAAGTTCTGTAGCCTCTCTGTGTCTGAACGTCCTCTGTGATGGGGGAAGAACTCTGCTCAGGCCTGTATCTCAGAGCTCCAAAGGACATGGCAGATGGCTGCCACCCTTCTAAGCAGCAGAAAACTTCGGTGGAAGAACATGACAGCCAGCTCGTGGCTCGGATGCTGGAAGCTGAGCACCTGTGTGAAGGAGGGACAGAGACAGAACAGGGACAGAGCAGCTCACAGGTGGCCCTGGCCTCAGCTCCACCAACAGGTACCTGAGACACCATGACGCAAGACCCCCGAGGGTGAGAGAAAGACCTGATAGCTCTCTCCTATAAACAAGACCTGGCCACACAGGGTAGGCGTGACCTTCTTAATCCTACCTCAGGGCCCCTGATTCCCTCACTGAATGTGAGCATCAGCTCCCAGAAGTCTCCATGGTAGTGCTTCATGGAGGTCTCCAGTGCCCAGGACACTCAGTCTTTGGAGCCCGCACCCTGGCTGGGTGTACTTTTGGTAATTTCACTGTTTACTGTTACTCATGGTTCTCTTGGTGATCCCAAAAAATTCACCAAGCTACGCTTGAGTAGAGTCATTTCTTCTGTCTGTTGGACATTTGTTCATGTCCTCCCAAGAAAAGTTACACACGCCGGGCAGTGGTGGCGCACGCCTTTAATCCCAGCACTCGGGAGGCAGAGGCAGGCGGATTTCTGAGTTGGAGGCCAGCCTGGTCTACAGAGTGAGTTCCAGGACAGCCAAGGGCTACACAGAGAAACCCTGTCTCGAAAAACCAAAAAAAAAAAAAAAAAAAAAAAAAAAAGTTATTTCTGTTGAGTGAAAATCCCAGAGACAGAGGTGAGTTACCTCCCCAAGGGTTTTTTGTTTGTTTGTTTGTTTGGGGTCAGGGAGTCCCTATATAACTATACAGGCTGTTGTCTCTGCTGTTGGTTACGTGACAGAATTAGGTGCAAAGTCCCTAATGCTAAAGACACTACACACTTTGGTTGCGGGCATGAAGAAATTGAGATGGGACAGAGTTGGAAGCACCCTTCCTGCTGGCTGGCTTTTGTACTGATGGGAGGGGCTCTACAGGTTGGTACAACAGGCCTGCTCTGTTATGGACCGTTCATGATATACTACCAAAATGCTGAGCAAGATGTGCCCACTGGTGTAATAACAGTACCAGTTAAGGTGCAACCAATTACCCTCTCCTGGGAGCTAAGGCTGCTCCACAGGAGGCAGCTGATGTCTGGTACTTCAAGTTGGGGCAAAGACCTATGGCCCCAGCAGGGAGGCCCCAGCAACTATTTCATGAAATGGTTGTGGCAGGGTTATCAACATTTGCCTTCTAGGCATTTATGTTTCAACCCTTGGAATCCTAAATCTGTTGGTGTCGGTCATGGAAGGAAACTTCTTTTTTTCACTAGGTAGTGGTTTCTAGAGGCAAAGTTTAGCACAACCAGGGCTGAACGTGACTGCAGCATCCAGACACAGAGGGAAAAATACCAGACATCTCTTTCACTCCAGGCGCTCGGAAACAACCTCCTCCGAAGACAGAGGTGGAAGGAAGGTCATAGCCAGAGGAAGGGTGGCATGAGAGGTAGCTATTTCTTTCAAATTGAAACAGTTTCTCCTGGAGGGAGGGAGGAGGAGAGAGGGTACACAAGTCTCAAGAAGCTAAAACCAAAAGGAAACAAACTACACCAAAGAAGCCCATGAAGCTCCTTCCGGAGAGATTAATCAATGGTCAAGAGCACTGGCTGTTCTTGCAGAGACCTGTGATCCATTTTCAGCAGCCACACTGGGCTCACAACTCCTCTTAACTCCAGCTCCGGGGGATCTGATGCTTTCTACTGGGCTTCACAGGTACTGCATTCATGTGGGGTGTGCATATGTGCATAAACAAAAGGTATTTTAATAAAAAAGAGAAAGTAAATAGTAAAAACAAACAAAAAGAAGCTGAGAAAGCTACAAGATCCATGAGGCCCTCTCAAAGGCCGTCAAGAGTAAACAGGTTTCTGGGGAAGGGGGCGCTCGTGAGTGGAGCTACCTGCGCGTTGCCTAGAGACATCTGAGGATGTAGCTTTTGTGAGTCACCTACAATCCCTTGACTTCCGACCCTTCTTCCTTTGCAGTTACCCTAGAGTCCTTCATGGGTCAATAAATAACCCCTCCTCCATTGCACGATTCCGGCTCCTGCTGCTCTGATAAAGACACTGAGAGCAAATGCACTGGGAAGGAGAAGAAAGGGTTTGTGTTACAACTCACAGTCCATCCTTGGGGTGCCAGGGCAGGAGCTCAGGACCGGAGCTGAAGTCCAGAACATGGAGGTGCTTACTAGCTGTGCCTCCCACGCCTCCTATCCTGGCTTGCTCAACTTGCTCTCTTACACAACACAAGCCTATCGGCCCAGCAGTGGGGGAGGGAGGGCACTGGCCACAATTCCCAGCACTGGTCCATGGCCATCTGTCGTTCCAGTTCCAGGGGATCCGACCCCCTCTTCTAGCCTCTGAGAGCACCAGCATGCATGTAGACAAAGCACCTATGCACATAAAATTTAAAAACAAAAAAATTTAAAAAGGAAATGTCCCACGGACTTGCCTACAGGCCAGTCTGATGGAACCATTTTCTCCACTGAGCTTTCCTGTCCCCAGATGACCCCAGCTTAGGTCAAGCTGACAGGAAGATGAGCAGCACATTTATGTTCCTACAGATAACCCCAACTATCTGTTAGTTCTGTGAGCTAACCACCTCGCCGGGGGGGGGGGGGGGTGTTCTTTGGCTGTCATCAGTACTCCCTACCTGAGGTGACACATTTGGGTTTGTGTCTCCCCAGAAAAGTTACGTGACACAGTGAATCTCCTCCTCTTCCTCCTTCTGAGACAGGGTCTCTATTATGGAGCCCTGGCTGTCCTAGAACTTGCTGTGTAGACCAGGCTAGCCTCGAACTCACAAAGTTTGTGCCATCATGCCTGTCATATATATTTCTTTATGTACTATCCAATATGTCGGTGGGTGGGTGCACATGCCACTGTGCATGAACATACGGATCAGAGGGCCACCCTCTGGAGTCTGTCCCTTCCATTGCAAGGCTCCTTCCTCTGTAAAGTTCAAGGATTAAAGTCAGGGTGTCGGGCTTGTACAGAAAGCATTTTCATCCCATTGAACCATCTTGCTAGCCCACAGAACATTCTTTAAATGCCCAAAACCCCACCTTTTACCCGAAACTTCTCCTCAATTACCACCAAATCATTCATACGACCAACTCCTCTGCTCCAGAGTCTGTAGCACGCCCAAGGTAAACCAAACCATACAAAACCTGTACCCTGGACAAGGGAAGTTCCCTCATCTTATGCCACACAAAATAGCCACCCCCCACCGTCTGGTAATGTCTGGAATCTGTTTGAAGTCTCACAAGAGATAGGAAATCTAATCTAGGAAGGAAGTACAGGCACCTGTCACAGAACAACTCAGGAGTAGGAATGTGCTTCCGGCATGGTTTGGTCTAGGAGCTCACGGCTTTGGAGCGCTGGCTGGGTTTCTCTTCCATTCCTTCTCCTCTACCTTCCTTCCTCACAGTGTGCCCACTTGGGGCTGCAATGGCTTCTGGATCCTAAGAACTCCACTTCTTCACCACCCTGGAGGCTGGAGCCTCTTTGGAGCCCCGAGGTAGGCAAGCACATCTTCTCAGAGGTGCTTGGACATCCTATGCAAGAGGCTCTGAGGAGTCTTCCAGCCCAAGGCTACTGTGTATCCCTTTCCTGGAAGACTGAAGCATTCCGAAATTTTGCAGAGAAGGGGCTTAAACAGGTGGTCACCTCAGAATGACTTCAGGAAGTCCGTGACCCTAACCAGGTTCTTATGGCTCCTTCTTGCTAAGATGTAACAAGTCAAGCGGCTGAGAGTCCCTCTCAGACAAGATAAGCCTCAAAGAAGACCTAAACCAGACCTGGAAGAAGCAGACACCAACAGACCTGCCTGGAAAAGGTTTAGCCCGACTGAGTCATCTGGAAAGCACACTCCTCAGCCTGTTGAGCTGCCTCTAGGCCAGGCAGTTGCTCCAGGTTCCCAGCTTTGTGAGCTGTCACCATATTGGGGTGGGCCTTGGTGAGGCAGCTGTTTTTGAGTCACTTCTGTTCCGTAAATAACCCCTCACCCATATTCCTATAGGTAACCCCAATTAAACTCATTAGTGCACCAAGTTGGACTTGGGGGTGTCCACACGTTGGTCAGTGTCATGGGCTTCCTCTCTGGAAACTGTAAATTAAGTCTCCCTGCAAAATGCTTTGCTACACAACAGAGGCAGAAACAGAGCCAAGCAGAAAGATGGCCTGGAGGGAGGATTAGGGCCTCAAAGTGTCCCTGTGACTCTGAGGACTAAGACCACAGAGAAGGGGGTGAGGTCCCAGCAGTGAGCTGTGAGAGTCTAGGAGGCACTGTATGCACAGGGCACAGGATCTGTGCATGAAGCTGCTGAGTGGTCACAGCCTCAAAGTCCTAAGACCACTAGGTACCCCATCACCATCCAACCCTGGGACCAGAGTGTCTCCGTTCCAAGGCAAGACCAGGTGGCCCTGCTGGGAGCTGGGTGGTATGTCTCCCTACCCAGCTCCCAAGTGTCTAAGGAAGGGAGGTGTTCCAGACAAGGCAAGCCCTTGGCTTTCCATCTAATCTGGGCTGTGCGTCTGGCTACACAGCCATCCTTCTTTCTCTGGCAGGAAAGCCATTAAGCTGCAGACCCCCCAAGCACCGGCTGCAGCCTCAGCACTAAGTGCATTTGCACCCATTAGCAAGAAGCTGGGGCTGACTAGCCAGGGCTAATGCACAGCCCACCCTCACTCCGCTCCCTGGGGACTTCTGGCCAAAGCCCTATCCGTGCACTGGAAGAAGAGAACCTGAGGCTTCCAAGACCCACGTGGACAGACTGGGATGCAAGTCAGTCAGCTTGCCTCCACTCTTAAGGGCTGCATTCCACATGGGAGATGGCACCTATTTGTCACAAGCATGAAGGCATCAGAGGGGACAGCTGTAACTGCATGGGTGGCTGGAAGAAACTCCAGAAGCCCAGAGCCTTGTGTAATCAGAGGAAAGAAGGCAACACACACGTCCACATATATGTGTGGAAGCCAGAGACTGACACTTGCGTGCTCCAAGTCACTCTCCAGGTGGGTCTCTCAATGTGTTTGGAGCTTGGCTAGACTGGCCAGTGAACCCCAGAGAGCTTCCATGTGCAGCTTTCTACGTGGGGGTCAGAGACTGAACTGTCTCCCAAACCCTGTTATCTTTTTGAAAATGATGTTTTTTAAAAGGCCAGTCACTTCAACCTGAGCCTCAGGTTTTATGTAAAAATGACTCTCTGTGAAGCAGAGGTGCAGGCTACTCAGGCATCAGACAGCTGACTATCCTCTGCTCTGCGGCTCGCCCTGATGGAGGAGCCTGGTGACTCACACAGGCTAAACTCCAGCTTCTGCAGCTGCCCCTTAGCTCCCCAGAGTCTGGGAGAGGGGTGTGTGAGAGCCACACCGTGTCCCACCCTCACTTCATTAGCCCTAAAGGAGATCAGGAAGTTCCTTGAGAGAGGGTTTTCCTTTCTTCCTCTGTCGAGGGCATTAGCTCAGAATGGGTAAGAATGTCTGGGCTTAAGGTGGAGGTGGTGATGCACACCTTTAATCCTAGCACTTAAGAGGCAGAGGCAGGTGGATCTCTGAGTTTAAGGCCAGCCTGGTCTACAGAGTGAGTTCCCAGATAGCCCTAGCAAGACCCTGCCTCAAAAGAAGCAGAACAAGAAGGAACAAAAGAAAGATTGTTGGGGCCAGAGAGACTGTTCAGTGTACAAATGCTTGCTGCCTAAGCAACAGGCCGGACTTCAAGGCCCTCAGGAATAACTGAAGAAGACACCCAGAGTTGAACCCTGGCTTCCACATGAATGCACTTGTGAGCACCCTCATGCTCACCCACAGAAGCACACACGCACACGGATAGGTTGATAATAAAATCTTAGAGACAAAGACATTGTGTGGTAGTGGTACACACCTTCACTCCCAGCACTCGGGAGGCAGAGGCAGGCTGATCTCTATGAGTTTGAAGCCAGACTGGTCTACAGAACGAGTTCTAGGACATCCAGGGCTACACAGAAAAAGCCTTGAAAAAACCAAAAAAACAGAATGAAAATACAGAAATAAAAATTATGTGCTCAGGGTCACACAGTAAAGGAGGAGGAGCAGGATCCAAGCTCAGGATGGCCACCAGGGAGGGGCGGGCACAGCCAGGCCACATGGACTGCTGCTCTGCTCTCTTACTGACTATGCGCCCTTGACTGAAGTGGGGGTGGGGCCGCTGTGACTTCCACTGTCTGGCTCTTAGGGACTCATGAAGCCCCTCCCAGCAGTGAGACCTCTCCAGGCCAAATGGTGTGCTCTGATAGTGCTCCCCGAAGTGCTCCCCAATGCAACTGTCTTAGTTAGCCGGAACGCACCAGCCTGGTGGAGGGCTCTGTCTGCCATGGATGCAAAGACCCCCATTTCCTGTGGCTCCTACAGCTCAGCCAGTCCATCAACCTATTTCTTGTTTCTCTGCCTGTCTGCCACACTGCCCAAGCTGTGGCTCCCCCTTCAGACCCTATCCTACCCTCACATGGTCCAACATGGAGTCTGTTCAACTTCTGACTGCAGGCATGCCATCCCTCACAGCTTACCTCTCTCTGTCTGCCCTCTCAGCTTATGTAACTGAATCCCAAATGATCAGAAAAGTTGGAGTGTGAGCCTTCTAGAACCTTCCATATGCTCCAAGAAGTAGACCTATGTCTACCACACCCACAGCTCTTAAGGACTGAGAGCTACATCTTTTGGAGTCAAAGTCTCTATATAGCTTGGCCTGACCTAAAACTAATGGCAACCCTCCGGCCTCAGCCTGCCCATCGCTGGGATTACAGATAAGCTTCACCAGGCTCCCTCTTCCCCATTTACACTGTTCACACCCTCCCAAGCATTTAGCTACCTCCACTTTTACCACTGTCCCTGCCGGTAAGCCAAGCAGGCAGCAGCAGGACCCAGACTTTCATTTTGTTTGCTTGAGATGACTGTCAGTGGACCACAGGAGGACCCCAGCTGTCCTGCCAGGCAGAGGGGAGCAAGACGTTTTCTCTAGAGTCTACCCCAGAGCTCAGGCCTCTCTCCAAGTCCTGGACCCCTGGCCACCTGGGGCTCTCGCCCACCTCCCACACCATCATGGTGCCAATCTGCCCCTCCCCCCAGAAAACATGGCCTCTGCTGACAGCTGACATAGTCACCTGCCACCCCCACCCCCACCTCCATGCCCTCTCACTGCTTGCAAACTCATGTGTCTGTCTCCCACACACCCTGCCCTGGACTCTGGCTGCCACCCACAGAGCACCTGCAGCTTTCTCTGCATGGTTAAAATGGAACCCACATGGGGAGGGCGGGGCCTAGGAAGCTACATCCATATACTCATATTGCTCTCCACAGAGCAAGGGACTAGGCAGGCCCCAGAGGCTACAAATGCTGTGTGGGCCTGCTCAGACCTCAGCTATCTGCCTCCTGAGCTACTGAACTGAACCCCTGGAGCTGCCTGTCTCTTTCCTGTCCTAGCTGCTGGCTGTAGGTTTAGACCTTCAGGGAAGGTTCTCCACCTCTATGACTCAGGGTCTGTTCCCTCTACCTGCAACAGGGCTTTTCTTGTTTGATCTCTGGGAAGGAACTCTTGTTCCTCCCTCAGAATCCAACTTGGGTGTAGTGGTGGCACACACCTCTAATCCCAGCCCTCTGGAGGCAGAGGCAGGTGGATCTCTTGTGAGTTTGAGGTCAACCTGATTTACATAGCCAGCTTCAGGCCAGCCAAGGTGAGACTTTGTCAAAAACAAAACAAAACACCCCCCCAAAAAACAAAACAAAACAAACCCAAAAAAAGCAAAACAAAACAAACACCCCCACCCCCAAGCTTCCTAGCTCACTCCTGCCTTGCTGGAATGGTTTCTTCTGATCTCAGAGGCAGTTCAGCATCAGAGGCAGGAGACTTGGCTGTGGCCCAAGACCGCCTCTTAACAAGGCCTAGGACCATTCATCCCACTGTGGGCACAGTGAGGACTGACTTTGCCTTCTTTGTGGGGCTGCCTTGGGGTCGAAATGAGTCAGCCTGAGTGAAGGCTCCATGTCAGCCTGTTGGACTGACCACTCCACCTCCGAACCCAGGGTGGAGTTTCTCCCGGGAAGACCAGCTTGGGGGGGGGGGGGTAGACCCCCCCCAGCCACTGTGCCTTGCTCCTGGAAACTGTCCCCGTGTGTAATAATTACTGGGCCAGAGGGAAAGGGCTGCCACCTGGTGTGAGAGGGGACATTAAAGTCCACCGTGCGCCCTGATGCTGTTCCCCCAGGGATAGCTCATTTCTGAGAACAGGGTGCCTGCCGCAAGGCAGGAGGCCGGGCCCCAGCTGCACACACAGCCCAGGCAGGATCTCTTGATGTCTGAGCTGCTCAGGAGAGGCGGAGACAGCAGTGCCTGGGAGATGGTCTCCATGGCAACCACTGCCACTCATTCCCCATCTCCTATGTAAATTAGTTACAATTTTATTAGTGTACAGAATTTCAGCAAGCCATATTCTGTCTTGGAAAGGAAAGGGGCTGGGGGGGGACAGAGACAAGTGTCAAGGGCTTTCTAGTCCCCCGAGGACGGCAACTCTGTAATGTGTCTGTACAGAGTGATGGTCACATGTCCTCATCTGTCTTCCAGCCAGATACAGGGGCTGGGGTCAGCCCATCCCTGGGGAGGAAGCAGAGTCCATTCCCCATCACTGGCCTCTTGGAGCAGCCTGGGAGCCCCTACCCAGCACAGCTGAGGTCCTTAGCTGACCCACTAGTGCTGGGGTCAGTATAGGTAAAACTGCTTGCTTTCTCCTTTCTCTGCAGATCAAAGGGTTAAAGTTCACAGGGCTGGTGCTCACCAGCAGACAGGTGAGGGCTCACAGCTTTGAGCTTCTAGATACACTGCAGGTCCCCGCCTACAAGACTCCTGCACAGGGCCACTTCCCGTGGCGGAACATTTAACCTTGCAGCTGCAGGCAGATGTATGTGGCAATGACACCAAAGTCCTGGCTTCGAGGTTCCCAAGGCTTTCAGTCATATCTACAACACACGTGACACATTTTTCTCCCAAAGAGAGAAGAAAGGCACAGGTTTGTCTTTTTCCTGAGGCTGTTTGTTAAAATTAGTTGCACCTCCTATGGCTCCCGCCACTGTGTGGCCCTGATTCTGCCCCGCAGAGCTTGCTCTGGGGAACTCAGGGCCCCAGGAAATACCTGTCAACAGCCACGCCAGTGCCTGGTAAGGGGCAGTATGGCATGGTACCCCAAGGGTGGATCTAGGTCAGGATAAGCCTTACAGGTGTGGTCCAAAAGCCAAAACAGGGAAGAGGCCGTCTGGCTGAGGGAACTGCTCAATAAAGCTTGAATGTTAACACAGACAGGAGGAGGGGGCAGGAGAAGAGGGGGGGGGGGGGGGGGGGGGGGGGGGGGACTGTTGGCTGGTTGATGGAGAGAGAGAAGGATAAATGAAGGAGAGAGGAGAGAATGGTGGGGAAGATAGAGGAGGGGTGGGAATGGTGGGGAGGAGGGGTAGGAGTGGTGGGGAGGAGGGGTGGGAGTGGTGGGGAGGAGGGGTGGGAGTGGTGGGGAGGAGGGGTGGGAGTGGTGGGAGGAGGGATGGGAGTGGTGGGAGGAGGGATGAAAGTGGTGGGAGGAGGGATGGGAGTGGTGGGGAGGAGGGATGGGAGTGGTGGGGAGGGGGGTTGGGAGTGGTGGGGAGGGGGGGTAGAGAATGGCAGTTTGCTAGGTAGAACTGTAGACGGAAGGGTAGGCAAAGGAATGGGTGGAAAGACGGAGGGAGGGTGGCAGAGAAGTCGGGAGGCTGGATGGCAGAGTGGACGGAGTAATGGGTAGGGGGTGGCTGGAAAACTCTGTCCCTGTGGCCAGGCTTGTGTGCTATGGCAGTGGGTCCAGAGCTCCGACTCCAGCGTTGCATTAAATCCTTGCGCTTTGCCAAGGCATCAGATTCCACTGAGCCTAGGCTCTCTTGCATGGAGAACAGCAAACAAGGTAATGGCTGTGACCTGTCCAATAAGGTAAGGGCTTAATACATGTTTACTCTTATGGGGACACACAGAGAGTATACTCTGGGTCGTCTCTTGGGGCTCTGAGTCAACTGGTCAGGGTGGCCAGTTCTGACTCAAGTCCAAGGAGGATGAAGAGGGAAGGAACAGGTCAGCATTTTTCATCTGGGGTGTTGGCTAGGGCACCAGGTGGGCAGACAAGGAGATGTCTCCTCGAGGCCCATGGTGATTAGCCTTTCACAGTAGGATGGCACACCCACTGCTGGGGAACAGGCTGGGTCTCAGGGCACCTGGGAGAGCACATGGACGGTGCTGGCCTATGCCCTCAGGGCCTCACATCTGCGTGTGCATGCAGCCACCAGCCTGTGACCTGATGGTGGCTCTTAGCTGAACAGTCCTTGACTCAAAAGGTTGAACGCTCCACGGTGTTGTGGTAAAAAGCCAGACCCTTCCAGTGCTCCGTCCTTGCTCTATGAAGGAAGGGAAGGGGCTCCCTGGATTCATGGGACTTCATCTTCAGTCTAAGGCCATCTGTGAGGGAGGCCAGACCACCTGCAGTTCTCCTCGAATGGACAGGAAGGCCACACAGCCATGGAGGTTCCCCTAGCCCTCCAGCTGCCATGTTTTGTAGCCCGAAGGCCTAGCCTCCTGACAGACAGGGGAGGATGGGCCCGCCCACCCTGTTCTGTGGTGTGTCTTACTAATTATGCCACACACCGGAAAACTTAATTAAATCGATGCTTGGTGTGTAATTTCCACTAGTTTGGAAGTCAGGGGAAATCAAACAAACATCCACATGGCTCTGGCAGCCCACAGCACCTCACTGAACACCATAGGACTGGCTCTGGACCTGTCCTGAGAGGCTGTGGCGAGACCTCTGCTCTCATGTTCTGAGAAACTATTATACATGTACATAGATATCCACCCCAACCCCACATCCAGACACATGCCCACACACACTACCCCCATGTATAAACACACAAATCCACGCAGACACACACATATACATAATTCACACACATTCACATATACCCTACAATACACATACACTCACATACATACATACATACATACATACAAACAACATAAACACACCAAGCATTCCACAGAGACACATAGATGCACCAGTAAGAAGGTGTCAGGAAGCCAGGGCCTCCGAGGCTCTGTGGGACACTAGGATGCTGGCTCTGTCCTCAGTCCCTCCAGGGCTCCTCTCTCCACTCCTGCTGGGGCCACCCACTCTGCTCCATGTGTAAGGAGACCTCAGCAGTGGTGTGTCTGGGAAGGAAACATATGGAAAAGCAGGACAGTGAAGGAACCCAGTCAGTCCAGTGGTCCCCCAATACCTCTTTGGGGCCAAAGTGGGTACACAACAAGGTAGCCAGGGACAGGTATAGGGAGAGTGAGGTGTAGGCAGAGATCACCAGCCTTTATAGTGAGTGACCTTTCATACTGATGCGGAAGCTGCGGGCCCAGAAGCTGGGACCTACGCTGTGAAGTCAGTAAAGGATTTGAAAAGACGTTTATCTGCCATAGGTGACACCCCAGGAAGGTGCCTGCTGTAGAGAGGTTAAGGACAGACCGAGAAGCTGGACAGTGGGGCAGCTTCAACAGGCAGCAGAAGATCAGAGGCTGAGCATACCCCAGCAAAGGGGCACCCAGATAGCGTGACAGTGTTCAGATCTCACCTGCCCGCTTACCCACAATGCACCCTCTCCCTGCAGGCCATAAAAAGTTCCGGGTAAGCACTGAGGGCTTGGAATGGAAACTCTGGGTGAAGGAAACATGAGATTGTTTGTGGCAAGGTTAGGTAGTTTGGCCAGGGTCATATGCCCTGTAAGGCCTGGCTGCCTCTGTTACATACAGAGACCTCTTTGCCACTTTGAAGGCACAGCACTGCAGGCTAGGTGTGTCTGGACCCATCTGCCTCTTCTGGGAGGGGGAGGAGGTCACAAGCCACTCCTGAGCCAATGGAAGGGGCTCTTCCACACACCTGGGTGCTGCTGCTTCAGTGTCCTTTGCTACCTTTTGCCCAGCCTGGTTGTCACCCTTCCCCAGTGACGTGCCCAGCCTGGGATCAGCTGGCTGCAGGGTTGGAATCCTGCTTGACACTGAAGACTCTGCCATAACTCAGTCCTGGTTTCCCTCTGAGAGACCGTGCTTCTAGGTCCTGTTCGCCATTCAGGTTTTAGGTCCAAAGCTACCTACCTCCTTGGTGAATTTTTAGGTCCAAAGCTACCTACCTCCTTGGTGAATTTTTAGGTCCAAAGCTACCTACCTCCTTGGTGAATTATCCCTGGCCCCGTCCATCATCCTGATGAGACCACATGGGCCAGGAACCTTCCCGTGAGCTCCTCCTTTGTCCAGGGCCCCAGCAGGCCCAGAAAGAGGTTCAGAGGGATCATCCCATGACTTGAATCTATTAAGATTGGCTCAGGGACTAGCCAAGGACTCCTGATACAGCTCCACGGAACCCAGGTTCACCCTTAGGTGAGCGCCTGGCAAGGAAGCCACCTACTCATCCCGGGACCCCTGTCTTGCTGGCTCTCCAACATCTGGGGAGGCATCTGATAACTAATCTTCAGAATATTTGTGCCCCAGAAGTTCCCTCCTCATTCCTGTCTTCCTCTCAGCCCTCTTTACTCCCCACCCCCACCCTCAGCACTGTCTCTTTCCCTCCCTCCCTCTCTTCTGCCCCTCCCCACCCTCTCCTCCAAGCTCTGGGCCCTTCGCTTCATCTGGCTCCAGTGTTCTCTGAGATTTCTCCTCTGGTCATTCCTCTTTTCCAGCTCTTTCCTCTCCACCTAACTCTGTCCCGGGGAGGGGCTGGCGGCCCGTGATTTGCGGTTCCCAGGGCGGTCGTCTCTTAGGCTGCACATCTGGATCCTTAGGACGCTCTGGAAATCAAGAGGCTGCCTGAGCGTGGAAGTGCCCCCTCCCCCACCTCCCCTCCTTCCCACCCCAAGCCGGTATTTTTAGCTCTGCAGAGCATCAGTGTGCAGGGCCGCTGAAGCCTGGATGAAGTTTTATCTGTTGTGACAGCCCCAAGGGCAGTGGCAGAGATGCTTTTTGCTTCTTGAGTTGGGGTGCTACTCTCTCGGTGGAGCCTCAGAGGCAGGGTTGGTCTCAGCTGGAGGGGCCAGCTGTCTCTGTCCAGGTGCACTGGACCCTGTCCCCTCCTCTGTCCTGGCTTGGCCTTTGTCCCTAGAAGGCTCCTTGCTGGAGCTGCCTACCACACTGATTCTCTCCCTGGCTTCTCTTCCCCTTCTTTTGTCCTGGCTTTCCTTTCCAGGATTCCGCCCTCTCCTTCCCTCTCCATCAGCTTCTTTCCCTGTTCTCTTGAAGTTATCAGTGAGCACAAGACTTCTCTTCAGTCTGTCCATCCTGCTCCCCAGTGCCCTCTCCCCGCTGGTCCCCGCTGGTCTCCCGCTTCCTGCCTCCCTTTGCCTTTGGTAGTCTCTGGGGGTCACAGGACAAGGCAGTAGGGATTAAAGCCCCTGGAGCCTGGGCTCTGAAGCTTTATGTTCAGGGAGGGTCCCTGGACATTTCCAGGGTTAGGAAGGTCCAGCCTGGTCCCTGTGGGTCTCCAAGTTGTCTCTGAAATGAAGCCTCCTGACCAGGGCAGTCAATAACTCTCGATGTCTCGATGGGACCTTCCCCATGCAGCCTCCACCTGAACTCTGTGCGGTCACTTAGAACACACCCTACCATGCTGAGCACGCCACAGCCTGCATATGTGTCTGCTCAGGACATAGTCAGTGTTAGTGCTACAGAATGACACTCATCACTCTGCATGTCTGAGGGATACCATGACTGTCCTCACCCAGCCCACCTGGAAGGGCCCCAGACTACAGGGCCTCATACTATACACACACACACACTCACACACTCACACCACATACCACACACACACA